>OU343161.1:138337439-138573741 GCA_910595825.1 Philhelius pedissequus
CCTGCACTGATTTTTTTTTATCAAAATCGTTATAGCCATTCCCGAAAAAATTAGGGCGTGGCGCGATAGTTAGTTCGCCTGTCAGCCTTAATATTAGGGGTTCGATCCCTCCTGGATCCCTCTTATTTTCCCATTAAAACCAATTCTAAAACAAAATGTCATACAATGAGTTGTGGTTTAATCATTACATGCTGTTTATGCATAGCACTAACAATATGTGATTGACTAAAACTAGTGCACCGATAAAATATGACAACGAATATAAAATAATGCGAAATATAAGGGACATAGATAAATAAGACACGAATATTTCACCGCATTAGTTTAGCCGCCATCCCTGGATATAAAATCTGAGACAACAACCACCTCCAGTCTCAGAAAATCGCGACATACATCTTTCGTATCCATACTTCTCTTCCTTAACTCACACCCGCGGTGTGTTGTAACATTGAAAGGGTAGTATAATCCCTTGAGCGCGTGTAGATTATACATTATAAAAAAAAATTATTTTTTTTAGCGGAAAAAGAGAAGGAACAACTCAAGAGCAGCGAGGCTAGAACCATTTCGAGCCGTTGATGAAAGAGAGTAGGTTTTTAACTTTTGTATCAGGCAGTTCTTTTAGATCAGAAAAGAAAGCCCTTCCAAGGGATTGTATTCTTAGCCTGGCCATGGCGGAACACTTCCAAAGGACGTGAAGCACCGTTTCCTTTTCCAACTGTTTTTTACAGTACAGTAGGTGTCATGGGGAATACCCAGTTTTGCTGCATAATCCTTGCAATGCCCCGCCCTGGTCTACCAATGAGATCGTTTGTTCGGGATTAATTGTACGAACGCCATATCATTCTAGATATCGCGCAGTCGATTATATTAGTTCATCTTTTGTTGGATTCTGCGAAGAAAACTGAAAGAATTTTGCCCTTCATAGTAGCGAGTGGTATATATATATTCTCTGCAAGCGAGCTATGAAAGCCGATCCCTGCCGGGCCAACTCATCTGCTCGTACGTTACCCTCGATACCACTGTGTCCTTCAACCCAGACTAAAGTGATTCTATGGTTAATGTTCAGGTTCTCAAGCTCATTTCGACATACATATTTGGACCAGTATTGATGATATTTTTGTTGAATTTACGGCTTTGATAGACGCATGGCTATCTGTGAATATTGCCGAATTTAGATTTTGAGTTGGGTTCAATTCAAGAATTTTGCATGATTTTATTGCAAACCGAACTAGCTGATGCAACAGGTAAAATACGCTCGATTGAAGCTGCCTAAGACATTGAAAACAACAAAAACATTTCCGCTGACGCTGTTTTATATGGCATCCCATTTATAAAAGATTTAAAGATGAAAATCTCAAATCTTATTTCAATCACCTGCGTCATACCATAAGCATTGAGCCACCAACGCTCTTAGCCATTTTTCGCACTCGCTCAATGACCATACACATTAACACTTCAAATATTTTAATTAAGCTTACAACACCATTGGACAAGAATTATGTCTAAAAATCAATCCCGAAATACCGCTGCGAGTCGAATAATAAGAATCTTTGTCTGGGCGACACGTGGGATTAATGCAAATAAATCAACAAACACCAATATTTATTTGCTAATGCTTGACAAAAAAGAATCACTTGTTGCTAAAGAACGCACTTCGTCTAAAGAAGATATAGAAGTTGTCATCTGCGTTTACCATGCGGGGTGCTGTTTTCATAAAACGTCAACATGATGAAGAACCTAAACTGATCGAAAACAACGAAAACTTTATGAAATTGCCACCCCTTTACAAACGTCAACATAATAGAGGAAAGCTTCTCAAACTTTTTTTTACTATATCTGTTAAACTTAATTTTTTGATTGTACTTTATTTTTTTTTGTATTCACTTATATTCTGCTTATTTGAAATGAACATTCCAGATTTTGAAATAAATAGCGTTGTCGCAACCAGTGACCGAATATTGCGTTCGATGGTTAACGTATTAGCTAACAGTAATGGAATTAAAATATGTCAAATCAATGCACAAGGTTTGCTACCAAAATTTATGAATTCAGATTTGTGTTCGGTGGAAGTAAAATTGATGTACGAGTAATTTGTGTATCTGAAACATGGTTTAAAAACACAAATAATGATAAAATGTGCAAACTAGGAGGATATAAGATTTTTCGCTCGGATAGACAGGGTCGCATTGGGGGTGGTGTTGTAATTTATGTCTAAGATAACATTCTATGTAAACTAAGATGTTTCTGAAGCAGGCAGTGCAATTGAATATGTCTTTGTGGACCTAGGCTACGGTGAAAATAGGTTACTCATAGGAACAGTATATATACCAAATAGAAACATTAGTCTTGTTCCATTTTTTCATTTCATGGAAGAAATGTCGTCTCTATCATCGCATATCCTAATAAGTGGAGATTTCAATAGCAATCTTTTGGTAGAAAACTATCTTGTGGATGGTATGAGAACTTATAACATGTTTCCCGTTAACTTTGGTTGCAACACACTTTATCCTGAAGATATAACATATGAGTAAAGGGATTTCAAACACGTTGATTACGATGCCCTTGAAGAAGACTTGCTATCCATTGAACGAAAATATGTTACAGTTTACCTTGTAAACCTTATTAACATTTAACAGATGTGTCGCTATGCGTACTCATACAAGAAAACACACTGATAAGACTTGGTTTCCTCCTGATACTTATCAGCTAATGCAGTTAAGAGATATTGCTTTTAAAAATGGAGACGTTTCCGAATGCTGGAATTTCGTACTCAATATCCTAACTTACGTAATACAGTAGTTAGGAAAATTCGAACTGCAAAGATTTTAGAGCATTCTAGGTAATTAAACCCATCTCTTGGCAGACGACAGTTATGAAAAAATCTTCGTGAGATTGGCATTGCAACGAATAATGAATCTGCTGTCTCAGATGTTATCGATGTGGAGCAGCTTAATAGAAAGTTCGTTGATTTACCTTTTCCTCAACTTCCGGCAATTTCAAACCAAATATTTCAAAACGATAAGTCATCGGCGTTTAGTTTCACCTTGGTCGAAAGCTTTTTGTCGATTAAGTCAAATGTTTTTGCAATTGACGAAATGAATCCCACTTTTCTAAAGCAATATTGCCCATAATTTAGCCGTTTGTCACACATACTATCAATACTATTTCGATTCTGGGGGTTTTTTCTGACCAGTGGAAATTCGCAAAAATAATACCAATTATAAAGAGTCCTCGTAGTAAAGAATTTAGACCTATCTCGATACTTCTCTTCTTGTCGAAAGTTTTTGAAAAAAACGTTGAAAAACAAATAAATGCATATCTATGCAGAAATAATATTTGTTCACCGAAACAGTCTGGCTTTAGTAAAAATCACAGTTGCCCAACGGCGCTTGTTAACGCTATCGAAGATATGAGAGTAGATTCAGATGATAGAAATGTATTATTCCTAATCCTTTTAGATTTTTCAAAAGTCTTTGGCACTGTTGATCCTCGTAATCTGTGTGGAAAGTTATCAAGATTGTATAATTTTTCTAACTCGGCAGTAAAGCTGACAAATTCCTATCTCCTAGGTAGAAAACAAGCAGTTGTGGCTAATGGGAAATGTTCAAGTTTTCTTCCTACCACACGATGCGTTCCGCAAGGATCGATTCTAGGCCCTCTTCTTTTCTCCTTGTATATAACGGAACTACCACAAATGGTTCCCCAATCAACTGTCAAAAATGTATGCCGACGATGTTCAAATGTACAATGGCTGCTCTTAGCAGCAGGTAGATAGTCGCGTTAGCAAAATTAACCATGACTTAATAAACATCTCAAATTTCGCTAGTACCAATGGACTGTTTTTAAACCTAAATCTAAATGTATAGCTATATCAAAGAAACCTATTGACCCTTGCTTTGGCCAACACAACATTATACTCCACCTAAAACGAGGCTTATGCTAACTAAAACCATGATCATCCCTATACTATTGTATGGTTGCGAGATTTTTTGCAATTGCGATCATATAAGCAAAAGAAAATCAAATGTAGCATATAATTGTATACTATTAGATACATTTCTGGTCTTAAAAGATTCGATCGTGTTTCCATTTTTTCAAAATCTATATATAATCTAACGTTTGATAACCTAATCCGCTATAGAACATTAATTTTATTGCTTAGAACCATGCCATACCAAATCAGCCTTCTTATATCTTCACCAGAATACAAATGTCCTCATCAATTAGAACTCAACACATTTTACAATTTCGTTTCTCTTGTTTAACATCAGTGCGACAGTTTTTTGTCAATGTAACGCGATTATGGAATAAACTTCCTCGAGAAATTAGGGTAATTAGAAACCTGACGTGTTTCAAAAAAGAACTTAAGACACATCTATCATTACAGTAAAATTTGCAGAATATAATCTGAATATAATTGTTAATTGAATATTGCTAATTGAATGTAATTGTTATAATTATTGTTGAAAATTAAAATGTTAATCAATTAAATTTATATTAATGACATAGATTTCCATTCCAAATATTTATTCTTATATTAATTATTAAAAATTTCCATGTTAAATATTTATTCTTTTTATTTTGTTTTGATAAGTTTTGCTTGAAATATCAATGTATTAGCTAGATAATTTGAATTAAACGACTTAAGGCTTGTGTTAGTTCATAAGATATTATACCTTAAAATGAAGACTTAAAAATGAATAAATAATATAAAAAAACAAAAAAAAAAAATTGTGGCTAGTACTTCAGCTTGAAAGACGCTAGAAAAGTCGGAAAGTCAGAAAGATCTAGATCAGTGACTCTGAGAAGACTCCTGCTCCTACACCGCACTCCATTTTAGATCCGTGGGTAGAAATCTTTACATCGAAATCTTGGGGAACTTCGTCATCTTCCCAATTCTTCCTGGATGGAAAGATAACCTTAAAAGCTTTGCCGATGCTCACAATAGAGGTACAGTAGTCAGTGTTTGTCGGCAGAATATCTGGTGGAATCAGATTTGCAGTGTTGCTATGGCCGTGAAGTTTGGCAAACCAGCATTTTGACTCTTTGAGTCTTAACGCACTGCAACATAACAAGTGTTTAATGTGGAGGTCAATATGTAGAAGATGTAGAATAACAGTTAATGCATCCGTTGGGCAAGATCTTAAGGCGCATGTGGCACCAACGGTAGCAGTTCTCTGAATTTTCTTAAGTCTATTGATGTTGTGTTGTTTGTTTATTGCGGGGCACCATACAATCGAACCATAACCCAGGATTGGTCGTACTACTGCTGTGTACTACAAGCCTAGAAGGCAATGCTAACCTTCTTAGCCCGTTCTTCAATGTTGAGTTTCCAGTTTAGTTTAGGGTCCAGGACGACTCCTTAATATCTCGAACTGGAAGATAGTGAAAGATTGTGGCCATTTAATCGATGTAGTATGAGAGTGGGTGCCTTTGTCTTGTTACTGAAGAATAACAATTCTGTTTAGCGTTGGTTAATCCCTAGTTCACAACTCCTGACCCTATTGCTAATCTTAAACAAATCCCTCTCTGTGGTTTCACTAATCTATCTCTATACGCCAAGTTTGAAGCAAGACGGCTCAAACGTTTGGGCTGTAGGTGTCTATACATACATACAGACAGACTGACAGACTGACAGACTGACAGACTGACAGACTGACAGACTGACAGACTGACAGACTGACAGACTGACAGACTGACAGACTGACAGACTGACAGACTGACAGACTGACAGACTGACAGACTGACAGACTGACAGACTGACAGACTGACAGACTGACAGACTGACAGACTGACAGACTGACAGACTGACAGACTGACAGACTGACAGACTGACAGACTGACAGACTGACAGACTGACAGACTGACAGACTGACAGACTGACAGACTGACAGACTGACAGACTGACAGACTGACAGACTGACAGACTGACAGACTGACAGACTGACAGACTGACAGACTGACAGACTGACAGACTGACAGACTGACAGACTGACAGACTGACAGACTGACAGACTGACAGACTGACAGACTGACAGACTGACAGACTGACAGACTGACAGACTGACAGACTGACAGACTGACAGACTGACAGACTGACAGACTGACAGACTGACAGACTGACAGACTGACAGACTGACAGACTGACAGACTGACAGACTGACAGACTGACAGACTGACAGACTGACAGACTGACAGACTGACAGACTGACAGACTGACAGACTGACAGACTGACAGACTGACAGACTGACAGACTGACAGACTGACAGACTGACAGACTGACAGACTGACAGACTGACAGACTGACAGACTGACAGACTGACAGACTGACAGACTGACAGACTGACAGACTGACAGACTGACAGACTGACAGACTGACAGACTGACAGACTGACAGACTGACAGACTGACAGACTGACAGACTGACAGACTGACAGACTGACAGACTGACAGACTGACAGACTGACAGACTGACAGACTGACAGACTGACAGACTGACAGACTGACAGACTGACAGACTGACAGACTGACAGACTGACAGACTGACAGACTGACAGACTGACAGACTGACAGACTGACAGACTGACAGACTGACAGACTGACAGACTGACAGACTGACAGACTGACAGACTGACAGACTGACAGACTGACAGACTGACAGACTGACAGACTGACAGACTGACAGACTGACAGACTGACAGACTGACAGACTGACAGACTGACAGACTGACAGACTGACAGACTGACAGACTGACAGACTGACAGACTGACAGACTGACAGACTGACAGACTGACAGACTGACAGACTGACAGACTGACAGACTGACAGACTGACAGACTGACAGACTGACAGACTGACAGACTGACAGACTGACAGACTGACAGACTGACAGACTGACAGACTGACAGACTGACAGACTGACAGACTGACAGACTGACAGACTGACAGACTGACAGACTGACAGACTGACAGACTGACAGACTGACAGACTGACAGACTGACAGACTGACAGACTGACAGACTGACAGACTGACAGACTGACAGACTGACAGACTGACAGACTGACAGACTGACAGACTGACAGACTGACAGACTGACAGACTGACAGACTGACAGACTGACAGACTGACAGACTGACAGACTGACAGACTGACAGACTGACAGACTGACAGACTGACAGACTGACAGACTGACAGACTGACAGACTGACAGACTGACAGACTGACAGACTGACAGACTGACAGACTGACAGACTGACAGACTGACAGACTGACAGACTGACAGACTGACAGACTGACAGACTGACAGACTGACAGACTGACAGACTGACAGACTGACAGACTGACAGACTGACAGACTGACAGACTGACAGACTGACAGACTGACAGACTGACAGACTGACAGACTGACAGACTGACAGACTGACAGACTGACAGACTGACAGACTGACAGACTGACAGACTGACAGACTGACAGACTGACAGACTGACAGACTGACAGACTGACAGACTGACAGACTGACAGACTGACAGACTGACAGACTGACAGACTGACAGACTGACAGACTGACAGACTGACAGACTGACAGACTGACAGACTGACAGACTGACAGACTGACAGACTGACAGACTGACAGACTGACAGACTGACAGACTGACAGACTGACAGACTGACAGACTGACAGACTGACAGACTGACAGACTGACAGACTGACAGACTGACAGACTGACAGACTGACAGACTGACAGACTGACAGACTGACAGACTGACAGACTGACAGACTGACAGACTGACAGACTGACAGACTGACAGACTGACAGACTGACAGACTGACAGACTGACAGACTGACAGACTGACAGACTGACAGACTGACAGACTGACAGACTGACAGACTGACAGACTGACAGACTGACAGACTGACAGACTGACAGACTGACAGACTGACAGACTGACAGACTGACAGACTGACAGACTGACAGACTGACAGACTGACAGACTGACAGACTGACAGACTGACAGACTGACAGACTGACAGACTGACAGACTGACAGACTGACAGACTGACAGACTGACAGACTGACAGACTGACAGACTGACAGACTGACAGACTGACAGACTGACAGACTGACAGACTGACAGACTGACAGACTGACAGACTGACAGACTGACAGACTGACAGACTGACAGACTGACAGACTGACAGACTGACAGACTGACAGACTGACAGACTGACAGACTGACAGACTGACAGACTGACAGACTGACAGACTGACAGACTGACAGACTGACAGACTGACAGACTGACAGACTGACAGACTGACAGACTGACAGACTGACAGACTGACAGACTGACAGACTGACAGACTGACAGACTGACAGACTGACAGACTGACAGACTGACAGACTGACAGACTGACAGACTGACAGACTGACAGACTGACAGACTGACAGACTGACAGACTGACAGACTGACAGACTGACAGACTGACAGACTGACAGACTGACAGACTGACAGACTGACAGACTGACAGACTGACAGACTGACAGACTGACAGACTGACAGACTGACAGACTGACAGACTGACAGACTGACAGACTGACAGACTGACAGACTGACAGACTGACAGACTGACAGACTGACAGACTGACAGACTGACAGACTGACAGACTGACAGACTGACAGACTGACAGACTGACAGACTGACAGACTGACAGACTGACAGACTGACAGACTGACAGACTGACAGACTGACAGACTGACAGACTGACAGACTGACAGACTGACAGACTGACAGACTGACAGACTGACAGACTGACAGACTGACAGACTGACAGACTGACAGACTGACAGACTGACAGACTGACAGACTGACAGACTGACAGACTGACAGACTGACAGACTGACAGACTGACAGACTGACAGACTGACAGACTGACAGACTGACAGACTGACAGACTGACAGACTGACAGACTGACAGACTGACAGACTGACAGACTGACAGACTGACAGACTGACAGACTGACAGACTGACAGACTGACAGACTGACAGACTGACAGACTGACAGACTGACAGACTGACAGACTGACAGACTGACAGACTGACAGACTGACAGACTGACAGACTGACAGACTGACAGACTGACAGACTGACAGACTGACAGACTGACAGACTGACAGACTGACAGACTGACAGACTGACAGACTGACAGACTGACAGACTGACAGACTGACAGACTGACAGACTGACAGACTGACAGACTGACAGACTGACAGACTGACAGACTGACAGACTGACAGACTGACAGACTGACAGACTGACAGACTGACAGACTGACAGACTGACAGACTGACAGACTGACAGACTGACAGACTGACAGACTGACAGACTGACAGACTGACAGACTGACAGACTGACAGACTGACAGACTGACAGACTGACAGACTGACAGACTGACAGACTGACAGACTGACAGACTGACAGACTGACAGACTGACAGACTGACAGACTGACAGACTGACAGACTGACAGACTGACAGACTGACAGACTGACAGACTGACAGACTGACAGACTGACAGACTGACAGACTGACAGACTGACAGACTGACAGACTGACAGACTGACAGACTGACAGACTGACAGACTGACAGACTGACAGACTGACAGACTGACAGACTGACAGACTGACAGACTGACAGACTGACAGACTGACAGACTGACAGACTGACAGACTGACAGACTGACAGACTGACAGACTGACAGACTGACAGACTGACAGACTGACAGACTGACAGACTGACAGACTGACAGACTGACAGACTGACAGACTGACAGACTGACAGACTGACAGACTGACAGACTGACAGACTGACAGACTGACAGACTGACAGACTGACAGACTGACAGACTGACAGACTGACAGACTGACAGACTGACAGACTGACAGACTGACAGACTGACAGACTGACAGACTGACAGACTGACAGACTGACAGACTGACAGACTGACAGACTGACAGACTGACAGACTGACAGACTGACAGACTGACAGACTGACAGACTGACAGACTGACAGACTGACAGACTGACAGACTGACAGACTGACAGACTGACAGACTGACAGACTGACAGACTGACAGACTGACAGACTGACAGACTGACAGACTGACAGACTGACAGACTGACAGACTGACAGACTGACAGACTGACAGACTGACAGACTGACAGACTGACAGACTGACAGACTGACAGACTGACAGACTGACAGACTGACAGACTGAGGACTGACCGACTGACAGACTGAACAGACTGACAGACTGACAGACTGACAGACTGACAGACTGACAGACTGACAGACTGACAGACTGACAGACTGACAGACTGACAGACTGACAGACTGACAGACTGACAGACTGACAGACTGACAGACTGACAGACTGACAGACTGACAGACTGACAGACTGACAGACTGACAGACTGACAGACTGACAGACTGACAGACTGACAGACTGACAGACTGACAGACTGACAGACTGACAGACTGACAGACTGACAGACTGACAGACTGACAGACTGACAGACTGACAGACTGACAGACTGACAGACTGACAGACTGACAGACTGACAGACTGACAGACTGACAGACTGACAGACTGACAGACTGACAGACTGACAGACTGACAGACTGACAGACTGACAGACTGACAGACTGACAGACTGACAGACTGACAGACTGACAGACTGACAGACTGACAGACTGACAGACTGACAGACTGACAGACTGACAGACTGACAGACTGACAGACTGACAGACTGACAGACTGACAGACTGACAGACTGACAGACTGACAGACTGACAGACTGACAGACTGACAGACTGACAGACTGACAGACTGACAGACTGACAGACTGACAGACTGACAGACTGACAGACTGACAGACTGACAGACTGACAGACTGACAGACTGACAGACTGACAGACTGACAGACTGACAGACTGACAGACTGACAGACTGACAGACTGACAGACTGACAGACTGACAGACTGACAGACTGACAGACTGACAGACTGACAGACTGACAGACTGACAGACTGACAGACTGACAGACTGACAGACTGACAGACTGACAGACTGACAGACTGACAGACTGACAGACTGACAGACTGACAGACTGACAGACTGACAGACTGACAGACTGACAGACTGACAGACTGACAGACTGACAGACTGACAGACTGACAGACTGACAGACTGACAGACTGACAGACTGACAGACTGACAGACTGACAGACTGACAGACTGACAGACTGACAGACTGACAGACTGACAGACTGACAGACTGACAGACTGACAGACTGACAGACTGACAGACTGACAGACTGACAGACTGACAGACTGACAGACTGACAGACTGACAGACTGACAGACTGACAGACTGACAGACTGACAGACTGACAGACTGACAGACTGACAGACTGACAGACTGACAGACTGACAGACTGACAGACTGACAGACTGACAGACTGACAGACTGACAGACTGACAGACTGACAGACTGACAGACTGACAGACTGACAGACTGACAGACTGACAGACTGACAGACTGACAGACTGACAGACTGACAGACTGACAGACTGACAGACTGACAGACTGACAGACTGACAGACTGACAGACTGACAGACTGACAGACTGACAGACTGACAGACTGACAGACTGACAGACTGACAGACTGACAGACTGACAGACTGACAGACTGACAGACTGACAGACTGACAGACTGACAGACTGACAGACTGACAGACTGACAGACTGACAGACTGACAGACTGACAGACTGACAGACTGACAGACTGACAGACTGACAGACTGACAGACTGACAGACTGACAGACTGACAGACTGACAGACTGACAGACTGACAGACTGACAGACTGACAGACTGACAGACTGACAGACTGACAGACTGACAGACTGACAGACTGACAGACTGACAGACTGACAGACTGACAGACTGACAGACTGACAGACTGACAGACTGACAGACTGACAGACTGACAGACTGACAGACTGACAGACTGACAGACTGACAGACTGACAGACTGACAGACTGACAGACTGACAGACTGACAGACTGACAGACTGACAGACTGACAGACTGACAGACTGACAGACTGACAGACTGACAGACTGACAGACTGACAGACTGACAGACTGACAGACTGACAGACTGACAGACTGACAGACTGACAGACTGACAGACTGACAGACTGACAGACTGACAGACTGACAGACTGACAGACTGACAGACTGACAGACTGACAGACTGACAGACTGACAGACTGACAGACTGACAGACTGACAGACTGACAGACTGACAGACTGACAGACTGACAGACTGACAGACTGACAGACTGACAGACTGACAGACTGACAGACTGACAGACTGACAGACTGACAGACTGACAGACTGACAGACTGACAGACTGACAGACTGACAGACTGACAGACTGACAGACTGACAGACTGACAGACTGACAGACTGACAGACTGACAGACTGACAGACTGACAGACTGACAGACTGACAGACTGACAGACTGACAGACTGACAGACTGACAGACTGACAGACTGACAGACTGACAGACTGACAGACTGACAGACTGACAGACTGACAGACTGACAGACTGACAGACTGACAGACTGACAGACTGACAGACTGACAGACTGACAGACTGACAGACTGACAGACTGACAGACTGACAGACTGACAGACTGACAGACTGACAGACTGACAGACTGACAGACTGACAGACTGACAGACTGACAGACTGACAGACTGACAGACTGACAGACTGACAGACTGACAGACTGACAGACTGACAGACTGACAGACTGACAGACTGACAGACTGACAGACTGACAGACTGACAGACTGACAGACTGACAGACTGACAGACAGACTGACAGACTGACAGACTGACAGACTGACAGACTGACAGACTGACAGACTGACAGACTGACAGACTGACAGACTGACAGACTGACAGACTGACAGACTGACAGACTGACAGACTGACAGACTGACAGACTGACAGACTGACAGACTGACAGACTGACAGACTGACAGACTGACAGACTGACAGACTGACAGACTGACAGACTGACAGACTGACAGACTGACAGACTGACAGACTGACAGACTGACAGACTGACAGACTGACAGACTGACAGACTGACAGACTGACAGACTGACAGACTGACAGACTGACAGACTGACAGACTGACAGACTGACAGACTGACAGACTGACAGACTGACAGACTGACAGACTGACAGACTGACAGACTGACAGACTGACAGACTGACAGACTGACAGACTGACAGACTGACAGACTGACAGACTGACAGACTGACAGACTGACAGACTGACAGACTGACAGACTGACAGACTGACAGACTGACAGACTGACAGACTGACAGACTGACAGACTGACAGACTGACAGACTGACAGACTGACAGACTGACAGACTGACAGACTGACAGACTGACAGACTGACAGACTGACAGACTGACAGACTGACAGACTGACAGACTGACAGACTGACAGACTGACAGACTGACAGACTGACAGACTGACAGACTGACAGACTGACAGACTGACAGACTGACAGACTGACAGACTGACAGACTGACAGACTGACAGACTGACAGACTGACAGACTGACAGACTGACAGACTGACAGACTGACAGACTGACAGACTGACAGACTGACAGACTGACAGACTGACAGACTGACAGACTGACAGACTGACAGACTGACAGACTGACAGACTGACAGACTGACAGACTGACAGACTGACAGACTGACAGACTGACAGACTGACAGACTGACAGACTGACAGACTGACAGACTGACAGACTGACAGACTGACAGACTGACAGACTGACAGACTGACAGACTGACAGACTGACAGACTGACAGACTGACAGACTGACAGACTGACAGACTGACAGACTGACAGACTGACAGACTGACAGACTGACAGACTGACAGACTGACAGACTGACAGACTGACAGACTGACAGACTGACAGACTGACAGACTGACAGACTGACAGACTGACAGACTGACAGACTGACAGACTGACAGACTGACAGACTGACAGACTGACAGACTGACAGACTGACAGACTGACAGACTGACAGACTGACAGACTGACAGACTGACAGACTGACAGACTGACAGACTGACAGACTGACAGACTGACAGACTGACAGACTGACAGACTGACAGACTGACAGACTGACAGACTGACAGACTGACAGACTGACAGACTGACAGACTGACAGACTGACAGACTGACAGACTGACAGACTGACAGACTGACAGACTGACAGACTGACAGACTGACAGACTGACAGACAGACTGACAGACTGACAGACTGACAGACTGACAGACTGACAGACTGACAGACTGACAGACTGACAGACTGACAGACTGACAGACTGACAGACTGACAGACTGACAGACTGACAGACTGACAGACTGACAGACTGACAGACTGACAGACTGACAGACTGACAGACTGACAGACTGACAGACTGACAGACTGACAGACTGACAGACTGACAGACTGACAGACTGACAGACTGACAGACTGACAGACTGACAGACTGACAGACTGACAGACTGACAGACTGACAGACTGACAGACTGACAGACTGACAGACTGACAGACTGACAGACTGACAGACTGACAGACTGACAGACTGACAGACTGACAGACTGACAGACTGACAGACTGACAGACTGACAGACTGACAGACTGACAGACTGACAGACTGACAGACTGACAGACTGACAGACTGACAGACTGACAGACTGACAGACTGACAGACTGACAGACTGACAGACTGACAGACTGACAGACTGACAGACTGACAGACTGACAGACTGACAGACTGACAGACTGACAGACTGACAGACTGACAGACTGACAGACTGACAGACTGACAGACTGACAGACTGACAGACTGACAGACTGACAGACTGACAGACTGACAGACTGACAGACTGACAGACTGACAGACTGACAGACTGACAGACTGACAGACTGACAGACTGACAGACTGACAGACTGACAGACTGACAGACTGACAGACTGACAGACTGACAGACTGACAGACTGACAGACTGACAGACTGACAGACTGACAGACTGACAGACTGACAGACTGACAGACTGACAGACTGACAGACTGACAGACTGACAGACTGACAGACTGACAGACTGACAGACTGACAGACTGACAGACTGACAGACTGACAGACTGACAGACTGACAGACTGACAGACTGACAGACTGACAGACTGACAGACTGACAGACTGACAGACTGACAGACTGACAGACTGACAGACTGACAGACTGACAGACTGACAGACTGACAGACTGACAGACTGACAGACTGACAGACTGACAGACTGACAGACTGACAGACTGACAGACTGACAGACTGACAGACTGACAGACTGACAGACTGACAGACTGACAGACTGACAGACTGACAGACTGACAGACTGACAGACTGACAGACTGACAGACTGACAGACTGACAGACTGACAGACTGACAGACTGACAGACTGACAGACTGACAGACTGACAGACTGACAGACTGACAGACTGACAGACTGACAGACTGACAGACTGACAGACTGACAGACTGACAGACTGACAGACTGACAGACTGACAGACTGACAGACTGACAGACTGACAGACTGACAGACTGACAGACTGACAGACTGACAGACTGACAGACTGACAGACTGACAGACTGACAGACTGACAGACTGACAGACTGACAGACTGACAGACTGACAGACTGACAGACTGACAGACTGACAGACTGACAGACTGACAGACTGACAGACTGACAGACTGACAGACTGACAGACTGACAGACTGACAGACTGACAGACTGACAGACTGACAGACTGACAGACTGACAGACTGACAGACTGACAGACTGACAGACTGACAGACTGACAGACTGACAGACTGACAGACTGACAGACTGACAGACTGACAGACTGACAGACTGACAGACTGACAGACTGACAGACTGACAGACTGACAGACTGACAGACTGACAGACTGACAGACTGACAGACTGACAGACTGACAGACTGACAGACTGACAGACTGACAGACTGACAGACTGACAGACTGACAGACTGACAGACTGACAGACTGACAGACTGACAGACTGACAGACTGACAGACTGACAGACTGACAGACTGACAGACTGACAGACTGACAGACTGACAGACTGACAGACTGACAGACTGACAGACTGACAGACTGACAGACTGACAGACTGACAGACTGACAGACTGACAGACTGACAGACTGACAGACTGACAGACTGACAGACTGACAGACTGACAGACTGACAGACTGACAGACTGACAGACTGACAGACTGACAGGACTGACAGACTGACAGACTGACAGACTGACAGACTGACAGACTGACAGACTGACAGACTGACAGACTGACAGACTGACAGACTGACAGACTGACAGACTGACAGACTGACAGACTGACAGACTGACAGACTGACAGACTGACAGACTGACAGACTGACAGACTGACAGACTGACAGACTGACAGACTGACAGACTGACAGACTGACAGACTGACAGACTGACAGACTGACAGACTGACAGACTGACAGACTGACAGACTGACAGACTGACAGACTGACAGACTGACAGACTGACAGACTGACAGACTGACAGACCTGACAGACTGACAGACTGACAGACTGACAGACTGACAGACTGACAGACTGACAGACTGACAGACTGACAGACTGACAGACTGACAGACTGACAGACTGACAGACTGACAGACTGACAGACTGACAGACTGACAGACTGACAGACTGACAGACTGACAGACTGACAGACTGACAGACTGACAGACTGACAGGACTGACAGCTGACTGACAGACTGACAGACTGACAGACTGACAGACTGACAGACTGACAGACTGACAGACTGACAGACTGACAGACTGACAGACTGACAGACTGACAGACTGACAGACTGACAGACTGACAGACTGACAGACTGACAGACTGACAGACTGACAGACTGACAGACTGACAGACAGACTGACAGACTGACAGACTGACAGACTGACAGACTGACAGACTGACAGACTGACAGACTGACAGACTGACAGACTGACAGACAGACTGACAGACTGACAGACTGACAGACTGACAGACTGACAGACTGACAGACTGACAGACTGACAGACTGACAGACTGACAGACTGACAGACTGACAGACTGACAGACTGACAGACTGACAGACTGACAGACTGACAGACTGACAGACTGACAGACTGACAGACTGACAGACTGACAGACTGACAGACTGACAGACTGACAGACTGACAGACTGACAGACTGACAGACTGACAGACTGACAGACTGACAGACTGACAGACTGACAGACTGACAGACTGACAGACTGACAGACTGACAGACTGACAGACTGACAGACTGACAGACTGACAGACTGACAGACTGACAGACTGACAGACTGACAGACTGACAGACTGACAGACTGACAGACTGACAGACTGACAGACTGACAGACTGACAGACTGACAGACTGACAGACTGACAGACTGACAGACTGACAGACTGACAGACTGACAGACTGACAGACTGACAGACTGACAGACTGACAGACTGACAGACTGACAGACTGACAGACTGACAGACTGACAGACTGACAGACTGACAGACTGACAGACTGACAGACTGACAGACTGACAGACTGACAGACTGACAGACTGACAGACTGACAGACTGACAGACTGACAGACTGACAGACTGACAGACTGACAGACTGACAGACTGACTGACTGACTGACTGACAGACTGACAGACTGACAGACTGACAGACTGACAGACTGACAGACTGACAGACTGACAGACTGACAGACTGACAGACTGACAGACTGACAGACTGACAGACTGACAGACTGACAGACTGACAGACTGACAGACTGACAGACTGACAGACTGACAGACTGACAGACTGACAGACTGACAGCCTGACAGACTGACAGACCCACCTACGTACCAAACCAAGATTTCCTTTTTTCTAACATATACCTACTACGTACACATCCACCACGTCAACCCTCAATCCTAAAAACATAAATATTTCTGTACATCACTAGACATAAAAACAGTCAGAAAAACTAGATTCACCCCCAATATCATAATTTTTAACCACTAAAATTATTCAAAAATTGCTCTATTCCTCAAGTAGGATATATTACTCTCT
The DNA here is from genome assembly GCA_910595825.1 of Philhelius pedissequus. Lineage (NCBI taxonomy): Eukaryota > Metazoa > Arthropoda > Insecta > Diptera > Syrphidae > Philhelius > Philhelius pedissequus. The sequence continues at coordinate 138,355,817 of OU343161.1, forward strand.
GTAAAGTTGTTGTAATTATAAAGCATAAGAGTTTCCCATCTCTATTTCTACGCCCAAAAGGTGTATTCTTACAGTCAACAGTTTTTTCTCACAATACATTCTCCTTACATTTTCCATCGATTTATCAGCTACACATTTCCAGCCACAAGATCCTTTACATTTCATTCACCTTTTTTCTTTTCCATGCACAGACAATTGCAATATATGCTTTCTGAAGACGTAATGCAGAAAGATCCAGAAATTTTAGCAAATACATTCGCTGAGAAATGGCAAACATATAGTGCAGATAAAACCTATCATGCGAGTATTATCGAGAATAAAACAAACTTTAGTCTACAAAACAAGATGGTAAAACTATGTGACGACAGCCTCAAAGACCGAATCTGTTGTCTTTATAATAACATAATAATAAATATATAAATATATAAATAAACAAACCTAAACCAATTTCGAAAACATCGCGCAACCATCACGATTGTAATGATTATCGTCCAATTTCCCTCCTTCCTATTCTCTCAAAAATTTTTGAAAAAAATATTGGTAGACAAATTGGTTGGTTAATGGAACAGAAAGCTAATCCAGGACAGCATGGTTTTAGACCTAAAAAAAGGCAATTAACACTTCTTCATCTTTTAGAGCATACTCTTGCTGAACTTCACCAATGGGGAGTTCCTAACATACTAAAAGTAATCATGTTATTTATTAGCGGTAGAACTTTCCGCGTAAATGTTAATAGCTTTAATTCCTTGATAATGAAAATGGACAATGGGACACCGCAATGTTCCCCTCTTTCAGTTGTCTTATATAATGCACATATTGATTCGCTTATTGTGAAACTTTTACAACCGCTACAGAGTCTCGACTTTATTGGAGTTTACGCGGACAATATCTACATTGTTGCCTCTGATGATCCTATCCAGGTAAAAGATATTTTAGAAAAAGCAGGTTTAACTATGTTTAACTGGACTAAAGAAGTTGGTACGGTGTTTCCTCCATCAGAAATATAAATATTGTATCTCTCCGGAAAAAGAAAACGCGCCCCTATTCCACTCGTTTTATGAGAAACAAGAATTCCTCTTTAAAAAGAAACAAAAATACTATAGGAGTAACGTTTTGTGGAAATCTAAAATGGGATACACTTGTGAGAAGCTTCGTTATCCAGCTAAAACGTCGGAACAATGCTATAAAAATTATCTGCTCAAAGCGAAAAGGACCACATGTCGAAACTGCCCTTCAATTTGCAAAAACGCTAGTTGCCGGTACCCTCCAACACAGCATAACTATTTTTATGCGGACTACAATTAAAAATACTAGTAACATTAACTCAGCCATCTACGATTGTTTTTGAACAGCCTCAGGATCTTTAAGAGCAACAAAACTAGAAGCCCTAAGATTGGAAGCAGGCTATGAATCCTTTGAAAACTTTTGAAAAAAGGGCAATCAATCTAATCAGTGAAACACTTACAGATTCAACTCATCCTATTTTCAAGACTGCTGAATTAGCGATAAACACAGCAAAAAACGAATAAGAAAAACTCTACCACAGCACTTGAAGAAATTATTTCTCTAGTTCCCAATCCAAACTCATTTTCATCCAACAATATGCATATATTAGTAGATACTCCACCATCTTGGAAAAGAAATTCACTTCCCATTAACACTCAGCTTGCAAAATTTAAAAAAGAAAATACTACTGACGAGATCTCTAGAACGCTTCATGAAGAAATGATCTCTACCTCTAACGCTGATAGAATCTTTTACATAGATGGTTCACACAAAAAAGAAAGTTGGTGTTCGTACGCAGTTATCCAGGTACAACCAAACTCACAAACATCTATTATTCACCAACGACTCTTACCAGAATTCGCAAACAGCTATATCGCCGAACTAAGAGCAATTTACAAAGGCATATCTGTTGCTCAAAAATACCCTAAACGATCGTTAATTGTAACAGATAATCTTGGCATTCTTATGGGTCTTAAAAATGAGACAAATAAATGTTCTTCTTTGGAGGTTATAAGAAGATGCTTATACGCAAATAAAAACATTATGCTTGCATGGATACCTGGACATTCCGGAATCAAAGGAAATGAGGATGCAGATCTTGCCGTAAGAAATGCTATCAGTTACCCATTCATTACAGAGTACCCCAAATTTTACCAGGTCTTACGCCAAATACTCATATAGGACTATAAAAAAGAATTTATCGAAAAATGGCGAAATTCTGAAACATTTCTACGAAAACATCAACCTGCTTACACGCGTATCCTATACAATCGGTCTCTTAACAGAGAAGACAGCATAAAACTTTTTCGAATTAGAGTTGAAAAAGCAGTTTTCAACACGCAACATTATTACAATGTTGGAGATCCTAGACAATGTTCTAGATGTCAAACCATACTCTCTGTTTGGCATATCCTCGTCGAATGTCCTTTATCTCGCCAAATTGATGTATCATCAGACAACAGTAATGAAAAACTTGCCGAAATTTTAAATCCATCTGAAGAACGATCCATTCAATACGTTAAAGATGTCACATCCGCTCACCAAGTATATGATTAAATATGATTTTTTTTCTCAATGATTTAAATTCTTGTTCATTTTCAATTTAACTTAATTATATAGAATCTTAATGTAAATATTTATATGTAAATATATGTAGATTAAAGACGGCATCATATGGTCTGGCTACTCTGATGCCTTTAAAAAAAAAAAATTTTTAAATTAATTTTGTAAATTATTTCAATAAATAAATAAATAAAAGAATACTTGATCTTAATAATAAGAAAAATAAGAGCAGGTCTAACAATGATCGCGAACTATACAACAAATATCGCGTAATGCAAAAAGAGTTTGATACTCTAAATTAATTTCTATACAATCAATATCTGTTTTCTGTGGAGTATGAACTAAAGACTAATAGTAAACGTTTTTGAAAATTTATAAATAGTACAAAACAATCTAATGGCATTCCTAATCTTATGCGCAACGATGGCATTACATCACCTGACGTTTCAGGTACTTGCAACATGTTCGCCAAAAATTTTCAATCTGTTTATTTAAATAACACTTCGTTTTCAAAATATTATATTAATAATAATTCTGGTAATACCATTTTGAATATTGGTACTTTAAGTCTTTCAACTTTCGAAATTGAATCAGAATTTTCCACGCTTATGAATGATAAACGTCCAGATGCAGATGGAATCCCGCCAATAATTTTTAAAATGCGTGCAAATGCATTGGCTATTACTTTGAAAATTATTTTTAATCATTCGTTGGTTAAGGGTGAGTTTTTTCAAACTTGGAAGTGTTCAACGATAACACCTATTTATAAATCGGGAAGCAGACAAGAGGTCTCAAATTACCGTCCGATTTGTAAAATTTCAACAGTTCCTAAAATGTTTGAAAAGTTGATCTAAAATAAGCTAACTCCCTTTCTTAAGACAATCATTTCTCCGTATACCAACATGGTTTTGTAGCTGGTAGGTCTACTACTTCTAATCTTACCATATTTTGTAATTTAGTTTTGCATGGGCTGGAGAAGTGTCATCAATACGAAGTCGTATATACAGATTTTGCCAAAACTTTCGATCGCGACAATCACGATGCTTTACTGTGTAAGATAAATCAATTAGGATTTCACTCTTATTTCTTAAATATGAACAATTCATACCTTAGGGATCGAATTCAGTACGTTCGTATAAGCACTTTTTTTTCTGAAACGGTACATGTTACATCAGGTATCCCTCAAGGTAGCTATTTCGCCCCCCTTCTCTTCTTGCTTTTCGTAAATGACATCCCAGATTTATTTTTATATTCAAAGTGCTTGATGTATGCGGACGTTCCATACAATCTGAACAAGATTGCACTGTCTTGCAAAAAGATCTTGATAGATTATCTAATTGGTGCATTACAAACTCTCTTAATCTAAAAATTTCTAAATGCCAAAGCTTATCATTTTGTAGAAAACGGTCGCCAATTAATTTTACATACGAAATTGATCATACGGATCTTTCCATCATTAACTTTAAAAAAGACGTTGGTATAATTTTTGATAAGAAACTTGACTTTTTAAGACATATAGATTATTTGGCCGCTAAAGGAAATTCAATTTTAGGGTTTATTTTGCGTAACTCTAAAGAGTTCTCCGATCCACAGACCTTTAATTGTCTATTTTTCCCTTTTTAAGGTCTAATTTAGAGTACTGCAATGTTATCTGGAATCTTTCATATGTAGCTCATTCATTTAGAATCGAAAAAATCAACAAAAAAAATTAAGAGAGTTGAAGTGAAAAGACTTAACTGGAACATTGATATGCCTTCTTATGAAACGAGATGTAAATCATTTGGGATTTTGCCCCTAAATATTCGAAGGAAGTTCACCGCGGATATTTTTATTCGCCACTTGATTGTTCATATTGATTGACCATATTGATTGTTCACAAACTTTAACTTTAATTGGATTCAATATGCCTGCTAGAATGCTTAGAACTCGTGAGTTTTTTAATATTCCTTATCACAGAACTGTATATGCCTCCAATGAACCATTGACCAGGGGGTCAATTCCCGATCTGTGAAGATGTGAAGTGATAAATTTTATCACGCTTTCACGTCTAATTCGATTCTCGATTCGTGAAAAAGTGAAGTTAAACGCCAAACATTTTTCATATGATAATTTTTTTATCACAGTCAATTGTTTTGTGAAGAAAATGTTTCTAATCGAATATTAAGAAGAAAAACAGGATTTGGCACATGACAACTAGGCAACAATTATATTTATACACAAATTTATTTTGGTAGTAAGTTATATTTGTGTTAATTCGAGTAAATAAAGAAATTGTTAAATCATTTTGTCAAACAGATTCACAACAGCCGACGCGACGGTGCTCATTCCCGCGACAGATCGTTGGAAACTACCCATTGCAAAAAAATGCAGAGCACTTTACCATATTTAAATGGCTTTGGAGCGCACTTATAAGTTGAGTGTTTTTCAATAATGCTCTCAATTCACGTATTAAATCCATGCATAAATGTTTTGGGAATCTATAAAGTTCAATAAAGTGCTCTTAGTTGTAACTTCGAATAGATTCTGCCCATCTCGAAGGGAAAGCATCAATATCCTCACATGAAAAAATAATAAATCTTACTCAAAACAGAGATACTATTAAATATAATATAAAACCCACAATTGTTCAGTACGACGTCTTTTATTAATTTATTAAACGAATTATTATTCCGGACATTATTTTTAAGCAAATTTAGAAACTGAAATGAAATATTTACCTTTCCCATCAAAAAATCTTTTTTTTTTGTTTTTTTTTTTCTTTATTTCCAACGTTAAATTAAATTACATTTTGTAATATTTTAATTCTTTGAAATCCTATCGATTTTTAAAAATATATTTTTTAACTTAACATTAAAAACAATAATTATAAAATCTAATTAAAATTACAATTATTTTAATGATAAAGTTGATATTAAAATATATACATTACATATACTAATAATTTTTTTAGAAATAGGTATCATTCTGTAGTACTTTCGTGACTAGAGGCGAATGATCCGTCAATTAAAAATAACATTATTGTTTTTATTTTGTGTTTGTGGGGTGAGGTTTACGGATTTAAACTAAAAATTCAATTTAAAAACAAAAATATTTATGAGAGCAAAGAAATAAAATTTAAGTTTATAAATTACAAGCTGAGTTCAACAATATTTTTACAAAAGAACTATTCATAGTAAAAAGCCAATTCCTTACTTTATTAATGAACAAGGTGGATTGTGTTTCTGTTCTTATTTCAAAGGGTAGTTTATTAAAAAGCCTAGGTGCCGTTGCAGTATAAAATCTATAAAAATGTGTTTTGCTAGCTAAAGGAATGTTTACCATTGCCATACTATTCACTCTTAATCCGTAAGTGTTGGAACTTCTCAATGTAGCACTGTACCCGCTTCGCATAAAAAAAACCTTTAATACCTTAAAGATATAGAGATGAGTTACTGGAAGTACTCGGAGACAATGAAAAAGTGGCCAACTACTTGCAAGCCTGTTAGCTCTACAGATAATTCGTACCAGATGTTTTTGGGCAACGTTTAGTATTTCGATTGTGCTGTTGTATATTCCACCCCAACTTGTAATGCCATACTGCAATTTCGATTGTGCTAACCCATAGTATATCATCAAGAGAATTTTAGTTGAGCAGTGGGGTTTTAATAGATACATTTTCCGCGTTACAGACAACATATATTTTTTTAATTCATCTACATGACTTTTCCAACTCAAGTTTTTATCGATTAAAACACCTAAGTACTTAAATTTTTCAACACTTTCAATTTTAAAACAATTTGTATTACACACAAATTCATCGGAAAAGTTTTTTTCTCCACAAGTGTGAGCAGATAACGACATGTTTGGACAATTGGTGGAATGAAAAATAATCTCACAATCATCAGAGTAAGAACCTTTTAAATTACAATTAATCAATTTAGTTTTTTCACTTATAAGTAATTGATGTTTAGCAAACCACTGTCGCAGAATTTGAATGTCCATATTAAGATTAACTATGGAATCAAATAATTTATTATTCGTATAAGTAAAAGTGATATCATCAGCAAAGGCAGTAATTTTACTTTTGAAATTTTGGTTAAATAATGAGTTAATGTATATTAAAAATAGAAGGGGTCCTAACACAGATCCTTGGGGAAAACCAATGTTAGTATTTAATTCATCACTATAGGTGAGGTTAAGTTTCACACGTTGACTTTTCTCTGATAGGTACGAAGAAAACCATGTATGTATAATACCTCTCAATCCACATTTGTACAATTTGTCTAAAAGTATATTGTGATTAACCATATCGAATGCCTTAGTCATATCTATGAAAAGAGCTAAAGAAGAATTATTTTTATTAAAACCATCATTTATTTCACTAGATACTTTAAGAATGGCATCTTCAGTGGATCTCCCTTCTCGAAAACCAAATTGCTCATCCCCAAAAAAGTTAGTTTTGTTCAAAAACAATACTATTCGCTTTTTCATTAGCTTCTCAAAAACTTTACTAAAAGTTGGAAGAATGGAAATAGGTCTATATTGAGACATTAAGTTTCGATTTCCTTTTTTGAATAGTGGAATTACTTCAGCAGATTTTAAAGCAGCAGGGAAAATGCCAAAATTCACACCTGCATTCTTATCAGAAATGACAGAATTTATCATTTAGTACTTTTTAGTACAAACTTTATCACAATGAGTTCTAGAATCGCATTAGGCGTGTGCGTGAAGTTGGAAAATGATAAACCTCTGTGAAAACTGAAATGATATTTTTTTTATCACTTCATAATTTCACAGATCGGGAATTGACCCCCAGGTGTTTAAGAGAAACAAATACTGTGTGCGACATGATTAATTTTGATGATAGTAGATATTTATTTAAATCAAAATTATTATTAATTTTAAATAACTTTTCTGGTGGTAATGTTTAATTTTTATATTGTATTTAATGCTTGTATTGTATTTAATGTTTATATTGTATTTATTGTTTATGTTGTATATATGTATCTAGTAATGACTTAAGTATTGTAAGAGAAATAAATAAATAAATTTAATAAAAAACTTGACATTTAGCTATATTAAGATCAAGGGAATTAGCTTTGCACCAATCACATAAATATCCAAGTCTGGCAAAAGGAGGTTACAGTCTGATTGACAGGAAGACCTACGATAAAGTTTAAGATCATCTGCAAAAAGCAGTCAGAAAGCATCTTGAAAAAAAGATGGAGTATCATTGACAAAGAGGAAAAAGCAGAGGTCCCAAATGACTTCCTTGGGGAACACCTGATGGAACAAATATATCATCGAATTTAAAATTTTCAGTTTTAACGACTTGCAATCTTCCAGTCAAATAAGATTTCAGGCACATTAGTAAAGAAGAGTGAAAACCAAAACTATAAAGCTTTTGAAAAAGAATTTGGTTGTTTACTCTATCGAACGCTTTCGAAAAATCAGCAAAAATTATATCAGTTTGATAGCCTTTTTCCATATTTGATATAATGCTATTCGCAAATATAATTAAATTTGGGGTTGTCGACTTACTTGTAACAAAACCATGTTTAAAAACGAATATTTTCTTCTGTATAATAGTTGAAATTCTATTATAAACTATTTTTTCAAATAGTTTAAGTATGGCAGAGATCTTGCAAATTGGTCTGTAATTTGTAATTTCCTGCTTAGATCCAGATTTGAAAATCGGAGTTATATATGAAATTTTCCATGAATCGAAAAAATAACCTTTAGATAGAGATACATTGAAAATCATTGTTAGCGGTAGGGCTAAAGCTATTGCACACTTTCTTAAAATGATGGGTGGAATAATGTCTATTTGCAAGTAAATTACAAATAACTGACATTTCACTTGAAATACTGTCTAGATATTTCATACAGCTTGGTAATCCATATGACTTTCGTTTAGTATTAAGAAAATAAGATCATTTTCAACGGATAAAATGTTGTTTCGATACAAAAATGTATTTAAAAAATTGAATTTACGTTGGCAATCAAGATAAATAATATGAAGACTTGCATTTTCTTCTTTGTTTTTTCGATTTTTAAAATTACTCCTCCTATTAAACCAAACAGGACTAGAATTTTTTTTTAATATTTTTTTTTTTTTGGGACATATTTATCAATTGCACCGTTTAAGACTGACGTAAAAACAGAATAATCATTATCTAAATCAGAACAAGTAAAATATTTTGCCTCGAAATAGACAACAAATACTTCAACATTGCATCAAAATTAGCTTTATGATAATCATAAATAATAATATTGTTTACATTTTCTTTTTTCAAATAATTATAAAAGACTATCTCGCCCTCAATTCCGAGGTGATGTTGTGTGTTATCTATAATCGGGAAAGTAGGCTTTTCAGTAAAAATAATTGTTATTATATTTTGTAATATTTTTTATTTTTATCTAAAACAACTTAAAGTCTTTTATTTGGTCACCCAATTTCAGCTATTTATTTTAAATATAAGTTTATTAAACACCACAATATATTTTCAAAACGTCAGTTCATTGGCATGTCACCACTCCAAACATCCGGAATCAAATGGCCGTGTATTAAATATTAACTTCAATTTAAGCAAATTTGGTAATTCTTTACAATTTGTGATGTACTTAATAACGTATATCACAATCTTCGTAACATAATATTCTCACCGCTGTTGTTAAAATAATAAGAAACTTTGTGTTCAGTTTTCCAGGGTACTGATTTTTTGTTTGTTTTAGATAACTTTTATTTCAACTATTAGAGCGCGTAAACATTTTTTTTTGCTTATATTTAAAGCATAATGTCGCCTCTTAAAAAACACAAAATATGTCGTGATCGCTTCACCCCAGAACTCATAACTCATTCTTGCATCTAGGAGCATGCATTTTGCCATTTCAACCAAAGACCTGTTCTTTCGTTCAGCAGTCCCGTTTTCTTGTGGTGTATACGGGGCTGTGTGTTGATATACAATGTTTTCCTTTTGTAAATACTTTAAAACTCGACCCGCTGTGTATTCACCACAATTGTATGATCTTATTATCTTAGGTTTTATTGAACATTTATTTCACCATTTCTGTGTACTCTACCATGCGATCGAAAACTTCAGATTTTTCCCTTAGCAAATAAATAACAGTGTATCTACTGAAATCGTGGACAAAGGTTAGAAAATATCTTTTCCCGCTACGTGTTTTCGTTTGCATGTGTCCGCAAATGTCACTGTGAATGAGGTCTAAAGGTGCAGTCCTCTTTCTGTTTGACTTTTAATTAAATTGCTGACGCGAGCCATTTTTGTTTCCATGCAAATTTCACAGTCCTTAATCTTATTACAATTTATAAACTTTAAAGTATCGCTTACCATTTTTTTCGATGCTAGTTGTAAAAGTGATTCGTTTGCGATGGCCAAGTATGCGGTGCCAGTGATGTAAACAGCTACCTTCTTCGCTGCATGCTTCAATATATGTAATACTTTGATTTCACTTTCTTTCTATGTGAGCTTAAAAAGTTTTCCTACTAGATCTCCAACTGCTACCTCGAATCGATCTTTAGATCGAATATCACATAGTTTACCATAAAAGAGAACTGTATATCCTTTTTCTATTAACTTCTTTATTGATAGTAAGCTCCCTTGCAGATTTGGAAGCTAAAGTATTGTAATCTCTTTGCTCTTGCTGTTGGTGGCCTTTATGTTGCAGGCCTTTCCTTCCGAAGTGATTTGCTCTCTATTTTCTGCTGTAATATGAATGTATCCCGCTTGTTTGAGATACGTACCGTGACTCCTGAATCAAAAACCAAGCCTTCACCAAAATTTTAGTACTCATCTTGTTTGTTACTATCATGGCCGAATTACTTGGACCATTGTTTTGATTGTGGCGAGTGTATTCTTCTAAGAGTTTTCTTTCAACCAAGTTTGCAGAGCTGTTACAAGTGTATCGTATTTTTGATGTAAGCTGCTGAGTAACATAGCGATAGTCCAATTATCTGATAGTTGATTCCCCCCTAGATCGGTGAATTTTTCAAATAATGTGGTCATCTTTTAGATGTGTTCCTCCATGTTAACACCTTCCATCAGTTTTAAGTTACAAATGCTACGCATTAATTGTACATCATCTAAGACTAGCCTTTTCATGGTGTTCCTTGAGCTTATCCCATGCTGCCTTGGCTGGGTTAGCCCTTCTCACATGATGAAGTTGACTATTTTCTACTGATAGGCCAATAGTAGTTCTGGCCTCGCAATCCCTTTTGGTCCATTCCGAAGTAACTGGACCTGGAATCGGTTTGATAATAATGTCCCACAAACTATTCCTAGGAGTTCCAGCTTAAATTTCCATATGTGGTAATTATCCGCTCGCAACGAAATTGATGTTCGTAAAGAATCAGCCGTTATTTAAATTGTTTAGAACTCTGGGGCCATCACATATTAAATCTAGTTTTGAAGAAATGAATATATATATATATATATATATCCCTTTGATATATATTGAAATAAAAACAAGATATCATTTCTCTATGGATTTTAATTTTAGAATAAAACAAAAAACTAAAGTTTCTAATTACACAAACATATCTGCCTTCTAGAGCAGTTTTTACGTTGTATGTGGTATGTAGAGTGAATGCAAGCATACGAACGTTATATTCAACAATTAGATCCTTAGAGCCTCTGAAGTTGTGTATTTTATCAGTACTGTGTCACCCTCGTCAGTCCCCTGGCAGTGAAATTCAGAACAACCGATATATCTCAGAACTTACATAAAAAAGTGACTGGCCCGGTCATGAGCAATATCTTCATAGATTAGCTATCTTAAATATCAGAATTTGTAGGAATTTGGTTCAAATAATATCATAAACAAAATATCCTTAAAAGTTAAACAATTTTTGTGGAATCACCCTAATAAGGAATTCTTTGTCAACAAATATTAAATCAAGTATGTATATTCATGATTAATTTGAACTAAATCATATTGGCTTAAAAAATCAATAACAGAGGACTCAATTTCAGTTGAATCTCAAAAGGAACCAAATATTTATCTTCTATGTCTAATTTCCATTTAATATTACCAATATTGAAATCTCCAGCAAAAATTACATGTTGTAAGTTGTTTAAACTATCTAAGATACTACAACTATGAGTAGATGTTGATGTTCTAGATGAATTTGTAGATGAGAGCAAAGGTGGAAGAGCAGCAAAGTGAGATATATCATTTGAAGAATACAAAGCGTAATTCTCAAACCTCTGAGAACTACTGTTTATTCGATTTTTGGAATATAAACAAATGGTCGTATAGTTACCCCCGATGGCCAAACATTCGCATCATAGATTGAACTGGTATACTCATTCGGGGCAATTATATTAAAGTTAATAAATTTATGCTTTTTCCCTTTTTATTATTGAGCATAAAACAAGATATTCCTGAAGGATTTGGCTATGCAGATAAATTTTAAACAATATAGTCAATAATTCCAAGTGTGGTAGTGTCAGGATGAAAACCAGAGATATACAAACATTTAACTTTGTGCATTACCCTTATATTTTGACATTGCCCTCTGTTTGCTACAAGGCCTTGAGGTCTAGGATTTTAATTTTTAGAATCAGCAATAGTAGCCTTATTTCCATCGACATCGGCAACGCGCGTATTGAAAACTTTAGCAGTATCTTCTTTAGTACAAGTACATCATTTTTATTACCAACACCACTAGAACCAGCAACATCAGAATTATCATCCGCTACAACACCATTCGCAGAACCAACACAACCATCAGTACCATCAGTAACATCAACAATATCAGCAACATTAGTAGCATTAGTACCAGCATTCATAGTACCAACATCAACATCAGGAACAACAACAGCATCCTCAATAGCAACAACATTAACACCACCAGCAACTACAATAGCATCCGCAACACTAGTAGCGTTAGCAACAGCAACACCAACTTCAACATCACTATCAGCAACAACAACAGCATCATCGCAAATAACTGCACCATTAGCAGCACTAACAACACCATCATTTATTGCTTGTACAGCACACGAGACACCTGCAGCAATCATATCATCACCTTTCATCAGAGCCTTCACACTGCATGAGGCTTTAGCAAAATCGTTAGTCTGCGAAGAAGAGTTCGAATTGCTTGCTGTTTTCGCGTTCGGCTTAGATGAAGAAACTGTTTTTTTTGCCTTTGTTGATAGGCGGCTTCTTGATAAAACCTTTCAAAGCAGGAGATGATAAGAAGGCAATTTTGGGCAAATGTGAAGATAGAGAAGAGACAATGATCGAGAAGAAGAAGATGACAAACTCTTCTCTTTGCACTGTTGTAACAATTGTTTATTATTAGAGCGCGTCATACGAGGCGGCTTCACAAGGTTATCAAATTCTAATTTATGGTCAACATAGAATCCATACAAGTCTTTGATTTTTGGTATGCAACTTAAAAAAGAAATGTTCTTGCACGTACCACACTTCCAAAATATGTCATCATTTGGTTCAAGCACAGCGCGATCGGTTTCACTGATTTTAGTGCATTTTAAATAAAAACTCGACTGGCAAACTCCGCAGGAAATCAAATCACTTTTAGAAGTAAGAAAATGACAATGTGAACACGAAGCAATACTCGTAAAATAAAATAAAATTAGTACACAGACTATCTTATATGAGCGCAAGATTATGACTTACATAACACGACCAAATCGTTTGGAAGCTTACAAGCAACTGATTTCTTAGGAGCCGGTCCGGCGTTGTCTAAAATAAAAAAGAAAATATTAAAACTAATTAAAAAAAAAATAAAAAAATTGTCACAAGCCGGATTAGAACCTATTCACAGTAATTACGCCGCAATTAAGACTTACGCGCACCACCACGGATATTAATGTTAAATATTCGGCTAAGTTCGTATCAAGAATGCGAGAGATCCTTAATCGTGGGCTTAATAAATGGAGAGAAGAAAAAATAACAACTGAAAGCTGTAAGAAAAAGCTCGTCAAATGAAATGAGCAATAGTTCTTTCTACTAAGAGAATGAAAGGAGGGAGTTAAGACCAAAAATAAGAAGAAGAGAAATTGAGAGGAACAAAGGCGATGCAAATGCAATTCAAAGCAAATCTTGACATACATACATATATGGGTATACAAATAAATGGCAAACAATCTTACGTGAATTGAAATCACAAATAATTTAATTGTGCCGAATAAAAATTAAAAGACTTAAAGCATATGCTTACATGCAAGTCAAATGTAAAATTAATAAAAATAAACATAATTTTAAATTAAACAACACAAGAAAAAACTTGAAATTAATTAAAAAATTGCGGACAACAAACAAAACACGTCAACTAATAACAAAACCAGTGTTACCACTGAGCAGCACTGAATAGCAATTATATATGCCTTACATACGACGCACGATTTGATGTATATTTAGCCAAAATTCTGTTTGAAATAATTACTGATTGCAAGTCGTTCAACAAAGAGCAGCTTAATCGAACAATAGGCCGATTCGAAGGTCATTAGGGTTAGAAAATTATAATTATACGAGCCAACATCGAGGTGCTGTTAACACGTCTCATTTCAATGCATTGAGTCGCTGCCATGAAAAGCTTTGTCAGACAAACCTGCGCCAACACCTGTTGAATATACATCTTTGTGTTAAAACCTTCATTACAAGTTCCCACTTTCCAGGCGGAAATTGGAAAAGACACTTATAATCTGACCACAGATGAGCAGTACAAAGATATGAAATTTCGGCAGCTATATGTGTTTAGTCAAAACCCCTCTGGTGGGCTAATCATTATGTCAAATAAAAAGTAATGCAAACGCTGATTAAATATTAGCTAAAGAAATAGCTTGAAGGACGAAAACTCCATAATGATAGGCAATATGGGTTTTGTAGCAATCAGATCACCAGTGGACATATTGCTACGAACGCCAATATGCTGTTCATTAAGCAGTTTTCTTTCTTCAATATATTTCTTAAACTGATTATTAATCAGCGCTTCCATGACTTTGAAAAGAAGGGGCGGGAATGCAATTGGATAATGGATAGAGGGTGAAGAACATTTGCCTTTTTTAGGGACACGTTTGGTGACTGCTGTAGTCCATCTACTTGGAAAAACACCATCGGCATCAAAATTTAAAATTAAATAAAAACACAAAAACATTACAATTTTCGAATGGCCAATATTTTGTTCGTACTTTTGAAATAGAAGGAAATATAAATTTTTTGCATTGTTCATTAAATTTGTATTTACATATTAATATAGTGCTTTTTTTAAATGCATTTCACAGAAAACTGAACGCAGCTGCATGATGAATCTTAAACAGATCTATGACGGGACGTAAACAGAAGGAGAATAAGTGAAATAGATAGCCCCAAATGCAAACGTTTTTACTTTATAATTACTACATATGTATTACATAAATGTATAGTGAAAATGAATGGACATTCAAATTTTGCTTGATAGATATACCTACTTAAACTTCTAATAATTTTTCCATTTTTCCATTATTTGCAAGCAATTTTTTGTGTCCCAATAAACAACTAGAATCTCATTTTCTCCTGAACAAACTATATATAGCCTCATTGAAAGCTTAAAAAATATATGTATGTAGTACAATAATTCGTTGAAAATTATTTGCTTCGTTTATAATGAACGCGTTCTTCATCATTTGCGAAACGAATAACGTAACCTCACTAATTGGCTTCTAGTATTACACGACAGTAAATGTTCAAACGCATACTATTTTTAGATAAAATAAAAATATACCCGCCCTGAAATTCCTTTAAGAAACGTTGGTTGAAATCCCTTGCGATAAACATCATTAAGTTTGAAAATTTTAAAGGGGACATTTTTTATTCAAACCAATTGAAGTTTTTTTTTTGTTTACGACTTTGTGTGATGTTACCACATGACATATTTATTTAATTGAAGAACTTCTAAAAAAAACTGTAACAGAAACTCCAAATATGGTAAGAAGGTAATGAGACACATTTTCAACAACCGGAAGCAATAATTTTTAATTGACTAATACAAAAATATGTTTACATTTGAATTGAAAAATTATATTTGTGCTATTCCACTTTCCAATTGAATCTTATTTTAATGAAAATTGGTCCGGGAAATATAAATACAATGATCCAAATCAACATATCATGTGGTTTTATAGCCGATTTAATTGCTTCAAATTAAATGAAAACAAGTTTTAATATTTTTGGTAAAATTTACAGTGAAACCTGCTTAAGCGAAACGACAAAAAACCTAACATTTCTTCAATAAAGCGGGTTTTTCACATTTAGCCGAAAAGAAGTTTCAGTTAAGCGGATCTGAGTTAAAGTGAAAAATATATTTCAGTTAAGCACACAGCAGACTTCGCCTTACGAAACACATTTTACTACATTTATCGAAATTAAGCAGCAAAAAAAAATTCATAGGAATGGAAATGGTGGGGGTGAACGTAAAAAAAATGAAACAATTCAGGACCCGTTTAATTTTTACTACTAATTTCAAATTCTTGACGCCACAAAGACGACCATTTAAGGCATGCATTAAGCTCATCGGGAGCAGTTGATTTCGAGACGACGGGAAGTGTTTGACGAAAATCTCCGGTGAGCAATATAATATCCGCCTGTCAACCTCATATTCACAGGTTCGATCCCTGCCGTAGTTTATGTCGTCTTAAATAAATGTCATAAAATGAGTGGCTGGCTTACTCATTACATGCTGTTTATGCATAACACTAACAACATGCGATTGAGTAAAACTAGTATACCGATAATATGACAACGAATAAAAACTGAAATTTCTCCGCAATAGTTGAGCTGCCACCCCTGGAGATAAAATCTGAGACACCAACCACCTCCAGTCTCAGAAAATCGCGCCACACATCTTTCCTATCTTTCTTTCTCTTGCTTTACGTCACGCCCGTGCTGTGTTAAAACATTTAAAGGATAGTATAATCCCTTGACCTCATGTAGATTATAAAAAAAAAATATCCTTATCAAATCATCGCGAATCACCTTGTAAATCCTTCATTGTTCGGACGCCAGAGCGCGTTTATACCATCGTATATTCAGCCCAAATGAGGATTTTGCATTCTCGCATCAATTTGACTGTCACCGAAGTCATCGTCATTGTCCACGTTATTGGATTGTCAACCGTGAGAAGATTCATCGCCAGCTACAAAGCGGAATATGCAGTTCGACCGCCTTTAAACGGTATGGCTGTAATGCCATATATGCCATATGATGCAACAGGCAACCAAATTTGAAATCTTGGCCGCGGTTGCGGAATAGTATTCGAAAGAAGAGCGATTCGAGTTTACATTTACGACTGGTCTTCTTCTTATAACTTTCGTCGAATTTGAGGTGGTGATTGTGCAGCGCACACCACTGTAATATGGGCACGTTTCCATTCATTTCCTTTGCACATTCCTCTTGCGTTTGATTATCACGGACATTAAAACTACTTATTGGCAGACGTTTACGTGTAGTCCAAGGTTTGATCGTCAATTAGAAAGCATAAGTCTCCCAAAAACCAACAATGTCGTTATAGTCTAATTGAAATAAATGAATGAATGTTTCGCAATGAATGACCGAGCGTTACCTTATTTTCTGAAAAATAAAATGCAGGACTGGATCGCACGAACTTGCACTTATGTTCGATAACATATGCAAAAGATTTCTATTAAGAATCTAAATATATTTTTAAAGTCGTTTTTAGTTAGTTTAAGTTAGTTATACTTAGTTCTAATTAGTTTAGTCTAGCTATGGGTAGTTTGTAAGATAAAATGAAATTAAAAAATTATAAGTTACCAAGTTTTTTATCCCAAGTTATCATGGAGAGCATTAAATATTAAATAATTTGCATAAATATAAAATAGTTTTTAGATGGAAAGACATTAGTTTTCAGAGTTATAGTTTAGCTTACAGTGCCAGGAAAGGGCCAGTAAGTTATATATAAGGTATTGATAAGTAGGCTAGTGTTATGAATTTTTATCTAGCGTTAAGATGTTTATAAGTTAATAATAAATAAAAATGAATTTAAATTTAAGAAAATAAATTTGAATTTACGAGTTTGACAACTTTTTTTTTTAAATCTATGGAGCGTTTTTTGAGAATAAAAGTTGTTTTTTAAACTTTTTGAAAACATTTTTCAAAAAAAAATTCAAAAACGCCAATTCATAGGTATTCAATACTTATAAACTAATTTCAAAATAGTTTTCAAAATATAATTTGTATAATATTTTTGTTTGTAAAAATATAAAAAAATATTAATTAAAATATTGGTATGCAGTATAAATTGGGCTACCTACACCTGCATATGTGTGAAATTTCGAACGAATCGGTTAAGCAATTTATGAGATAGTCGAAAGCAAAAAAACAGTCTCATGGAAAGTACCGTTTTTAGACATTTTCTAAATTTTTTTTGAACCATATGATCGGCGTACCTAAGAAGCTGCACTGATTTTTTTAAATCAAAATCGTTAGAGCCGTTTTCGAAAAAAATAGGCTTTGACGTAACGGTTATATGGCAGGTACCGTTATTTTTTTAGCTAAAAAAATTTCAATTTCCCCTCTGTACAATCCCTAAGAAACTCTATATACCAAGTTTAAAGCAATTCGGCCTACCCGTTTGGGCTGTAGGTGTCAATCAGACAGACATCTTTTTTCGTCTTCGCTCTCATCGTAATGTCATGTTTGATTGTTATCTCAAAACATTTTTTCGACGAATGTATAACTTGTCTTATTAAATTTAAATTGATCGTAATGCTTGTACCGATTACGGAGGTGATGGGCGATATACGACTATCCGGAATCAGTGCAATAATACGCAATCCTCGAATCAATTGCAGCAGAGAAATAGCATATTTGCTGAAAAGAAAATGACAGTGTGAAAAGGAAACCTGTCAAATCGCGCACAGCCTTAGTCATTGTATATCGCAATCTGAAGTGGTCATGAATAAAACATTGAATGCACCCACAATTATTATTGCACTTCAGAGTGGAACACACACGAATAAATTATCATCACAACAATTTTCCAACTTTAAATCGTCCAAAAAATCCACGGAATATTCTAGCCAGTTCGAGAAATGTCCGGAAAAATCGTAGGAAATCCATAGACATTCCAGAAAGTTCAACAAAATAATATATCCAAATCCATTTAATGGAAATCAAATGTTGTAGTTGTGTTCATACACGCGGCAACAAAGAAAAACCAAAATGAAGTGTGTGTATACAGAACCCCAGTAGTAAACTTCAAAACTTCATGAAGGAATCACCAACTTTTTCATTAATGAGTGGAAGTTACACCCCATGAATTTGGTATGAAAACGTTGATGAATTTAATATGAGGCTGTCATAGCCTTGATTTTTAAGATGAATATTTACCAGTGAAATCACGAAGTAGGGGTAACTAGTTTATTCATAGGCCAATTTTATGTGATGAAAAATAGCATGAACGTTAAGCTGTGAAATCACTTGATACCTTAGAGTTGCCTATTCAGCAGGTGATGACATGAATGATCAGCCATTAATTCACTTTGTTAATGTAACTGGTTATTTCACATATGAATTATATATAATGAAAAATATAGATATGAAACATATAAAAAATAGCTTATACTCCAGTGCATGACTGTATATAATAATATCATCACCTTTTGAAAAAAAAATAAAAAAAAAATTCTCATGTAACAAGTTATAGGTTACTTTATAAAATATTTATTATGAACAAAAACAAATAATATTAAAAAAAATATATTTAATGTTAGCATATATATTTTCATTAATATAATAAAAAAAAATATTAAAATGATGATGTCTGTAAGAATACATCATTGATTTGCTTCTCTGATGTTACTGATTTTGTTTCTTTTTCTTTGTTACTGATATCTTCTTGAACTGTTAGTTTTTAATGCTATGAAAAGTATATAAAAGGGGCATATCATCAGCCGGTCAACAGCCGACGAGTAAAAACTAATTTTATAGAGACATGGTTTGATAAAGAATGCATGCAGGCGAGAAGTATTTCATAAGCGTCGCTTAATGCACATAGATGATTCAACTCTGTCTTTACTTAAGATCTATACATTGAATATACTCAGAAATTTAAAACACTATGCCGAAGAAAGAAAAAAAGATTATTTTAAAGATCAAGCGCAAGAACTTGGGATGAGCAGCAATCGGTCTGAGTTTTGGAACCTGGTACGCAAGCTTAATGGTACGAAGTATGTTACCGGTAGAGAACTGGATTCAAGCATGCTGAAATCAAATTTTCAACAATTACTTAATCCAGTAACTCCACATCCACTTGCACATCACTACGCTCAGCCTGGCTTCGAAAACAATATTCTGGACATACCAATTGCGCGTGAAGAAGTGTGTGTTTCTATAAATGAAGAAAAGGATGGAAAGGCTGCAGGCTCTGGATGGATTATAATAACCTTCCAAGCTGGCTTCAGATCGGGTTACTCCACTTTAGACCAGATCTATAAGAAATAAGAAATAAGAAATTATTCGCCTTCTTTGTGGATTTTAAGTCTGCTTTTGACACCATCGACCGTAATGCATTGTTCTACAAGCTTTTTCAGAATGGAATGCCACCTTTGCATATTAAAACCATAGTACTATCATCCCGCGAATTTTTAAGTTGAACCCCTAGCCACGCGCCAATAGTAGTTTGGAAGCAAAAAGGTTGTGAAATTAGTTAAGCTAAAATTTATAAGCAGAAAAGTTGCTGTTGTATCTCTTTAAAGAATATTTTTTTTCGTGTGCCTTTGAACTCAAGAGAATATACACACACGACAATATTACGATTGTGTTGCGTATAAGATATGGAATATTGCTTCATAGTAGGTATAAAAAATGTTTTATAGTTATACGGTAGGTAGGTATTTGTACAGTATTAAACGCATAATTGATAATAATACCTTTAGAGTTTATATTTTCGGTCTGGCTTGCGCATTTGAGGAACAAATGGTTTCAAAGACCTTGGCCTTGGTAAATTAAAAAACTGCTTAAATTAGGTAATCCTTTTGCCAATCAAATTTACTTTACTTTGGTAAGTAGGCAGGTGGAAAGCTAGAATACCTACATTTTTGTGATTTTTTTTAAAGAGTAGGTAGGTACCTACGCACAATTATTGTAGTTCGCTAAAGAATTTGGTAAAGTTGCATATGATTGAAATAAGTGCGTTAGGTAAGAAATATGTATTTCGTAGGTACAATTTAATTTTATTATAAGTAGTACCTACCTATCAACGCACTACATACCTACCTACCTATTATTATTAGTATAGCTTATTATTATAGGTATCTTGTTTTTTGCACTAATTTTTCAATTTATAGGTACGCGTAGGTAGTATGCAGACACTTAGATACAAGTGTTTATTTTTATTTACTTGTTAGGTACCTATGTAGGTATACTATGAATCGAAAGTTGAAGCAATTAACAGGAAAGGTTTTAGGTATATACATATGTATATATGTACCATACCATAATTTTTCTATTACATATTTTGAAATAATTTGAAAAATAAGAAGTACTTATCTACCTACTTAGATATTTAACTAGTACCTATTAGGTATAGGTAGTATATGTAAACGGTGATTTCTTAAGAGCTTGGTTTTTGAAAATTCAAAAAAACACAGAAACTTGTAAAAAGTGAATGAAATTTTTATTTGGATCGATAAATCGATTTCTGCCACTTTTTAAAAATAATTTCACTTAAATGTTGCCCGCGGCTACGCTTCAGGTGGTCCATTCTGAAGGTCCAATTTTGGCAAACATTTTCACACATTTCGGCCGGAATCTCACCAATGACGCGTTCAATGTTGGCTTCCAAGGCAGCAATCGTGTTTGGCTTGTCCCCATAGACAATAGACTTAACATAGCCCCACAAAAAATAGTCTAACGGGGTCAAATCACATGATCTTGGTGGCCAATTGACTGCGCCAAAACGTGAGATCAACTGCTCACCAAATTCGCCTCTCAATTGATGCATGGTTTCGCGTGCAGTGTGGCATGTGGCACCGTCCTGTTGGAACCACATGTCGACCGAGTTCAATTCTTGCATTTTCGGCAAAAAAAAATCTGTTATCATCGAACGGTACCTTTCTCCATTGACCGTAACCCTGCGGCCTTCATCGTCCTTGAAGAAGTACGGCCCAATGATGCCGCCTGCCCATAAACCGCACCAAACAGTGCATTTTTCGGGATGCATTGGTAGCTGCTGAATTGCCTCTGGCTGCTCTTCACTCCAAATACGGCAATTCTGCATATTTACGTATCCATTTAGCCAAAAATGAGCCTCGTCGCTGAAGACAATTTTGCGATAAAAAAACGGATCCTCATCCAACTTGTCTAAGGCCCATTCACCGAAAATTCTACGTTGTGGTAAGTCGCCTGGCTTCAATTCTTACACCAGCTGTATTTTGTATGGCTTTAAACCAATATCTTTGCGTAAAATCTTCCAGGTGATCGAATAACACAAACCCAATTGCTGCGATCGGCGCCGAATGGACATATCGCGATCTTCAGCAACACTGGCGGATGCAGCAGCAATATTCTCTTCGGTACGCACTCTACGGATACGATTTGGTGGATTAATGTCCAATAAAGTGAAACTGGTGCGAAATTTGGTCACAATGAGCTGAATAGCCTGCTCGGTGGGTCGATTATGACGACCATAAAACGGACGTAGCTTGCGAAACACATTTTTCACAGAGCACGAATTTTGATAATAAATTTCAATAATTTGCAAACGTTGTTCAGGCGTAAGTCTATTCATGATGAAATGGCAAACAATACTGAATCGAAATGTCAAATGTTCGTGGAATTTGTCATGTGTGATCTGTGAAAAATATAAACGTCAAAAACCAAGTAGCAAAAAAATCACCCGTTACTTGTGTAATATGTTTTTAATATAAAAGAAAAAGACTTGTGTATTGTCGGAGAGATGATTTAATAATAATGAATTTTATTTGTTATAATGTGTTCATACTTAAAACTATGCTGACTCCATATTCATACATTTGTGGAGTCAGCAAAAGAATAATATCAAATGCGAAAAAAGAATAATATAAACACGATATGCAATGCACGTTGTTCATTGCATATCGTGGGAAGATTATGGTGTGCTGATGTGCACAATGTCGCTTCGCGACGTATCAAGTGACGAGTGGTATTCGTCACTTGACCCGTGCATACACTGTGTGCACATAAACACACTACACCTCCCTTCTTTTAGGAAATAACGTAATTACATGGAGTTATTTAATTGTACATAAATTTTAATGATTAACAAATTAAAAATTAATATATTTTTATTTCATATATTTTAATTATTACATCATTTTTTTTTTTGTCAGTAATATTTGATTTATTATTTATTTATTTTATTTTTCTTATTATTTTTTTTTTTGCTTACAGAAATTATCTTTTTTTTTTTTTGTACATATATTGATAAAAAAAAAAACTCGAAAAATGTATGTTTAATAAAAATTTGAGTGAAGGAGAACAAATATTAAACATTATTAAAAAAAAACAAATTTGTTGTTTCTATTTCATTAAAATTCTTAAGTATTATATATTTTTAATCTATTCTTATGTACTTTCTGCTTTTTGTTTTTATTTGTTTTTATAATTATATTATTATTGTTTTTAATTTCTACGACCTCGAAGGGGCCTAAATAAACGGGATCCAACTTATGACCTGATTCGTTTCTTAGCATAACTTTATCTCCTAACTTTAAATCGAGACTAACTATTTTTTTATCGTAATAATCTTTATTTTTAGCTTTATTTACTTCTAATAGTATTTTAGCTCTCTTATATGCCGTTTCTAATCTAAATTTTACTTCCTTAGCATAGTCATCTACGTTATATATAGGATCTATCCTATCTATTGAATTAAATTCTATTGGTAAGTTACTTTGCTTACCATAAACAAGTTCGTATGGACAATAATTATGTGCCATAGATGGTGTCGTGTTGAAACAGTAAACGAAGAATGGAAGCCAAACATCCCAATCTGTTTTGTCAACGGATATATAGGAACGAATATATTCGTTAAAAGTTCTATGGCTCCTTTCTACTGTTCCAACGGTTTGGTGGTGATGTGCTGTAGACGTTATATTGTCTACTTTTAAATATTTGCACAAGTCGTTTATAATAGAATTTTTGTATTCTGTTCCCATGTCCGTAATGAACGTCTTCATTGGACCGTACTTCAGAATAAAAGATTCAAATATTGCTTTTGCAATCGTTTTTGCGTTTTTATTTGCAACTGGAATGGCTACTAAATATTTTGTAAGGTCACAAATTAAAGTGACTGCATACTCGTTTCCATTCTCTGATCGAGGTAAAGGACCAATTGTATCAACTATTACCTTGTCAAAAGCATATGTGGGTGTATCTGTTTTTATCAGTGGTGTTTTCGTATGTTTAGTTGTTTTCGACGTCAGGCATTTGTGGCATCTTTTTATGTGTTCTTTAATATGACGAGTCATATTTTTCCAATAAAAGTGTCTTTTTATTTTTGCTAGCGTTTTAGTTATTCCTGTATGACCTCCTGTTATTGGATCGTCATGGTACGTAAACAGTATTGCTTCTTGATCTTTTTCATTTTTTTATTTGGGTCACCGGCTTGAGTAGCGCTACTCGTAATGATTTTAATATTTTGTTGCCCATATTTTTGAAAGATTCAATTGAAATTAATTCAAATATCTTTTCGCACGGTGCCACTTTTAGTTTTTTGATTTTTAATATACCGGCTTCTTTTTCGAGCCTTTGGAAGAACTGACCTAAATCGAGAGTTCCATTGGTATATAAATCTCTAACTACAATTCTTGCTATAATTTTGTTCCCACGTTTAAATAAACATAAGGAATCTGTTATTCGCAAGGTCACTACTTTTCGTACTTCGTCATTAAAAATGACTTCAAATACTTTGGGCTTAGAAGCAATGTCAAGAGATTGCTTATGCAAATCTACTTGTTTTTCTCCTGCGCAGGATTTTTTCTGTTTACTTTGGTGCCTGGTAGTGACTTTCAGGACTTTAGCTTGTAAGTCTTTGAGCTCGGATATTGTTATCCTAGACAGGGCATCTGCCACGAAATTGTCTTTTCCCTTTAGGTATTCAACCGTGAAGTCATACTCTTCTAATTCTAGCCTCATGCGTGTTAACTTTGAGCTGGGGTTTGTCATGGAGAATAAATACGTGAGTGGTCTGTGATCTGTTTTAACTATGAAGTGTTTGCCATATATATATGGTCGAAAATGTGTTATTGCCCAGTGAATGGCTGTGAGCTCTTGTTCTGTTGTGCTTTTATTGCTTTCACCTTTTGTGAATGAACGTGATGCATAAGCTATTGGGAGTTGAATTCCGTTATGGTTTTGGGTTAGAACCGCTCCACATGCTTGTTTACTTGCATCAGTTATTATGCAAAATTCTTTTTTAAAATCTGGGTATTGTAATAGGGTTGGTTCAACTAATTTATTTTTCAAATATTGAAATGCTTTTTGGCAATCATCTGTCCACACAAAAGGAATATTCTTTTTACATAACCTCGTTATGTGCCGTGAATAGTCGGCGAAGTTTTTAATAAATCGTCTGTAATAGTTGCAGAATGCAACGAATCGTCTAGCGCTATCCACGTCGTGTGGGACTGGATAATTTTTGATGACGTCATATTTTTTGTCATCTGGCAATACTCCTTTATCTGTGCATTTATGACCCAGAAAAGTCACTTCATGCATAAAAAATGAACATTTTTGTGGATGCAATTTTAAATTGTATTTTCTACATATGTTAAAAACATTTGCTAGATTTTTAAGCATATGTTTTTCGGAACAGCCTATAACCATAAGGTCGTCCATGTAGAGAAATGCTTGTGAAGGTTCAAGTCCAGAGAATGCTATGGTCATCATTCTCTGGAATGAATTTGGCGCTATTTTTAAACCAAAAGGTAGTCGCGTAAAACGATATGAGCCATTGCTCGTTGAAAAAGACGTTAAATTTCTGGAACTTTCTTCTAGTTCGATTTGATGAAAACCTGACATTAAATCGAGGCATGAAAAATATTTTGCTCGACCCAATTGATCAAGGATGTCATCAATTCTTGGGAGTGGAAATTTATCAGATAAAAGTTTTTTATTCAATTGACGATAGTCGATTACTAATCGCCATTTTTTTTCTTCGGAACCCGGTAGGGCTTTCTTGGGGACTAGTAAAAGCGGGCTATTATATTCAGATACAGACGGTTCGATTATTTTGTCGTGTATCAATTTTTTAACTTGTTTTTGAATTTCTTCAACATGACTATGAGGACTTCGGTAGTTCTTTATATATACTGGTTCGCTATCTTTCAATTTCAAGTTTTGCTTATAAAAATTATTTGTGGTTATGGATTCGGTTTCCAATCCAAATACATCACTATATTCGGTGCATACTTCTGTTAATTGTTTTTTGAATTGGGGCGGAAAATTTTTCTTTAGTTGATTTATGACTGATTCTGTTCTAATATTTCGATTAGTGTGGACCACATCATAGTTTGAGAGTGGTTCATATTTTAAGTTATTTAAACTGGCCAGTTGGTTAGTATCGGTTGTATTTAATAGACGAACTAATGCAAATTGTGATGTTGCTATTGCATTTGCAACATAAATGCCATGTTTTATTTCTTGGTTGGGAATAAAAATGAGGTCTTCTGTTGTTTTTATTTCAATTTTTCTTATTACTTGTGATCTTGCTGGTAGAAGTAGTGAATTATTACCACAACTATATGTTATTGGAACATAAATCGGAAAATTTAAATTATTGGGTCTGATTATAAACCAATCTTCAGTTGGTTTGAAGTCTAATTTGCAGTTAAATTGTTTTATAAAATCCATACCTATGATTCCATCACATGGTATTGTAAAATTTGAATTTACTATATGGAAATTGTGTGGGATGATGTATTTATCTGTTTGAAGCTCTATTGGGGCTAGACCTTGGGATTTTACTATTCCCTGGCCTATTCCTTGGATACTTATAATCTTGTCATTTTGGACGTCTTGGTAAAAATCAGAATCTTCTTTTAGAAGTGAAATATCTGCACCTGTGTCTATAAGGAATGTGAGTTTATGTTTAGTAAATACATTTATAAATGACACGAAAATATTGAGATTAAAATTGATAGCATGGACCTTTGTATTTATAAATTGTTTCCTAAAGGGTCTTGGCAGTTTTCCGAGTTACTTTGAGTAATTCGAACATTATTGTGTTCGTTATTATTATTATGGCCACGGTACGAGTTACCACGGCCTCTAAAGTTGCCTCTAGATCGGCCATTTCCCCTGTAATTGTTTTGGTTATTGCGGTAGCGATTATTGTGATGATTACCTCTTCCGTGGTAATTTCCACGATAGCCTCTATTATTGGTTTGCTTGTAAAACAAAACAGTATTAGAATGTCCGGTTGCATCTGTGCAACTATTAACGAATTTGGACATGGCCTCATTCATATCGCTGAATGTGCCAGCCTGCATTATAAGTTTTACCTTATTAATAGAACAATTTTGTGTCATAGCCTTGACAGCGCGCGTTGTGCTGTATTTAGCAGCTAAATCAGAAGCTAAACCATCGTTGATATAGGCTCCTTCTAAACACTTCGTCAATTTTTCTATTTCTTGGACATATTGATTTGCTGTCTTATTTTTTTGTTGTAGATTTAGTAATTTCGCAGAAATTACATCTACTGAATCTCCTTTTACTTTTGCATTTAGTTTTTCAACTATCTCAACTATCGTTTGTTCATTACTTATTAGATTTCTAGCATGTCCCTTTAGTTTGGTCTTTATGAGACTAATTGCTGATACTTCGTGTGCTCCTTTTAAGGAATCAATAAGGAGAAGGGCATCTTTGAAGCTTTGTAAATTTTCTGCCTTTCCATCAAACTCAGGTAAGAGTGATGAGGCAAGTTTAAGAAATTCTACTAAAGTTTGGGCCATTTTTTCCTTGATTTTTATAATTGGTTGTGGGAATTCATCCAGTGTTTCAATTTCACTGTCAGATTCTGTATTTACTACTGGTTTTGATTCGTCTAAACTTTCTATTTGATTTTCATTAAACTCAGCGTGAAGCTCTAATTCATCTGGGACATGTATTTCAATTTCCCATTTAATGCTAATATTTTTTAACTTAGTGTTAAGTGTTTTTAAAAGCTTCCTACAATCTTTTTCATGATCAGCTGTCAATTCGTTTTTGTATGCGTTGAAAACATTGACAATACTATTGTAATGGGATATTAGTGTTTTAATATGGTTTTTTAATGTATCTACTCTTATTGTTGTATTTTTGTTAATACATTTGTAAGATTTTTGGAAATTGTCTTTAAAACCGTTTATTTTTATTGCTAATATTTTCCATTCCATTTTAAATTTTATCTAAGTCGTTTGCTCGGCTTATGTAGCGTTTTTTAAGTGTACGCTTATACAACAGATAAAATTTAAGAATTAAGTTTACTGCCGTGAGGACAACCAATACAGAAATGAGCATAGTTTGTGTTTCTAAGTGTGGGGTTGTATCCATCACGTCAACAACATTTAACACATTTGCTGTGCTATCCTTTACTTTGGAGGTTTTACCTCCCATTTTAAATTAATGCTTAAACCTCAATGACTTTAAACAGAAGAAGCAATACCGAGCAAAGATTCCATATAATCTTTGTTACAGTTATTCTAGACTTGCAAAGAGTATTTGAGACGATTGACTATATTTTGTTTAAAAAAAAAACAGAACGGCAGAAGAATGCATCAAATTTCTTTTAGAAGTAATTAAATATTGGATTTTCGATGTTTTGTACAATAAACAGATTAGTTCAATATATTTACAATAAACAGATTAGTTCAATAGATTTAAGCTTCATATATAACAATTAACACACATTTTTTTTTTTCACGATGAATTATAAAAATATATTACCATTGCTGGGCTGGATTGATTTGATCATCATCATTTGATTGCTGGGCAGCTATGATTTGAAGATTATTGTTGTTTCGTTTTCTGAGTTTAGCTGAGGTCGGAGGTCCACACAGATGGCGATAGTGGTCTGTCAACTTCCGAATGATCACTTTCTAATGAATGTATATCACGAGTTATTTTGTCGTAAAAGGAAGTTTTGTTCGTTCCCAATTAAAAATGATTAAGAAATACGAGGTGTTGGTTAGTGGTAGATGAAAGGCAAACATGTTCGTATCACTTTTACGCTTTCCGAGCACATCATATCATTATTTACTTTTCAACTGATTTTAGGAGGCAAACATGTTCGTCGTGGTGGTGGATGAAAGGGTATTTTCTATCCAAAGATGGTTCCTCTTTTTATTTGTAATCAAAATGCGCACTTCACAAATAATTGGACAAGCGATTTGCCGGCTTGATATTTTTAAAACGCACAATGTTCCGATGTGTTTTATGTTTTTTTTTTTTTTTAATAATTTAAAATAAAGACATTTTTGGATTGAATTAAGTTAATAAAACAACAACAACAGAAAAAAAAAAACTTATTTTTAATATGGACAGAATCACTGTCACGGTCGCCATGTAATATGTTTTTAATATAAAAGAAAAAAGACTTGTGTATTGTCGGAGAGATGATTTAATAATAATGAATTTTATTTGTTATAATGTGTTCATACTTAAAACTATGCTGACTCCATATTCACACATTTGTGGAGTCAGCAAAAGAATAATATCAAATGCGAAAAAAGAATAATATAAACACGATATGCAATGCACGTTGTTCATTGCATATCGTGGGAAGATTATGGTGTGCTGATGTGCACAATGTCGCTTCGCGACGTATCAAGTGACGAGTGGTATTCGTCACTTGACCCGTGCATACACTATGTGCACATAAACACACTACACTTGCTATTTATTCAATGATTTCGATACTTTCATCAGTCCCATGCATTTGGTTTGGTTTACGGGTGGGTAAGTAGGGAGGTTAAAAGAAAAAAATAAATAACCAGCTTATGCCTAGCAGCTTGAGGGAGAGAAATGGAAATCTTATTTTTCAAGTTGCGTTACTACGTTCAGACACAATTTTGAGTGTTTTCTTTTGAATTTTGGGGTCTTGCATAGATTTTGTTTACATATGTATACATATTGTGTGTATGTATGTTTTTGGTGCGGCAGGTTATGTTTTTTATAAAAAAAATGACAAAGGATAGACAAAATATTTTGTTTTTCTTGTTAAGTGATTGTATATGGATGTATGGATGAGAATTCCTACCTATCTGATTTTATTAAATTTGTAACAAATTTGCCAACATAATTTGAAAAATATTGAAGTGATTGATCTTAAAACGTAACACACATAACCTAAGCAATATACATACCTACAAGTGACAATGACCAACCTAAGTTAGATTAACACAAAAGTGAATTTGGTTTATAGAAATACCTTTCTCCAACAAAAAACAGAGGTGCAGTAAGAGGGTTGAATAAGTTTTTTTTAAAACTTGAATCCTTTACATTTTTATTATTTAATTTTTTATTTATTTAGTTTTTTTTTGCTTATCTTATAGGTATCTTATAATATAGGTATCTTATATATATCTTGTATCTTATCTTATAATTCAAGTTTCCGGGAATTGAAATTAAGTATTGCAGTGTTGTAATTGTTCATAAAATAAAATCAGTGTGTTTATTATATTTCATATTAATAATTAAGTGTTGCCGTGGTGTACCTAAGTGTTAAAATATTAAAATCAGTGTGTGTTTATTTTTCGTAAAAAATCTAGTGTCTAGTGAGAAAACGTCTGGCCAATCTATCATTCTTTCAACTTCCAACGGATTCAAGGAGGCCAATATGGATTAAGCATGCGGGTGTTTCTCACATTGACGAACAACCACCGTCATTGCACATATGTGAGAACCACTTTTATGAAAAATATCTTTTCATTATGTGCGATCGGAAACGTCTTGTCGAGAGTGCAATTCAATTATGTTACATGAGCATTTATAGTTGCTCTGATGGAATTATTGTTGCTTCTTGTCGTCGCATAATGGAAGGATGGGAGTCTGAGATGGAGCCTATCTCTTTTTTAATATTAGTTCCTCTAAATGTGATTCCAGTTTTCCCTGGAAGATCACTTCGACCCATAGGCCCACCTGAAGGTGCATTTATACCTGAAGGTCAATCACTTCGACCTGAATGTCCACTTCGACCTGTATGCCCACCAGATTCACTTTCACAACCAATTTCAAGGTCACATCCACTTGCACCTTCGTCTATGCCTTCCACTCCTGGTCCAATTTTGTTTAATTTGGCTACCACCACTAAGGCAACTATAATGTCCAACGTTTAAATTTGCCAGAAGTGCCACCTACAAATTACGTCTCACTTTCGTAATTTCCTTCGCCACACTTGCCTTTGTGTGCATACAAAACGAAGCGTAGAGTGAATCCGTCAAAAGTTATTCCGCGACATATATCCCTATTGGGAACAGATCCTTGAAAAAAGTAATAGATTGCGGATTGACCGTTGTTGCATCAAGCTGTGATCAAGGATCCAGCAATGTGGCAGCATATGAGAAGCTTGGCCTACAGTTATTTATGGAGAAAACGCCCTACGTTGAAATAAATAACCAAAAAGTTTTCCTGCTGTACGATTATCCACATCTTTTTAAAAGTGTGGGAAATATACTCCTAGGCCATAAAATTCGTATTGGTGATGATATTGTAGACTGAGCAGTCGTGGAAAAAGTCTATCAAGAACACTCAAAAGCGAAAACCTGTAGAGCATTATTCAAACTGACTAAAAATCACCTTAGGCCGAATGGGTTTGAAAAGTGCTCGATTAAGTTGGCTACCCACTTCTTAAGTAAAAGCGTATACAGTGGAATAAAGTTTGCTTTAGAAGCAAACTGCCTTGAAACCAAGGAGGAACGCAAAGCCGCTTTAAATACGTATAAATTTATAAAACAAATGAATAATTTGTTTGATAATTTGAATATGACTAAGCGGTACTCAAGAAATCCACAAAGGCAAGTTTTATCTGATACAACGAAAACCTTGAAGTCCATAAAAGAAGCAATAGATTGGATACAAGCATGGACTTCAACTAGCAAAAGGCCTCCTTGTTTTATAGGATTACAGCAAACGCTGTTGAGAATTGTGCAGGTGTGGGATTATCTAAAAAGCGAAGAGCAGAGCTATTTCCTCTTGTCACATTTGAACACTACTGTTGCACAAAACTTATTCTCCATGGTGCGGTGCAATAGATGATCTTATGAAAGAAATCCCTCGCCATGGAGACTTATTCGCAATGTAAAGCAAATAATGTTCTATCATTTTACTGTTGCAGAACATTGTGGATATGAGGATGCTGAAGCAGATCCATTATACAGATACCTTACTACAAAGAAACCATGAAGGCTGAGTCAACAGTTGAAGACTATGAAATTCCACTGCCGAACGAAGATAATATCCTGGAGAAAGGATTATCTTATGAAATTGAAGAAAACCTCGATAACGATGAGGAAATTGACGTATACGTTCTGGAGGAAGACCCAGATGAATATGAGAGGAACGCGTATACGTTATGGAAGAAGATCCGGATGAAGGTGAAAGGATCGACGTATATATTATGATAACAAATTCTAATGAAGATGAAAAGATCGATTATTATTATCATTATTGTTATTCTTATTATTATTATTATTATTATTATTATTATTATTATTATTATTATTATTATTATTATATTATTATTTCGTTTTGTGTACATATGTATATATACTTTTTTTAAATTTTTGTTATCAAATATTGGCTTAAATGCATGCGCAATAATTTAGTAGTTTGAAGTAGTGGTAGGGAGAGGACTAGCCCTCCAGGGAAAACCTAAAAAACGCATCTAGTTAAAAAGATATTGGTTTCCAAGGATGAAAGAAAAAGTAAGTAACCACATACAAAATTTTCTTAAGTGCATAGTATATTCCTCCAAGCACGGGAAAAAAGAAGGATTCCCAAATAACATATCCATTATGGACAACTCCCGAAGATCTAAAAAACACATATTAGTGGTAATTGACGCGATCACAAAATTTGTTAGACTGTGTCCCACAAAGACAACTAATACGAAGGAAGTAATAACTGCAATGAAAGACTATTTTCGTGACTATAGTAGACCAGCAAATCGAATGATAGGAAAACATTCAAGTGTAATACTTTTCGGGATATATTAAAGAGGCGAGGTAATTGACGAGCTTGAAGAGTATTTGGTAGATATCAAACAAAAGATAGTTCAAAGCAGTCACGAACAGATTAGAGAATAGAAAAGGAACAGGCTCAGGCCTACAATAGAGAGTATGTAAATAAGATACCGAAACGGCCTATAAAGTACGAAATAGGAGATTATGTATTAATAAAAAAATTTTGAATCTCATGCAGATACGGCCAAAAAATTGCTACCAAAGTTCAAGGGACCTTACCAAATAACAAAAGTTTTGAGAAATGATCGGTACGTCCTTAAAGATGTAGGCAATTTTCAACGAACAAGTCTTCCATATCAAGGTATTTGGGCTGTCGGCAATATGCGACCATGGTTAGGAAGCCGAGGTGCCAAACGATTAAATTTACACGAAAGGGTCAGGATATCGTATATCGTCAAGTAGGCCGAATTGTAGTAATTAAAGAGACGGTAACCCTAACTTGTAGTTGTAATTAGAATATAAGAATCATGTGATATTTACACTAATACTAATGTACTTACATACCAAATCCCTATTTATATAACTTGTATAGTAAGGACAATATAAAAATCATGTAATATTTACACTAATACTAATGCACCTTCATATTCTTATGTTCAAACATTTTAATTCAGAAATGAACGATAATTAATTCATAAAAGTGAAGAAACCGGCCGAAAAAGAATTCACTTTTTATGCAATTTGAATCCTTTTACCTGGGCTCTTAGACACCAATTTGAATCATTGTAATGATTCATTTATGATCTGAAAATTCGTCATTTAAATGAACGTATATAAGAGCTCCATATATTCATTTAAATGATTAATGCCTGAATCTTTTCTAAATCATAAAAATAATTCCAATAAACTTCAATTAAGTGAAGGATTTCTAAGTATATACCTTCACTTTAATTAATCGTACAGGAATCATTTTTGCGATTCAGAAAATGTTCAGGGATTAATCATTTAACGGAATATATGGAATGGTTATATACGTTCATTTAATTTCAGAATTTTCAGATCATGAATGAACCATAAAAATGATTCAAATCGGTGTCTAAGAGCCCAGGTAAAAGGATTCAAATTGCATCATAAGTGAATTAATTATTTCTGATTCATTTATGATTGAATATTTTATCGGTGAGCCTCTGGAACATTTGATTTGCCTCTTGTTTGGCTTTTATAGCTTCCAGGACTTCTTAATTGTTACACGATGCTATAATTAAAGAAATGATTTTTATATTTCTAAGAAAATTTAACACCATTTTTTACATACCTTTATGTTTTATCATTTGCTTTTTTATATATATTTTTTGTTAAGTAAGTAGGTACCCATTTACTATTAAAACACAAGCTGATGGTTATATACCTATCTAAACCGATCTTTCTAAAAACTTTTCCGAACTGATAATCGACTATGCAAACGAAACTTTTGTCATTACAATGACCCGTCATCATTACCCCTTGGTAAAAAGAAAAATAAAAGGATGAACAAAAAAGGATCTCCATATGAAGGATCCAACAACAAAATCTGAGTGTTGTTTTTTTTTTGACACCGAATACATTATCTCTTTGTGTCTCTCTGGTAAGAATTTGTAGGATTTTTGTATATATTCATAATTCATTCAAAAAACTGAAGGTTTCCTGAATATTATTCTTCATTTTTGGTGATTAGAATCTGAACCTTCAGATAAATGTTTGCTGGGAAGCTTCAAATAAAAAAAAAATATTTTTTAAAGAGATATAACAACAACTTTTCTGCTTTTAAATTTTCGCTTAACTAATTTCATAATCTTTTTGCCTCCAAACTACTATTGGCGCGTGGTTAGGGGTTCAACTAAAAAATTCGCGGGATGATAGTACTATGGTTTAAATATACAAAGCTATCATGAATAGGTTCGACTGTGGCGGCATTTAGTTTGTGCAAGGATGGTATGGCTTTTTAATAAAATTGGAGAGTTGGGAGACAAAAGAATTAGGATATAATCCAAAGAAATGGTAAAAATGGCAGAACAGGAATATTGTATTCTAACTCACGAGAGTTCGAGCAAGAGAAAAAAACAGCCGAATTTGTATCCAATCAAATAAAATGCAAAAAATAGAAAATAGAAGAATGGGAAAATTAAAGGAGTGCATAAATGTAAAAGATTGAAGAAGGGCAAGATTATTGTGAATGAACTGTGTTTTGCCTTGTGGACGATTTGTTACGGTAGTAAAAAAGAAACCTATATACATAGTAGTTATGGAAAAAGAAATTTAGAATCATTCATGCTTTCCACTCACAAAAAATATTTTTTTTTTGTGATAAGGAATGTTTTATTTTGTAGGATATGTAGGTATCATGTATTCGATAAAATTGAAGTAAGTAGGGAGGTAGAATATGACTGTGGAGGATTTTATATTCAGAGTAGAAAAACTTCATAGGCAGCATGAGTGTTAGTGGGCGGAGGTTCTTCGGGACTTTCATCTGCTACTTTCAGGTACAGTTAGTTAGTGGTATTGGGAGTTTCCGAAGTCGAGTTATCGTCCTGACTGGCCAATGCTTAGAGACGTATTGATGAGGCAGTTCCGAAACATTAGCTCTGACTTAGAGATAATTCGGACTATAATGGACCGAAAGCAGAGTGCCTGGGAGTCTAGCGATGAATTTTTTACAGCAATCTCCAAGTTAAAATAAGGATTTTAGACAAGAAAAGTCAGGTAGCGAATTGTTAGGACATAAAAAATGTTCAGAAATAACACCATTGCACATAAGAATAAGAAATTATTATTTAGTAACGGCCGGATATTTAACACAACACCAACACACAGCCTATTTGCAAGAAGGTCTTGAAAGCAAGGACCCGGTATCGACGGAGGAAAGAGACGCGTAAATTACCAGCTTCAACGATAGTTGATAGTGCCACAGACCCGAGACCTTACGTCAAGGTAAAAATTGCAAATTAGGAACTCTGGGGACTCTTAGACAATGGGGCTAGTGTCAGCATATTAGGAAAAAAAGCAGTTAATTTACAAATTCTACCTGTTTCTGTTTAGTACTAAAGCCGTCTGCCATTCAAGTAAAATTGTAGTATCTAGTAATTTAAGAGAAGAAAAAGAATATTTTAAAATTTTATCGTACAATGTATCAGGTTTGATTAATAAATCGTTATTTTCTGATTTTTATAAATTTGTGAATAGCTTTGATTTAATATTTTTGTATGAAACTTTTGTAACTGTAAATAACTTTTCAATTATCGAAAATAATCTGTTAGATTTTGTATTTAAGTGGATCCCGGCAATGCGTACTCACGAGCGTGGAAGAGCAAGTGGAGGTTGCTACTTTGGTTTCAAAAGAAAGCTTCAAAGTTTGAAGTGCGAGTTTCGGATGCACTGTAACATATGGTTTGTTGACTTAGAAATTAATACCAAACGTCTGTGGATACTACCCCAATACCTTAACTGTAATAATTGGGAAGAGGACTTTGAAAGAACAACTGAGCTACTTAGCCACATGAGATCGACGAACGTTTTGCTTATCGGAGACCTGAACGCGAGAATTGGCCCAGAGGCAGGAGCAATGAACGTTTTGACCGGCTTTTATAGGCAATCAAAGGATAGTGTTTATAATGCAAGAGGAAAGAAACTCCTAGATCTTTGTGATTCTTTTGGACTCCGAATTCAGAATGGAACGAGTGCGAGTGACACCTTGGGGAATTTCACATTTATTGGAGGCCAAGGATCATCAGTGATTGACTATGCAATCCTAGGAGAAGACTGGGAGCCACTGGTGACGGATCTAGAGGTTAAGGAATTTCCGTATTCGGATCACCTTCCGATTGTTATAACATTCCAACGGCGGCGCTTGCAACAAAATGTTGATGAAACTATCAGACCACAATCACTGTAGTAGTATCCTATTATATGGTGCCCAAGTTTGGGGATGTAAAAAGTATCTCACAGTGGAGAAACTACTAACTCACTACGTGAAAAGAGTATTTCGTCTGCCAAGTAACACACCAAACTACGTCATTATGCTAGAGACAGGACTTTCACCACTATTCGTCAAAACCCTTAAATTGCAAGCAGACTATCTACTGAAAGTCTTTAAGATGAATGAATCTCGACTGGTCAAGAAAGTAGCTCTTAAGGCAGTACAAAATCAAAATAGCTGGTACAGGCAGTGGAATTGCCTAGCGGAAGGATGTAACGTGGTGTTCAATTTAAACGTTGGAAACATATCAAGTTGTAAGGATATATTATATGACGTGATTGCGAAAGTAGATGATAAATGTAGAGAAGATTATATATCTGAAGCTTCAGAGTCCTTATTCAGAACAGTTTATAGAAGGCTGAACCACAATCTTGCAGAAAGAAATTACTTCAGTGATGCAAATAGTGTGAACGAGATTTCAACAATGGTTAGACTCCGAAGCGAACTTATAAGCCTGAATTTCATACCGCACAGACCCGAACTACCATTGGAGTGCAGTATGTGCAATCTTAGAGAAAGAGAGGACGTTCTTCATTTCGTTGGAAAATGCCCTACTCTTAGGGAAACAAGAAGGAGCTTTTTCGGAAGTGACTTCTTATCGGATGAGCAAGTTGTTGACATTCTAAATGAGATGAATGTCGGCAATTTGTACAAATTTTGCAAAATTGCGCTAAAATATAGATCCAGAATTATGAACGAAGATTTCTGATTTATTACAAAATATTCTACTTAAATGAATTCAAACTTAAAAATTGTGAAAATAACTTCTTTTTTAAATCCATATCCAATAATTATAAAAGCTTATTACAATACTTGTATAATTTATGTTTATTGTCAATCTGGCAGACGGCAAATGCCATGTCATAATGATTTTTTGTATTATGTATTACATATATATGTAAAACCATGATTTAAAAATGTATTTATAATAGTCTAATAAAAAAAAAAAAATCTATCTAAATCTACAAATTCTACCCCACACGTCGAGGATAAAAACAGCGGATGGTCGTAATCAGTCCATAATGGGCAAGGTGAATAGTGTAGTAGCCTTTAAGAACATTGAACGATTAATAACCTTTTTCTTAGTTCCTTCGTTAAACCAAGAAATATATCTAGGAGTTGACTTTTGGAAGGAATTCCAAATAGCTCCAAATGTTGTCAGCTCAATTTCTGTCGCGGCTGAGGCAGATGTCTCAAACGCACAATAACTGTCTACGGAACAAAAATGCAAATTAAAGGCTGTAAAATATAGGTTCCTCCGATTTGATAAACACGATTTAGGACGAATAGCCCTGATGGAGCACGTGATAGACACCGGAGACACGAACACTGTGAAGCAGCGTCACTATCCTGTCTCTCCAGTGGTTCAAGCCAGTTTGTTTGCTGAAATAGATCAGATGCTTGAGAAAGGCATTATTGAGGAGAGTGAGAGTAGTTGGTGCTCGCCCATTGCCCTTTTCAAGTAGACAGGTCAAAATAATACCGTAAAGTACCGGTTTTGTCAACTCGCTGACCAAAAAGAATGCTAAGCCCCTCCCCAATATCGAAGGTCTCATCAGTCGATTGCCAGACACATTTTTTATAAGCTGTGTTGAGATGGAAGAAGCATAGTTGTACCTTTCAGCGATCTCACCAGTGGGCGCCTCGGACGTTCAGCTTCATGATAGTACTATAGAATATACATATATACAATGGCAGCGGGATTCCATTTTTACAAGTTGGTTTTGAAATAAGAAATTGTGCTGCTGGAGAGTGTTTATGTCTGAACCGATCTTTGCCATATCTGCTTAGCTGGGAAGGTCCTATAATTTCTCATCAAGCAATGCAGCCATAATGTCGTTGACAGCGATTTCTAAATCCATGACTGACATTGAACCTACAGACGACATATCAACATTTTTAGGTTTGTCAGATATTTTATGTGGCGGAAAGTTTTCGGGTGAAATGTTTGATAGATCTCTCTTCGATGTTGTGCTCAGTGGGTTGAAACGGTTGGTCGAATCGGTTATACGTGGTGGTGTCCGTTGCATATTTCGCATAGATATAGTTGACAATTTTTCTTTTCTTTGAGATTTCTCCTACAATTTGATGATTTTTGTATGAATTTAAATTGACTCTCCGTCAGTTTTAAACAAAGAATGGTAGAAAAGTGTGATTAACTTTAAATTCTAATAAAAACACTCAAAACTTAACATTTTTTGCCAGAGCCTACAAAAGTACAACTTGCTTCGATCACTCTCACTCTTTTTCAGTAATTAAATATACACATACAAATTGATAAACCATGGAATCCTGTACTCGTGACTAATTTGTTTTTATCGATTCAGTTTTGCATTTGGAAAAAAAATGGAACTCGAGATTTTAATCAAAGTTGACATTACGATGATACAGAACACCAAAAAAGTGGGTCCAGCAATTCCGTCTGTCTGTCTGCCTGTCTGTAGAACGATCTACAGCCTAAGCGGCTGAACCGATTTTGTTCAAACTTGGTGGTTAGGCGTTTTAGGTGATTGTCCAAAAGAAATTTTCGAATCGTTATCTTAGCTCCAAAAATAACGGTACTTGCCATACAAATTTTTCTACCATCTTAATTATCTCGAAAACGTCTTTAACGATTTTGATAAGAATTGGTGTGTGCACTAAATTGAGTATGGTCTACATTTTGGCAGAAATAAATTTAAAAATATTTTCTTATTAACGGAACCTGCCACACAACCATTTTATTTATTTTCGACTTTTTCATAAACGGCTCAACGGATTTCGATAAAAATTTGCATACATGATCTGCTTTAAATTCTAAATAATACTGCATTTCAAAATTTTCGAAAAACAGTTTTTTTGTATTTTTGAAAAAAAAATAGGTTTTTTTGTGAAAATTCAATATTTCGAAAACGGGCGGGCGATTTTTTCTGAAATTTTGTTTTTAAATTTATATTATTAAATATTTAAAATGTTCATACCAATTTTTTTTTAGAAAAAATTTAAGAATTTTCATATATAAAAAATTAAGTGAAAAACGACTTTAAAAAGTATTTTAGGCGTTTCCATTAAGAATCTTTTGCATATAATGTGATTGAACATAGGAGCAAGTAAGTGGGATCCAGTCGTGCATTTTATTTTCATTGTTTTTGGACGATTTACCAAAAATGACTACTAACATTAAATCGATTTTAAGATACCAATATGTTAGCATAGCGTAAGTCCAAAGCTAATTTTTAATTTTCTCTTCACAATATTATAATTAAATGTTTCTTCATTCAAATCAAAGTTTTTACTGCTACTGCTTCCTTAATTCAAAAGTAGATCTGATCACATGTGACAATTAACCGGTAATAAGGTAAGAGAAAATCCAATTAGTAGCGATCTGCTGAGATGAGTGCAAGATACTTAAAGGAGCTCTCGTCCCATTCTAATAAGGCAAATGACAAATAACTTAGTTAATAGGAAATGTCACTCATTTCCCCAGCAACTTACTCAACTCGCACGTTCATCTACAGCCAATAAGCCAAAACTATTTCGGATACTACAATCATCAAGGAGACAAATGATCTAATTAGACGCGAGATGACTTTTCGAACACCTTCTTCTGTCACTATTAGTGGTGGTGGTTGGAGAGATGTTTGTTCATGAGACGACCCTCTCACATGTCCCCTGTTAGCATACACGGTTAACATATCAAGCAATAAATTCACCAAGTATCAGGCAAAGCATCTGGAGCAATCTTCAAGATGAGAATGGGGATGCACAGTGTAGTCATATTAGTCGGCGGCATTTCCTAAGAAGTTAAATCATCGTGTGTCTCTTATATTAAAATAAATGTGAGAAGCCGATGAAATTTGTTCCTGTCTCAGGTTTGGTGAAGGGCGTTGGTATGCACATATGTATGACAGACACCCAAAAAAGAACAAGATCATGAGGGAGTAGTTCGTTTTTGGTTACTGTCACGGTATTTTTGTTATGATCCTAAGAAATTCTTCCAGAACTAATTAGCTAAATAAAATTAGATTTAATATACACGAGTACATATGTAGGTACTGCGCAATAGATTTTTTTATTGTTTGAAGGGAACACAATACCATTATAATGATTATTTATTTTGAGATGAAAAAAGCAGTAAAATTGAGTAAGTAGGATTTTTTTTGAACCAAATACATATCTGACCACTAAATTTCAGGAAAAAATTAAAGCAATTGTAAGCGACTTTCGAATTCCTATAAAAAAAATTATCTTAAAATAAATAATTAAGCTAATTTCTTGAAAATATTTCCTATTAGTTTGTCCGGGATATTCTCAGAAAGAATTCAATCGATGTATGTACTTGAAACTAATTTTATAATTTTCCTTATTCTTTTAAGAATGCAATTGGATATTTGTTTATTTGCAAAATTATGTTAGTTGTATTAGATTATTAACTTTAAAACGAATATTCGTAAACTTTTTATCGAAGTTGACCAACATATTCAATTATGTTCTTAAGCCTGCTTGATATTTAAAAAAAAATGAGATTTTTTTTATACATCCAATGGCGCAAAATTTTTAACGATTTAGTAATATGTTTAATCATTTTTAGAACGATACAAGGTTAAAAAGAGGATTCTGTTAATTTTAAACGAGTTTAGTATCGTACTATCTTCTTAACATTTTACTAAAGTTAAAATCACGAAATGGCTATTTTAATTTTTTAGTATCGTACTATCCTGCTGGTATATATTGTTTTTTTTTCGTAAAAATGAAGTTAAATGATTAAAATATAAACATCGAATACTTATTTAGAGCAAACGCTGGGCTTCGATCAACATACTCGTATAATTAATTTTCAAAGTATAAACACAATAATTGTGTGCATAAAATTCAAACCCTACAAATACATAGCAAAGCATTTGTAGGGTGTGAAATTAGCATTTTACTAGTTAACAAAAGGTTTGAAATTTATGAAAAGTTAGTAGACTACTATGTATATAGTAAATTGTTAACTAGTATTGTGCTAAGGCCTTAATAATAGGTTGTTCAAAATTTAGCGCCAATGTTAAGCCCTAAATCATTTCTTAACTGTACTTATTAGCTGAGAAATAAATGTATGTACAAATTATACATTTCGTCACCTCAGTTCTATGTTGTTTAATAGACCATTTTTGACGAAATCGAGTTAGAAATGCAGTTTTTATAACTCGAGGGTCCTCTTTAGATTGGCACAAACCATTTTGTTTTATCTGATTTAGTTTTCAAGTTACGGACAACTGTTTTGTTCAATAAACCACTTTTCTTACCATTTTGAGGGTCACTTCTGTTCAATAAACCACTATTCATTGTTTTTGTATTATAATGAACAATTCAAAGTATATCTTTTAAATCATTCCTTCTTATTTTTTTCTTGTTCGATATCCACAATTATCGATTTTTTGTTCAAAATCCTTATATATCTCATTTATTTCTATTTTGTTCAATGTTCAAATAATTTTGGTTACAATTTGTAGCTTATTGACCAAAAAGATATAAATTTGGTTCTGTAAGAACATATGAGAATTCTATTTTGTTCAATATCATACGAGATCACCATTAGGCGTTTTTCTTTTTTATCTCCTGGCAGATCACTAAACAGAACCTGAGTTAACCTAGTTAGCTCTGTATAGAGCTCTCCGATTTAATTTTGAAATAAACTTAAGTGCAGAACTGTCATAAATTATTAAAACTTGTTGTTTATTTTAATTAAAACTTACTTACCAGCAGGGCTGCCAGAAATCATGATTTATCATGATTTTCATGTTTTTTAGACCCAAATCATACTTTCATGTTTTTGAGTCCAAAATTATGATTTTTTTTCTGGCACAAATTTTGTCCCTATAATCGCAAAACCCAACATGTCCAAACGTACCCTACATAAACACAAACACGAAACTAAAATCAAAAAGCAGGATGAATTCATTTGTAAGTATACCTACTCTTTTTGTTTGATTTTTATATAGTTTCTTTGAGTGCGAATATATATAGTTATGTGAAATGCACCAAAAAATAATGAAGAGAACAGATATTATTTTTCAATATAACACTTCATCTATGCACTCTTTCTCCCGCCTAGGTCCCTGCAATATTTTTGATAGCTTAGCTATCGCCTGGAGTAACGCAATGATAATGAGTAATAGAGATAGAAGGAACTGTTTTTTTTTTCATTTTCCAATTATTTAAGTAAGTAAGTAAGTAAGTAAGTAATGAATTCATTTATTTCAAATTTTCTTATTTCATTTGATACAATACAATGAATTTATAGCTATGGCTTTGCCGTCAGCTCGGTTAGCAAAATTTATTATATACATTTTTAAAATTAAAAAAAAAAAATTTTTTTTTTCAATTAAATAGTAAGTACAAATTTATATTAACTATGTGAATTCTGTTATCAGTAACATTCTATATGTTGAAATTTCTTTTAAGTAGTTGTAAAGGTCTTTCCAGTTGAAATTGTTCTAAATCGCAATCGTTTCCTGCATCGACAAAGTTCTCTTTCCGAAGTATAGAAGGCGCTGTGCAGTGAAAATTGGGCATATACTTAGAAAGTGAAAGCAGTCTTCTTTTGCCTTAAGGTTACACAAGGAGCAAAACTGGTGGAAACTTCCATTGTATGGGCTTCCATTTAGACCAAGGAGTTCGCATCTGGCTTTAAAAAGAAGAGATATTTCTTTGTAACTATATTGGTCATGAAAGTAGTTTTTCTCCATTAAGTTGGTATTAAGCTGTGAGTAAATAATTCTACTCTCCGATTCCCGAGCTCTCACTATAAACTCCTCTCGAACAAGATTTTCATGCTTCTGGATAACACGATATAGTTGATCTTTAACCAAAATTGGATTACTTGTATCAATCAAGACAATAACATCACAAGCGATTCCCAAAACGTTTCCAATTGGACAACCACCAATCCTCATTCCTCAATTCATATAACACCATTTTCTTGGGAAGACGGTTTAGTTTTAAATACTGTAAAATAATGTACATATCTTAATTATAGGTAAATTATAACTAGATTATAACTAAATTATAATTAGCTTATAAGTTAGTTTTAAATAGTTTATATTTCTCTTATAATAACATTTTTTCAATTATTAAAAGCGTCAATCGTTCTCTCCCTTTTCAATCCTTTTTATTTTCCTGATACTATTTTGCTTTGAACATTGAGTTCAGCTTCAGCAATTGTATAAATAAACTGTTAATTTAATATATTTGTTTTACTCATGATATGGTTACCAACTTGTCTATTTGAATTTTTACTTGCGATTATAGGTACTATAAGGCAAGTTTTGCATTCGTAAAAAAAAAATTCTAACAAATCAAACATAACATTACGATCATAGAGAACACCAAAAAAGTTGGTCCCCTAAATCCGTCTGTCCGTATGTCTGTCATTCTGTCAGCCTGTCTGTCTGTCCTCGAGTCTACAGCCCAACCGCTTTGATAGATTTGCTTCAAACTTGGTACAATTGTTTTTTTGGTAATATGCCCACACGCTTTTTTCATTTTTTTTAAGACGACAAATAACAGTAGCTCCCATACATTTTTTTTGCCAAAAACAAAAATCTTATTTTTCTCAAACACGGCTCCACCGATTTTTATAAAACAAATCAGTTCATTAACGAAGGGACTTTTGATAATATTTTTTTTTTGGAAAATAATTGTTTTTTTTTGTACCTCTAGTAGAACCATTTTTTTGGTTTTCGATTTTCACGGATTTTTTTGAAATTTTTTACACAGGAGCTCCAAGAGAATTTAAACACTATTGTATACTAAAATTTTTCAAAAAGATTTTTTTTTAAACTCAAAATTTCGAAAACGACTTAATACATTTTTCCAAAATTTCGTATTTGGTGGTTTTTTGACATTATCTTGAATAGTTAAAAAACCTATTTTTCTAAAATCAAAAAACAACGGTACCTCCCATACAAATTTTAACCGTTAAGAAAAAAAAATATTGCTCCAAGAATTTCACTTTTAAATATGAAAATATTTTTTTTTGCG
The DNA here is from genome assembly GCA_910595825.1 of Philhelius pedissequus. Classification (NCBI taxonomy): domain Eukaryota; kingdom Metazoa; phylum Arthropoda; class Insecta; order Diptera; family Syrphidae; genus Philhelius; species Philhelius pedissequus. Next base: position 138,400,568 of record OU343161.1, read on the forward strand.
TACTTATTATCGGTACTTCCCATATAATTACTTTTCATATTTTCGACGTTCTCAATATTGGATAAACCGATTAAAATAATTTTTTTTCTACAAATGCTCCCTAAAACTGCTAGTAAGAATGCACTCAAGTTTCCAAAAGAAAAGTTTTTCGGTTTTTAAAAAAATAAATAAAATTTTTTTTTGAAAAATCGATTTTTCAGAAACCAGTCACAGAATTATTTTTTAAATTTGAATTTTATATGTATATTACCTAATAATATTTTCAAAATGGCGTTTAAATTTTTTTTTCGTAAAATGTTAACAAAATTTTATACATACAAAATTAATTTATTAAAAAACCTCTCCAACGATTTTTAAATTTTTTTTTTGATATATTCTTATTTATCCATGAATTCAAATGGCATCTTCAATTTCCCTCAAACTATAACGACTAAGCAATATATGTATATGTATTATCCATTTATTCCTACCTTATTATTATTCCATTTTTACGAATTTTTACGTACGTCACTGAATACTAAATATAATGTAGACCCTATACAAATGTATACAAACTATGAGCCTTGAAAAATCACATGAATCTTATTATGCATATTGCACCTAAATCATAATGTTATATGCATATAGTTACCTACCCACCAACATCATTCATTTTCATTATTATATGTACATGTTTACATACGTAGGTTCCATCAATATGTATATATATGTAGATACATTTTACTCTCCTAACTTACATAATTAAAATCCATAAATTAGATTTAAATATACATTTGTAGGCAGGTAACTATTTAACTATTCCTTGAATCATCCATTCCACAATTCATTACACTAAGAATCAAGTTAATCTTACCTACATATGCTTTAAAACTGCATAGGATAACTACACCTAACTAACTAAACCTCAATGGTTAGCTACATTAAAGTTGTAAGCTACAAGTGCAAGATCGTGCGATCCAGTCGTGAATTTTATTTCTTTTGTTTTTCATTTAACGCGTTTCTAACTACGAGTTACTTCGTGATTATTGTCAAAATAATGAGTATAGTTAGCCGCGCTCAGCACTTTTCTCCATTTGATCCGTCATTTTATTCTGAGCTATAAAGCCATGCTCCGATTTGACCCTGATTGAAAAACGAAACACAAGTTTAGCGATTAGACGTATCTAAGCTAAGACAAAAGAAATACAGATCTTTTTTGACAGCCGAGTTCTTTATTCGGAGCTAAAAACGAAACACGCCTATTGTTGCATTTGATTTGATTATTAGCTCATTTAGTGTTTTGATCTCTAATCGAGTAAGCAAGTCAGTGCAAGTGCAGTGAGTTGTTATAAATGATGTTCTTTGAAAACGTGTAAGTTCCTACCAATAAAATAATTTGTTTTTCCAAATTTTCCGAGGAGGAGCGTCTACAAATATTCAATGCTTTTTGTTTATTAAAAGCAGAGTTGCAAGGGCTTAAGTCACTTTCTAGCTTAAGCTTGTCTTTAATTCGCAAGCTAGTTGGTGACTTATGAATTAAAAAAAGATTAAATTACTACGATTTCTCAATCTCCAGATAAACACGCAGTTAGTTGCCAGAGGAATAAACTAACTTCATTTTTAAACAACTGGATAACAACATCGAATTTTTCAATCAAGAAAAAACAATCTAGCTATAGAATAATTTAATTGGAACATCACTTTTATGTTAAGTATCGAACTTTTCATATAAATTAATTTTTATTTAACGTTTATTTAAAAGCAATAAGTTTTAAAAATGTTTTTCTGGATTTTCGCAACACTAAAGTTGTAGCATACGTAGCATGTCTTGACTCTATAAGTGCAACACTTCTTGTGTTACCTCGATTAGTGCAACTTCTTATGTTTATTCATCAGTTTTTTTTGCATGTTCTCCTTTTGGTTCGATATTTCTGCTAAAAACAAACTTAAGAATTTCCAATTCACCAACTAACTTATGAATTATTTTTTTTAATTGATAAGTCACTAACTAGTTTATGAATTAATTTTTTGTAAATTCATAAGCCACTAACTAACTTATGCATTACATTTTTTAAGTCATCTACAGACTTATGACTTAATGATTTTTTAATTCAAAAATTCGCAACCCTAAAGTAAAAGGCCATGAGAAGGGCCAATTTTATTCCAAAGTGGTGCAAAAATTCAACCAAAAAGAAAAGAACAGTAGTTGTGTCTCGGAAAAAGTTTACCCTTATGTGTTTTTTGGGCAACGAAACATTTGATGTCTGCCAAACATTTATTATTTCAACTCTTGACATTTCTCAAAATCGGATTTACTATTTCTTGTTTGCAACAAAATATAACGACACGCGTACTCATTCTCTACAGATACATGGAAAATATATCAAGAAAATCAGAACATACAAAATCTTTTCCAATAATGGATTCGCGTCAAATGTATGTGGAGGCAGCGAAGAAACCTGTTAGCTGTAATATTTATAGGAAAGTTTTCAATGAATCAATCAATTTGTCGTTTTTTAAACCTAAACAAGAATTTCGAATACATGTGAAAAATGAGATTATAACATTCATATCAGTAATCACAGTTAAGCAAGGGCTCAGCGTGATATCAATTAAAAAAAACAATAAGAGTGTAAAAATACTACGGTTATCGGGTATGACCTGCAAAACGTTTTACGCTGCTGAAACCTAATGTTTCGAGTTACTTTTATAGGCGTAATACTGTATATAATTTAACTGCATATAACATTTTTTGAATTTTAATAAAACTAGTCTGGATCTTAAAATGGTATCTTTCAAAGATTGCAAGCAAATCGAATATAGGGGCACTGTTTTTCTAAGACCTAGATCCTTTTTTTAAATTTCAGATGAAAAAAACATACAAAGTATTCAAAATTTTATTGCTCCCATTCATACCAGTCAGATAACCTAATGAAATCTGATTTGAATAATGAAATATGTTTTTGTTCAATTTAATACAAAATGCCTGTGTTTTCCTATAGCATTGTTGTTAATTTTTTCTTGTTCAATATTAAGTTTTTTTGTTCATTGTCCACCAAGTTTATCAACTTAGTTTCACTCCATATAACTTTGTCCAATGTCCAAAATGACATATGCCTCGATTTTTATTTATCATTATTTCAGAACAAAAGAAAAAAAAAATTGGGAATTGTTTTTAAAACAAAATTGTTAAGGCTTTCAGAAAAACATAACTTCCAAAAATAAATTAGGTAAAATAAACAAAAGCTTTCGATCTTAACTTTAAAAATCGATTTCCCAACATTTTGAAAAATGGACATAGAACAAGATAGAACTCAGGTGACAATTTATCAAATTTTTTTTATTTTTGCATCTATGAATTCGATTCAATCGCAATTACTGGTTTGCAGATTTATTCCATTTGATTATCGTTTCGTGTGTGTGTGCATTTTCTTTTGTTTATAAGTTTCAGAATTTCTGTCTACTTAATGGTTCGCTCATCGATTAAGGGGCAGTTATGGCGATCAAGAAAAATTAAAACAATATGACTGGTATTACACGACGACTTATAAGTGGCGATTCTTTTCGAACATAATGAGTGCGAAAGAGACAAAAAGCGATACGGAAGAAAATTGTCCTGTGAGTCCGGGCAAAGATTTCGGTTACTCGCACTTTACACGTTTCTCTTTAACCTTATTTTCTTAATTCAACCATATGACTAGAGTCGACTCTAATTTGATAGATCTGTTCTTAATGTCTTTTTTTTTTGTTTAAAACTATCCTTGCTTTATAATTTAAAATATTTTTATAAACGTAGAAAAAAATACAAGTCAGCATCAGGTCCAAGTTAAAAGTAAGAGTAGCGTCAAATTCGCTTATTACTAAGTAATTTGTTTTCTTACAGAGGTTACAAGAATTTATAGAATCCAAAAGAGGCAATTTAGAGTCTTCAAGTTGGATATTTCCTTTATTAACTGCCCAAGCAGCCAGCTAATATTTAGCTAAAGACCACTAGATTCGTAAATTTTATTTAAAAGCTGAGCCATATTAATGCTCTGTAAGAGTGAAACTTATTTGTGGATTTTTTCTTTTCAGCTAAGTGGAGATTCCTCAGAATCGAATGAAGCAGTAGTTCTGGTTTAGAAAATATTAATCAAAACTGAAACGATGGTACAGTGGAATAGAATCCCGGTGACATTATTCAAAAATCAAAGGAAGATCATGCTTAAAGTAAGTAAATACAATCTACCAACTTTGCAATAATTACAACTCAGGCTGAGACTATAACTCGTTTAAATGTCGTAACATACTTTCCAACCTCTCCTTCAAATTTCCTATTTGTGTAATGTTTCTTTCAAGTCCAACGTATTTTCCAGTCGGTTCTCGTGGTTCTGTTTCTGTCCTTGATCTGTTTGTTATCAATGTTCCTTCGCTAATGACATCTCCCTTAGCCTTAAACGCGCTTAGTTCGGATCACTTACCCGTTTTCTGTCGCCTTTTATGGTCTGGGATTAAAAAAGTAAAATACTTCATTGGTCTTCATTTCGGTCCAGAATAAAATCCAAACTTCAAACCAATTCTATAAATTTAGAAACTATAACGGGAACAGCTGAAATTGATTCGAATCTTTTTCAGACAAAATCCTAGGGTGTGCAGACAAAAGTATTCCAAATATAAAACTGCAAAATCGTATTAATAAGCTTCCACCAATACCATTTTAGCTACTTTCTAAGCTCTTGGAAAGTAGCTAAAATTATACCAATACACAAATCTGGAAACCTCATAGAAAGTCCTGGAAGCTACATACCAATTAGCCTTTTAAGTAATTTAAGTAAAATATTAGAAAAAGTATTAAAAGAAAAAGTCTCAAAAATTCTTTCTGATAATAAAACTTTGCTGATCAACAGTTTGGTTTTAGACAATTCCGCAATACTTCTCAGCAAGTAAAACAAATAGGTTATTTTGTTAAAAAAAATCGCTTACAGCAAAAGTCAACTGGAATGTTAATTAGATATTAATAATAGTAATTATATATATATAATATCTAATAATAATTATATATTAAAAAACCGTTCGACTTTGTATGGCATGATGGAATGATTTACAAGTTGTTGAATTTCAATTTTCCAACTTGTCTATGCAAAATTGTTCAAAGTTTTTTTGTCTGATAAATGTTTTAAAGTAGATGTTAACTGTGGTGTTTCCAATGTAGTTAGAACCCCAAGGTTCTGTCTGCTCTTGGGTCAATCTTGTAAAACATTTATACGACAGACTTTCTGAATTTACCGGAATGTGAGTCAGCACAGCAAATTTTGCCGATGATACAGCAATACTTTCATCGCATAAATTCAGTCTCAACATTGGGACGAGTCTTTAAAATGCGATAAAAGTATTAGAAGCTTATTATAACAAGTAGAAAATAGTGCTAAACTTGGACAAAATGCAAAATATCTTTTTCTCTAGGAAAAGAAAAGCCTTCTACCTTTTAAGCTGCCTACTTCAATTTAATGGGATAAACGTACGTTGTAAAAAGACAGTTGCACCTATACTCATAAACCCCATAAACCAACCTCAACAAATTTCATCATAATTAAATAAAAATGCATCGCCAATGCATAATAGTCAATTCCCAATGCTCTTGATTCATAATGCTCTATATTCATATCGTCATATATAAAACACATGATATTGAAACAGTCGCATGCCCATTCTGTGTATCATGTATACACTAATGAGTGAAGACACCGCCGCATAATAAAAGAAAATAAATTAAACAACTGGTCAATGATATTTGGCTCATCCAAACATTGATATTTGGAACAAAAATAAATTCATGTTATGACGCTGTGACATAGTTAAGAGTTGCATTTAAACCATATTGTGCATATGCAAAGAACTAGTGCAGCCTAATTTAGATTGCATCAAATCTATTGTTTTGTTCCCACGAATAAAGAAAAGCGGTTTGTTAATTTTAGGAAATTAAGTTAAGAATTAGTATATAAGAAGTGATTTTGTATAATAAAAATTAGATTCATTTTGTTAACCAAGCGAATTGAGTTTCTTTTTATGGCATTCGTGCCTTGTTTTCTTGACAACCTCTTATGGATACAAAACTAACATTCCAAGAACATATTAACAAAACTTTTAAAAAAGTAAGCATTGCAATTAAAATGATGTACCCATTTATTCACCGGAAATCCAAATTATCTAACAAAAATAAAATAATACTGCATAAAGTAATTGTTCAATCAATACTCTTGTACGGATGTCCTGTGAGGGGAGATTGCGCTATATCTCACATTAAAAAATTCCAAACTTCGCAAAATAAATTGCTAAAAATGATGATGATCATTTGACCTTCATAGAAAAGTGGGCGTTGAATTGATTAACGTAAGAATTCAAAAACTTTCTGAGCGATTTGTAATTAGCTGTAGTCTTTCTATAAATCGGCTCGTAAGCGGAATTTGTACCGTACCCAGATTTTCTTTTTAAAATTATTTATATACTTAGTTGGCTGTTAATTTATTTATTTATTTATATACCTTCTTATTTGTATCTATTTTTTATTTATTAATTCATTTATATATTAAATGTTTATATATTTATTTATCATATGTATTTATGTATTATTCGTTCATTTATTTGTTTTGTTATTTATTTATTTACTTAATTAATTATCTATTTATTTACTTACTTATTTATATATTTATTTATGTATCTATTTATCTGTTTGTTTTCTTATTTATTTATTTAATTAATTTACTATTTACTTATTATCTAATCCATCTAGTCATTATTTTTATAATATTTACTATAAAAACCATACGAAATTGTTTTGTTTTTAAAATATCTTAAGAAGAACAAAAATAGAAAAATAAACTTTATATACATAGGTATCTACCTAATTTTGTATCTATTTTTTTTCTCTACAATTTAAATTCGAAGTTTTTTTCGTTTTTCCCTCAAATGTTAGTTTAATTTTGAAATGTACCTACTTAATCAAATATAAAATAATGTTTCAGTAGAAAGATATAACGTATCAAATCTCTGTTTCTAAAATGTGCGGTGACAAACTTAAATGAAAAAATGATTACGAAATAAAAAATAACTAACAAACTAACTATTGCGTTGGGGAAAACATCAAAAGTTCGATTTGGAAATGCTGACAGATGCTACAGTTGGTGTTTGAGGGTGATAGTGTATTTCTCGAAGGACGATTGAATTCTCGAGTACACGTCAGAAATAATTTGTTATGCTCCAGATCAAACTGTTTCATTGAGAAGTCGCTTATGGAATTGTCTCAAAAGTACCTTAGCATCAACACTCTAAATCAATCTACTGCCACTAGGCTATCTACGGCGGTTGATGATTTCTTAATACCAACCTATTTACCACGAATTTCAATAGCCAGCAACAGAAGCGTTGATAGGTTTTATATACCAGAAACACAACACGCAATCGAGTCTCCAATTATAGTGGATCGAAATTTCATTTTAGAGCAACACGTCCAAGAAACACACCACAGTTGGTGATGGTGATGTCAGAATCACAAGAAGTGGTCAGTTCGGCGATTCCTCTTTCAAACTATTTGCGGCTAGCATTTTCCAGTAATGATGTAAACGAGTCATTATTCAACTTCTGATATTTTCGCAAATCCGAACGAGTCTGGTATCAAAATCAAATCAGTTAAATAAGGAACAGAAAAATGTGGCTAAAGACGACAACTTGCAAAATAAATACTTTGATTTGAATCTAAATGAAACTGAACCACTTGCAACAGCGGGCTTATGCAAAAGGTGGAAAATTTTACGAAAGAGGTGAATCTAGATAAACAATAGTTTCCCTCAAATGAAATTGAATATCTACCAACTCAGGCATTTTTCAAACCGATTTCTAGTGTAAATATATAAGAAGGCTCATCTTGCCACCTCCTACACCCGAATATGATTTGCATTTGTTGCCGAAATACAAATTTTTGCGCCTCCAAATATAAAATCAAAATGCGTCGTTGGTCCTCAATCCTCATGCTATCACAAAACCTAAAGTAATTTAGTTTACCGATTATGGTAAACCAAACACTTCCACCACATTATCAAGCCCACAAAAACCTCGAGCATCACTAAAACCTCAAGTTTCACAAAAGACTCCTCAAGTTTCATCAAAAGTTCAAGCATCACGCAAATTATCTGTTTCCACAAGATCTTTCTCTATACAGTCCTTCACGAAAGATGAGCATGTTGCATCGGCAATCAGCGCTGTCGACGTGTTTTCATCGACTTTTGTTGATTGCGGACTGCAATTGTCTGAAGATAGGAATTCGTGACAGGGCTGGTTTTATTATCGACAAATTATATTTGCAAGTATATATGCTAGTATAATTTTTACAAAAATGCTACCTTTTTACCAATTGCCAAAAAAATGCAAATATTAAATTTGTTAAATGTCAAAATAAAAACAAATAACTCAGTACAGTTACTTATATACATTATTTATATTTAACTTTTATGTCCGGGTATATATAAATAAAAAAAAGAAAATACAACAATTCTTCTAAATCATGAAGTTTATTTTATTTATATATTTATTTTATTAAAAATATTAAAGTACAAAAATAATCTGTGAAAACACCAAAAAGTAATTCAAAACACTTTCTGTAGGACCTTCTTCATATTCATATTTAAAAAAAAAGACTTCTATTTTATTTAAGTAGTCAACATGATTGATAGAGTTCTTGATAAATAATATGTTGTATATGTGTATATACAATTTAAACGGACGAGAATTTGGTGGTGACTATGAACCGTAAAATATAATTTCATCACTTTAATCTGTAAAACGAGTACTTAAAAATATTCATCAAGTAAGTCAGGCCATGAAGAGCAGTGCTCCTGTGACCTCTGGGATCACATTCTAATGAATATGCAGTTACTAAGGATTCAACGCAATCCGGAACGCATTTATTTAAGCAATTACATTAATAAATTGTCACTACCATTGGTACTGTTATGTGTCATACATGTATTTCTATCGCAATTAGGAAAGTCACAATTCGCATCATCCTTTGAAGATATAAGTCACCATATTTATATTAACTCTTTGTAAAAATACAGGAGGAGTCATTATACTTTGTCCAAGCGTTGAATTGGCAGCAACACTGGAGTGCCATTGGAAACGAGAATTGGAACCAAGGAGAAGGTAGGAATGCTTACTATCTTTGGGACATTGTAGTATTTTTTGCCTTAATTTTTGCTCATAAAAAAATTTGGTTCGTTGAAAATAACTATGGCAGGCCTTTCTTGCTTTTTTAACCTATTCTGGGGCCTATTTCATAAACATTGACAAGTGACAATTCTACAAATTTGTCGCACTTGTCTGACAAGTATTCAATTCATATCGTACTGACAGGTGACATAATTGTCAGTTAACGACAATGACAATTTTGTCGTGACAATTCTGTCACTGTCAGACTATGATAAATTTGTTGTAACAATTTTGTCATTCTTATATTTTGGAAATTTTGGTAACGTACTCAAGAGACTGAATTGATCTAAATATTATTTATGTATGTATGTATGGACGTACATACCTACTAAGTATGTACATACATGCATATTATCTCTACTAATAAAGTGTAATTTTGTTTTGATGTCAGTTTTTCTGTATATGACAGATAAACTGACGACTTACCATTCGACACGCCATAAAAATGATTGTATCATCTTCTGTTGTCCTAGGGCCGGCTTATAAGCTATTAAATTTAATATATAAGTTATGTTTAATATACTTAATACACAAATATTTGCGCTTACCTCTTAAGTTTATCCTGATTTTGAAATAGAATTTCCAAATTTATATTTTGTTTTATTTACGTTTTGCTGTTTCCATGGATTTTATATCCACGTTGGTTTTTGTTTGGTTTACTTCCGCTTTTGTTATGTATTTTATTTCCAAAGTAGCAGAAAGTGCCCGGCGTTGCCCGGGCACCCGAGGCAAATGTCTTTTCATGCAATATCTTTCAAATGAAATGAAAAATTAAAAAAAAAAAATTGTAAAAAAAGGTTTTTTAATTTATTTTGTCGTTTATTTACCAGGGTTAGTTTTCTTTCATTCTTCTTCTTTCTATAAACAAACTATTCTTCATTTGGGACTCTTCGCTTTCCGGATTGGCTTTTCACTTTCCATTATAGGTAAGTACAATATAAGGCAAGTTATGTATTCTTCGAAAAAAAAATTGATATAGTACCTATAATTAAACATGACATTACGATGATAGCGAACACGAAAAAGGCTGCCGTTCAAGTGCGGCTTGAAAAAATTATGCATAGTGTCGGAAAGTGTCGCATTAGTGCGGTCTTACTTTAAACCTTTAAAGACCCGACATTTTGAGTTTCACGCTTACAGGGCCCCAGCATGAAAAATTCAGAAGATTTCGATGAAAGAAATTCGATATTAGACGTCTTCCTTTCCTGTAATTTATGCGTGGCTTACGCATGCTTGAATTCACTGTCGCCGGTAGCTACTTTCATGAAGCAAAAAGGAGCCTGCATGTGAAAGCATACACTTGCGCGTCGGTTGGGAACTATACAAAGTAACAACAGTTGCTAAGGTTTGTTGGCACTGAACTATCAATTTTTTCAAGATTGCAAGAAAATTTAGTTTCGTGTATAAAAACTTACAATAGCGAATTTTTTTATTTTCACGGCACCGGTGAATTCATGCAAACTTCTGCGTAACGCTGCATGTTTGGCACATGTTAGAAATAAATAGTTTGTTCAGAATTTTGAAATTAACCTATTAACCGCGCTTACATTTGAAAGGATTGCCCAGCGCCAGTGGCTACTTTTGCGAAACCAAAAACTAACTTGCAAGTGTAAGCTCATGCTTACGAGCCAGTTCAGTTGATAAATGCATAAAAGTAAAACAAAATTGGCTGGTCCCGAACTTTTCATGTGCCAGCTACAAGAGTTGGTGGGATTTTATACTTAGCTGCAATCTTTTTTTGGCACATGTTAAGTTTCGAAGGAAATTCAAGTTTGCTGTGTCAACTTTCACACCCCCGAAATGTTAACTTTCACAGCTACTGTTTTTTGCGCTTAGCCCATTTCACCCTACAAACAGCTTAGTTTTGCAAAAAAACTAATTAACCCTCAAGCCACTTGCAAGCTACAACCTTTCAAAACCTTTAAATTGGAGGTGTGGTTTCTGAGCTTAGCCTTAGAAAACAAACTGATATAGATGAATGTCGCTTTATGAGGATAAAATTATCAAAACCTTTGAAGCGGTTTCTAAGAATTAAGCATATGAGTATACTTATCATTTGGAAAAAAATAATGAGCTGTTTTGAAAATATTAAATTATTAAAATAAGATTTAAAATATGTTTTAAAACTACAAAAAAATATTAATTAAAAGTACTGGTATTCAGGACAAATTGATGTGCCTAAACCTATATAATATGTGTAGAATTTGGAAAGAATCGCTTAAGGCGTTTCGTGTCTTAGACCAAGTTTTTTCGTCTTCGCTATTATCGTAGTGTCATGTTTGATTGTTATCTCAAAACTTGTTTTTCGAAGAATGTATAACTTGTCTCATATTGTACTTACCTATAATCGGAATTAAAAAAACAACCTGCGAAAGGAGAAGAGTCCCAAAATTAAAAATAGTTCGGTTGTAAAAAAATATAGAAATAATAATTCTTCTTTGGTAAACAATTACTGCTCTCCACTTCTAATGCAGTTTAACGCCATAAAAGTTGGGGCTTAGCATCAAGCGCATGATTTCTTTTTGTGGGATGCTGGAGCTGTTGAACCACTTTGAACAAAATTTATTCCGCTGTACTTTTGTAGACCCGATTTTTTTCATTAAATTGAGAATCACTTAATGCAGCAAAATCATTTTAATTTTTTCTTTAAAAATTCGAGGATGGCCTACTACGCTAAAATGGCACATCAACTTTTTCATCACTTCCACCAATATTAGAAATTTCTTACCGAAATTGTCACTTCACGACTGAGATTTAATTGCCAGTCACAATAAATTATCACTTACATACTGACAAAATTGTAATTTGTATTTTTTTCTGTTTCATAAAAAAATGGTCACGACAAATTTGTCGGGGAATTTGTGACAATTTTCAAAAAAATCCCTGGCAATTCATTGTCATGACAATATTTTTATCAACCGAAATCTTGACAATTGTCGCGTTGAATTCTAAAAACTGTCAATTTTTTTATGGGACAGAATTTAGACAATCGTCATTTACAAATTGTCACCTGTAGCGCCTGTCAATGTTTATGAATAGGGCTCTCGGTCCTATTGACGTGACAATTTTTTTATGAAACAGAAAAAATAAAACGCACGACTGGATCGCTCGTACTTGCTCTTATGTTCGATCACATCGTATGCAAAAGATCTCTATTAAAAAATCTAAATATATTTTTAAAGTCGTTTTTTACTTAATCTTACTAATTTATAAATGTGAAAGTTTGGATAGGTGGATGTATGGATGTTTGTTGCTCAATCACTCCGGAACGGCTGAACGGATCTGGATGAAATTTGGTACAGAAATAGAATATTGTCTGGAATAGGCCACATGCTACTTTTTCCCGAAAAAATGTATGGTTCCCGTGGGATAGGTGTGTTTTAATTTTTCATAGATCTCATTCTACAAATAGCCAACATAGCTTTTATTCACAAGGCCCATAGAATCGCACGGAGTTGCATGAAATTTAATTGGTAGATGGATGGGGTACTGGATTCTCACATAGGTCATTTTTATTCCGAAAAAAATTAACGGAGAGGCCTAAATATGAAAAAAAATATATCCATATACTTGGGTATTTGTTCCGCTTTCACGCCTCAACGACTGAACGGTTTTTAATTGTAGGTGTATAAATGTCATTAGATTCTCTTGGGATAGAAAGTCCGTATACCATCGCACGGGCATCTGCTATTAAAAATGGTGTGAAAAAATGTATAATAATTCATCAATTGAGAACGAATGGGCTTGTTTGGCTCGAAGCCTTTTTAATTGTTCGTAAAATCCAGGAGAAGGTTTTTGCGAAAGAAAATTTTGGGTAGACCCTCCAGAAAAGTCGGAAAATTTTAAAAATCGAAAATTGATTTTTTGTATTTAATTGTGTATGCAAATGTTCCGGAATGGCTTTTCGAATGAAAAAATAGAAAATAGTGGAAAACTCGAAAAATTCTAGAAAAAACGTGAACATTTTTTTCTCGGTTATATATAGATAAATTTAAGGCATGATTTGATGATTTTGGACAATGTAAGGTGGAAAATTCGTTGTGAAGCTTGGAAAATTTTGCCAGAACGGCTGAACGGATCTGAATAAAATTTGGCACATGGACACACACATACACGATTATCACATAGTTCATTTTTATCCCGAAAAATGGAACCGAACAGTTCCTATGCCTATATGGGAGAGGCTTATATATGAACAAAATATATACTTGGTTGTTGGTTCCGCATTCATGCCTCAACCATTGAATGGATTTTAATGAAATTTGGTAAGCAGCTTTTTCCCAACTTTATTTTTGTAGTTCTTACTTTTTGAATCCAATATTAAATCTTCGCTTTGTTCGCGAACATGACCATACACGACGAACATCGAAGACAACGAACACGACAAAATCTAAATTTTTGGCCAACAGCAAGCGGCTCGCGAACCAGCCCACATACAAGAAGAGCATAGCGAGCACGGGCATGCTAGGCGAGCATGTTCGTCGTTCGTTCCTACATTCAATGACTGAAGTGTTTTGAATGAAATTTTGTAGGTGGATAGATGATTTCATTAGATTCTTGTGGGTCCGTAGCATCGCACGGGTATCTGCTAGTTTTTTTATATATACAAAATGTCTTTAATATTTTCTTCTAAAAACAATTGGTATCACAATCTTAAATATTTAATAATATAAACTTAAAAACGAAAGATTAAATCGGCTTAATCAAAGCAGAAAAATACATAATTCAAAATTCTGAAATAAATACTTAAACTAATTTGAGCTCAGAAAAAAGTACGCCATTTTATTTCTTGGATAAATTTATATTTATGAGTAAAAAATTTTTTAAATTTATATAGTGGTTTTTGAGAAAAAAGTTTTTTTTTAAAAGCTTTTTGAAAAAAAAATTAAAAAACGCCAATTCATAGGTATGCAGCAAATACATATAACTGTAATTAAAAAAAAAATTAATGAGCAGTAATATTGGTACGCAGTATAAATTGGCCAACCTAAGCCTATATATGTGTGAAATTTCTAAAGAATCGGTTAAGCCATTTATGAGATAGTCGAAGGCAAAAAAACGGTCCTATGAAAAGTACCGTTTTTAGACATTAAAAAAAATTCAACCATATGATAGGTCGTGCCTAAAAAGCTGCACAGATATTATTAAATCAGAATCGTCAGAGCCTTTTCCGCGAAAAGTAGGCTTTAACGTAACGGTGATATAGAAGGTACCATTATTTTTTGAGCTAAAAAAACTTCAATTTCCTCTCTGGAGAATACCTAAACAACTCTATACACGAAGTATGAAGCAATTCGGCCCACACGTTTGGGCTGCTGGTGTCTATACATATGTACATACATACAGACAGGCAGACTGACAGACAGACATACAGACGAACAGAATTTTTACCATCTTCTTTCGTCTTCGCTTTCATCGCAATGTCATATTTGGTTGTTATCTCAAAACTTTTTTTTTTTCGAAGAATGCATAACTTGCCGAGTATGTACCTATAATCGCAAGTAAAAATACAAATTACAATTTTGTCAGTATGTAAGCGACAATTGTGACAGGCAATTGAATCTCGGTCGTGAAGTGACAATTTCGGTAAGAAATTTGTAATATTGATGAAAGTGATGAAAAATTTGAAGTGCCATTTTAGCAGTAGGCCATCCTCGAATTTTTAAAGAAAGAAATAAAATGATCTTGCTCCATTAAGTGATTCTCAATTTACGGAAAGAAATTCGCATCTGCAATAGAACAGCGGAATAAATTTTGTTTCAGCTCCAGCATCCCCCAAAAAAAGAAATCATGCTCTTGATGCTAAGACCCAACTTTTATGGCATTTCACTGGCTTCGAAGTGGAGCTCAATATAATGAAGTTGGTGATGGACAGGGTGTTTCTAATAAAAAAGACTAAAATAATACTCTGAAACGGAGAAGAGGTCAAAATTAAATCAAAGAAAAAAAACAGTTATTTTACTTACATATATACATACATAATGTAGATGCATGTATGTACATACATAATAGATACGTACATCCATACATATTGAGTACGTTACAAAAAATTTTCAAAATATAAGAATGACATAATTGTCACGACAAATTTGTGATAGTCTGACATTGGTAAAATTTTCGCGACGAAATTGTCATTGTCGTTAACTGTGACCTGTCAATACGATATGAAATAAAAACTTGTCAGATAAGTGCGACAAAATTGTAGAATTGTTACTTGTCAATGTTTATGAAATAGGCCACTGGTTTTCCATAGTTGGGTTGGCTTTATAACATCGGAAACTTAAATCTCTCAACCTGATAACCTCTTTACAGCTCAAATAGAAGCATGAGTTTTCTTTTGGCATGATGATTTTGGTTCTATTCGGTAAAAAAGTTTTAATTCCCTTAATAATTATGTTTGCAATCATACTAGCGCTGGATTCAATGTCAATATCGAGGAAGCATAGTGACCAGTTAAACATCCTGACAAAATTATTCAGAAGCTGATTAGGTCTGGCTTATGTATTTTGGGTAATACATATAGCCTTGGTGCTGTGGAGGATGAAGTATATAATATATTTTTTTCCATTGTTCAATGTATTTATTTGTGAAAAGTTCTTTTACTAAATTATTATTGTTTTTTATTTTGTAGATTTGGTGTTGAATCAGTTCCCAATGCTTAATAAATATTTTTTCTTCCAGTAATTGCGACATTTTGGAAAAATAATAGGGGGATTCATGATCCGATGTAACTGGCCTCGTATCATTGTAAAAGTGTAAAAGCTTAGCATTTTTTTGCACTACAACAATAAAATATAATGAATGTCCAAGTCTTACATTTTACACTCTTACTATACCCGTACCCTATTGTAACAGAAAAATACAAGGGTGTACAATTTTTTTAACACAAACTGACATATTTCAGAACAAATGTGAAACAGATTTTGACGTTTGCTTCAGATTAATAAAGGTGTGTTCACAGTTTGTTGTAAAAAAATCAAATTTTACAGTTTTACAATTTTACAAAATTTGTTAAACCAGATCCCTAATCTTTTCTATAGATAATAACAGTATTGTTTGTTTTGTCTGTTTTTAGTCATAATTATTTCTTCTCTGTGATTTTTCAAAGATTTTTTGTGTATATTTATGAATTTTAGGTATACATTTTCCAACTGTTGTTTTCAGTTTGGACTTGAGATTAGTAACGTCTTTTAATAATCCTAAATATGTATTTTTATTGATGAACTCTACATGTTTCTTAATTTGATGAATATTTTCTTCATAGGTGGATAAATTGACGATATGTACCTATAATTTTAATATGTGATTCAAGTACTCAGTTAGCTTCCTTTCATCTCCAGTTCTTGGTACACCTGTCAACAAATATAAAAATGAAATATAAGTACCTTTAACATAGTGCCGCAACTTATTAAGTAAATAACTTCGTATAACCAGAGGGTTTCCTTATAAAATTTCCATTCTGCAATCGTCTGGAAAGTTCTCTTGCAGGTACTCTGATCATTTTTTTCTACTTTTAGAAGAAACATCCCGTACTAAATGCATTTTCAGGATCCTTCTATCACCTTTAGGTCCAACTTTCTCGGATTATCTTGAGTTTATATTTCTGCGGTATAATAAAGCAAACGAATTCTAAAGGGGCATCTTCTGAAAAAAAAAAAATTGTGGCATCTACCGTGAGGGAGCAGGGAGAGAGATGACGCACCATACTCTAAAACTTATAAAAAAAAAAAACGGATACTAAACAAAATTACTCCATCACTTCTTATAATAATTTTCCACACAAAATACAGCACAACCTCCATATAACAAATGGGAAGGGAACAAGTAAATATTTCTTATATCAAGTAATTCGTTAAACTGACGTTTGGTTACATAGGTTAGGTTGGTCTAAAATTTGTTATAAAGAGGTAAAAAATTATTGTTCAGAAGTAATGACGAGCAGCGGTGTTGACATTATTTTTCATCAAACAACAATGATTGTTTTCCAAAAAAAAACGTGTCAAAACCTGTCGCGACATGAATGGATTATGAGCTATGTATATATTGGTGGGAACGTTATATAAAGGATTTGGGTTGACAAAATTTGTTAATTAGAGGTATTTACACATTTATTTAATAGTTTAAAATTCGCTATAAAGACGTTGCTAGCAAAAAATGTTCACAGTGTAAAGGTTTGTTTTATATTGACTCTTACGGACAATTCAAGGGGATAACGAAAAATTTGTTAAATCGAGGAATTCGGTATATTGAAGTACGTTATATCAAGGTTGTACTGTACTTACAGTTGACAAACATGCGATATCTAATTTTTTCCACAAGAACTGAAGGAATCCTTTTATTCTAGGATCTCAAAAAATGCAAATTACGAGTGAAACTCAAAAATAGTCATTAAAAACAGCATGGCGATGGATATCATATGACACCAGTTGCAGGTGGTCAATATGAGGTTTTCGGCTCGTTTACTGATACTCCATAGAATATTGCATGCAAAATGCGTTTGGGGATTAGTTTCCATCCCTATTGGCCTAAATGATCCGAACTATTAAGGGTTTTCAATGGATTTTGGCAAGAAATTTAGGTACTTGTGCGAGGAGTAGAACGGAATATAACGAAAAATATAATTTTTGATTGGTAGGAATCATTAACCCCCAGTTTCACAGTGCAAGTTTAAACTCCACTTTTGGTTTAAATTTCAACAATTTATTCCGTCTCACAGTGTCGTCTAAACCTTGAACTGAGTTCAATTTGTAGTTTAAGTTAACCGAGATTATTCTGCCGTTTAAGCTTCAGTTCAGCGTTTGTATTGTTTTTTTTTTGGGAAAATATATTAACAAAAAAATTGTTTATTAAAATGTTATCGAGTTGTGAAAGTGATTTTGAATATGATTTTATTTACATATTATTCTCGTTTTACTATCGACGGTTTTTTGAAACGAAATGAATATTCCCTCGCTTATCAATACCATGAAGCATTATTTGTTATTTCGTTGTTTGTGTCAGAGAGAGAAAGGACAGATAAGGCAAGAAAAATACTGCCAACTATCTTATAAATTCTTGTTAAGCGAAGTTCAACTGATCGGAAGATCAGATTTCAATGTGAAGCGGGACGAGTTAAACTAAAAATTTAATATTAAGAACCTTAAACTGTAACTGTAAGGCTCAGCTGTTCTTAAGTTTAAACTCCAACTGAGAATATGGGGGTAAATATCTTAAATAGTAGCGAAGTACTCAAGAAAATTTAGATTTAAAAGTTCTTATTTGAAAACATTGAAATTCCGTTCAAAAATTGTTAGCTTTTTCAAAAATGAACCTACATAATGTATATTTATAGAATTAGATGGAAATATTCCGAGCACTGCCACTGCTGAGATTAATTCATAGGTCGTAAATCATTTAAACAAAACCATAATCCGAACTTAATCTGTCAATGAAATGAGACAAACGTCTTCTAAAGTGGGACCCTCTTTATAACTTTTTCATTTAAAATAAACACAGGACTCATTTAAGCTAATATTATGGGGTGTAATTAATAAATCATCTTCAAAGATTTTTTGTCTTTGCATTGAATATTTTTTTTTCAATTCATGTTTAAGATTTATGTATACTGTTAACATTTTAATAACAAACATTTGTCAAAGTGATTTCTTTTGCTGGAAATAATAAATCAAATTTTTACCAAATTTAAACATTGTTGCTAACAGATAAATGATAAATTAATATAAAAAAAATTGTTTTCTAATAAACAGTTGCTTGAGCGTTTCATACTGAAAAAAATATTCATATAAGGATTTTACAAACAATGGTTCACAAAAAAAAATCATATGAACAAAAATAAAGAGCAGGGGCTCGGCCAAGAACATAATTTAACATCATTCATCCATATCTGGTGCGAGTCCTTTGCTACTGGAGAAGGTATTTTGTTTAGCGTTATACCTACATTATTTGCAGTGTGTTTGTTCAAGCAAACAGAAGAAGATATTTTCATTGACACATCACTTGAAATTTTCAAACAAGAAGGAGTGTGCCATACTTGAGTTGTTTTCAAGGGACTTGCTATCCTTTTTAATTCAAATAATTTATTGTGCATTAACACTATTGACAGGCGAGTTTGACCTTTGAACACTTTATTAAGGTGAAGATCAATTGTCTAACACTTTCTTACAGCAACAAACTTAACAAAAAGTAAATGCAAGTTCATATACTCGTAATAAAAAACACTGAAACAAAGAGTTTGTTGTTGAATAAGTTCAACTATTATTAGACGGCAATGACAAACAAATCAACAACACATATTGGTTGACGCACTTGCTTCACTTTAACTTTATAAACCAAACTTAAAGCCAGAAGTTTTCAATTGCCTAATAGATTATATTAGGGATTCTTAATAAAATCCAAAAACATTTTGTTTGAATTGAAAAAAAATATTGCAAATAAAAACGTTGAATTTTTCAAAAATGGTTGGGTAGCAAGGAATAAGAGATTTTAATTTATTCAATTTAAAAGATTTTTATGACATATCCCCAAAAATTTTGCTATGCCCAAGCGAAAGACAACAACAAAACATTAGCCCTGTTCTTTTGGTAAATATATCGGCTGCAAAGCAGGATTTTCCAGAAGAACGATCCGCAGCAGCCTGATTTTTTGTATTTTTAAGTTGGTATTACCGACCTTGCGTCTAATAACTAAATGCAAATAATCAACAATAGATTTGTTTTTATTTCTTCAGATTAAAGGCATTTAAGAATACTAGAACTTAAATTAAACTTAATCGAGGTGGAGTAGAGACGTTAATTAAAATGGATAGAAGTCCCCTTTTAGAATATCATAATTGGGGTAAATAGTCGTGTTTTGATAAAAATTATTAACGTCGCAACAAATAAACGCTGACAAAAAGACGATTATGCCCACTTTTATATTCACTGGTTGGTCAACTGTCAACTCGACTGTGAATTAAAAATGACGCAAGATCGTGAAAATCTAGTTTGACACGAATTTTAGGGTCTTGTTGGTTATATACGACATCCATAATAAAATTTGACACTTTCTGACTAGGCAATAAACTATATTTTGAAATATTTATCGATACATACACTTTCGTGCTGCTAATGAGTGCTTATTTTTTTCTAAATAAAAGATATGCACTGACTTGTTCCTTAAATGCGTCTTGTTATCCAACTTTGGAGCTATGGTAGGTAGCGCTGCTCAAGTTTGAGTAAGTTAAGTTTTTGTTCTATTTAAGTATCTTTGATCTAGTAGCATGTAACTTTAACTTTTACTTAAAGTGGATAGGCGCTCTTACATATGCTTATTAATATGATTTATAAAGCAACAAAAATAAATAAAACGTATTTTTGGCCCAGTTTTTTGCGTTAGTAATTTTTATTTCCTGTACGTGAATAGGTTTGAAACAATTTTTTAAGAAAATAAAACATAATTAACAAAAATTGTTGATTTTGACTGCTTTCAGCTAACTTTTACGAAATGTTCACAAATATATTCGAATTGTTCGGTTTCCGAGATAACTTATGTAATAAATGGTTGAACGTGCATTGACAGAGAAAGAACTCTACGAACAAGGACTTCGAGATTCATCAAAGTCATCAGAACTACCAACTAAACAACATAATATAATTCGATACTCGAATAAATGTCACAAATCTATCCAAAGCAGACTTCTGCTTTTACTTTTATTGAAAGCAGATTCTTGTATTTGTAATGTATGTAAACTCTGCTTTGCTGCCGAGGGCTTTTGCCAAAAGAACACGGCTATTGTTTACACTGCCTAGTTAATAAATCCACCAAGTAAAGACACTGAAGCACTGGCCAACTGACACCATCGGATCGGCTTGAAGTTGAACCTTACAAGACATTAATACAACAGAAAGAGAAACAGAGAGAAAGAAATACTAAAATTCAGATCTGCACTGTATGGTTCTATGATGGTTCGCGAGAAACTGTCCTATTATTTGTATCTGCATACTTCATTCCCAAAGTACCCACCCAGATCTACTTAAGTGTTTATCGATCACAACCAAATATTCAAAGAAATTTGCAACAGCTTTTTCTGCAATGTTGCAAATGCTCGAGGAGAAGAATCCTTATTTAAAAATAACATTTTATTTAATACTCGTACTCGTATGTATGATGCATTTTGTATTTTGTTTGATTTCCAATAAATCGCATTTTGAATACATATTTATGAATATTTCTGAAATACTTTGTTAAGCATATGAACTTTGAAGATAAATATATGAAAAATAGGTCTAACTCACAAGGTTTGTTATGAAAGGTCCTCCACCTACCTAGTACTAACCACACGTAATGATGCTTGATTTCGCTGATCGATAGGAAGCGATGCTTTCATCAGAGCTAAGCCCGTTGATTTTTTATTTTAACGGTTTATGGCACTTTTTTATTTCCGAGTTTGAGATCATATTGCATTATGAATATTGTCCCGCCTACATTTGAAATTATGCCCAAAACTAAAAATGAAAAAGGGACACATAAATGCGTTACATTCAAACTTTAATTTTGTGGATTTTTTTGATTCAAATTCTATTTGGGTTGACATTATTTAAAATTTTAAATTGTATATATCAACCTTCCAACCGTTTAGACCTGTCCTCTTCCGAGTAAATAACCAGCTCTAGTGATTATCTTAGTTTTGCTTTTCAGTGTGAAAATCTTTTCCTTTTCACTCCCATTCACAAAAGAAAACACATATCTATACATTCCATACAAATTTCCTAAAGTAATACCTAAGCCTCCGCCGAGGATGGCTGCGAAGCCACTGCGCCCGGGTAACCGATTCGGTCTTCTCGATAACTGTGCGCTTTCCGATCCACCGCCTCCACCACCAAAAAGAAATAAAATATCGAACAGTTTATTCAGTGAATTTCCCCTTTAACCAACTAAAATATTTATTAAGTAATATAAATTTCAAAAAAATGTTTTGTTTCTTAAAACCACTATAATCATTAAGAAATCATTAAATTTTGGTAGGTACTTGTGAAAACCAATAATGCATGTGTTAAATATAATTTATTTATTTTTTTTTTATATTTTTGTCCAATGGAAAATAGATTTTGAAAACTAGTAGCCGTATCCTTTTTTAAATTTATTTATTCCAAGAAAAATTATAGAAAACTGTGAAAAATAGGGCAAATTTGCATTGTGGTATATATGTAATATTTGATAAAACTTCCAAAGTATAAAAGCCAGCTAAGTCAATTCAACCTTTTTTCAAAGTCTATTTGTATTTGTTAATTTGTTTTTTAAATAGCTACAGTAAAAATTTTAGGGAAAAAAAACAAAATGCATTCTTTTTTTCCAATATGTTGCACAATTTCATTTTGCGAATTACTTTATTTTTTTTATTTTTTTTTGAAGCAAAGGACCATACATACTACTCATAATAGCCGCTTTAAAAAAAAAGAATTTTTGTCGCAACCTAATTAAAAATGCATTTCAATATAACAACATTTGTGGTGCAAATACAAAATCCTCGAGGTAACCATTTGTATAATTGGATGGGTCGATACAACCTTGAGTATCGCCTCGATCTTCTAGCCACAGAGAGGCCATCGTTTCCAAGAAGCGGTGCCTATCTGGATCTATTGCTGAAAGACGCAAGACTAACAATTACTGGGTCAACGACCAAGAAATTGTTTACGAACGATCGAGTACGACAGTGACCACTGCGGATTCGCCGCCGTTATACAACTTCCGAACGAGCTTATGGAGTTGGAGGAGTATGTGCCTGTGCATACTTATAATTACAGTATGGTGCGCTGGCCACGCTTCTCCAACGCCTTATTGAGCGATTTACGGTCAACAGGCTTATCCCCACCAAATGACAGGAACCTAACAAATACTGAAATCGACAGATACTTAGGACAAATTGACGAAACGATTCTACGAACAATGAAAAGCACAATACCGAAATACAAAGAACGTAACGCAACTGACATGTACAGTAACGCGGCCATCTGAGAACCTTGGTTTTACCGGGTTTAATGATGAAGATTTGGCAAACGCCATAATCGCCGTCCGAAATGGGCCCAGTCCCCTGTTAATTTCGTAGAATGAGCTCCAGCTATGATCTAATTGCATACAGAACAGCTAATACAGTTGAGGTCATCATTATTCTCTTGCAGAGTGAGTTCAGCAAGATTCAGCGATATTGTGATGACTGGAAGTTGAAAATCAACTTCCAGAAATGAGAAACTATTTTGTTTAGGACTCCGTTGTCTAGCGCCTCAAGGGATACGAGGAAAAAGAACTGGCGCTAGCTGGTGATCGTAGGGCCACATGGACATCCACTGGCAAGTAAAGTGTAGTAAAGTACCTTGGCATCTGGTTGTATTACCTGTATTTCGACAGACATATAGGTGCTGCCTTTGCCAGGGCTAGGGGAGGCTTTGCCTTGACAAAACGACTGTCTTATAGCAGCCGTTTTGACAGCAGGTTGAAGGTGATTTGTTACATGGCCCTCATCAGGCCGATGATTGCCTACGGATGCCTGGTGTGGTTCAACATTGCCCCATCTCAAATGGAAAATGTTCGGGTGTTTGAGAGTCAATGTCTTAGACGTTGCCTTGGATTACAGAGAACGCCAGAGTCGGAGTACACAAGATATTATTCCAACCAGATTCTATACAACGGAGCCAACATAAACAGAATAAATAATTTTTTGTTTTAGCTGATTCGGGGTCACACTGCAAGAGCGATGTCCTCAACCAACAGCTTAATTTTTGGGGCTTACAACCCCAATAATGAATATTTTGAGAGTGCGCGGTTAAGTGGCTATAGCCCTCCCGAGGCATTCCTCTTTTTAGATAGTCTAGAGCTGATACAGGATGGAACGGCGGTTCCGCTCATCTACCACGTCAGCCGGAAAACTGTAGATAGGCGACTCCTGTATGGTCAAGACGTCATCGCTCAAGGTGGAGAAGAGCGCCTTCGGTTCAGTAGGACTGTGTCCGATCGGGACCGAAGGGATAGGGCGAAACAAGAGAACCAGTTCTGGTGGCTTTATGAACAGCATTATGATACATAAAGTCGATTAGGATGGTATGTCTTGGCCGACTTACGTAGATTTAGGTAAATTAGGTATAAGGAACAGTCGGGGTGGCACAAAAAAAAATTTTAAAATATGTATGTTTGCGGGGCATTTGTGCATACAGCTGCGTGCCTGTGTATGTATGTGCATACGAGTATGTATTTACGTATGTACATGGATGTGTGGGTTGCATGGCTCTGTGTGTCTGCATACGTATACAAAATATACAAAAAAAATATAAAAATAACCTAAAAAGCTGCTGTGGCTGTTCTAGTTTTTAAGTAGATGTAAGTAGTTTTAAGTATTTCTAGTTAGTATAAGTTTGTTGTATCTAGATTTAATTATTTTAAGTTTAGCTTTAGGTAGTCTATAAGTAAAAATTAAAAAAAAACACATGTTACTAAGTTTTTTGTTAAAAAAATTTTCTTGGTCATAAAAATAAAATAATTAGAATTAATTAAAATAGTTCTTATGTCGAAAGACATTAGTATTAAGAGATATAGTTTAGTTTAGAGCGCCCGTAAATGGCCAGTAAATTAGTTGTAAGTTATTAATAACTAGGCTAGTTTTAAACATTTTTGTCTGGCTTTAAGATAGTTATAAGTTAAGATTAAATAAAAATGAATAATATGAAAACAAAAAAAAAACATTTGTGGTGCAGTTGTGAGCGACTGAGAGCTAATACAATTCCAACATACTTTTTAAAATTTTTTTGGGCATTTTTTGTATTACATTTAAAAAACTTAGAAGTTCTTGCACCCACTGTTTATTTAATTTAATTTTATAAAAGAGGTCTATTTTGCATATTTTAACAACAAATTTCTTTTCACACGCACAAAAGAAGGTTCAGTTCCCAAGAAGAGAATTCTTTGCAAAAGAATTTCGCCCGCCCATCCTCTTTAAAAGTTAATTTTTTAATTGCGATTATAGCTACTAGTATAAGGCAAGTTATGCATTCGTAAAAAAAATTGTAACGATCAAACATGACATTACGATCATAGAGAAGCCTAAAAAAGAAATCGAAAAAAATGTCTGTCAGTCTGTCTTCGTCTGTATATATAACGAGCTGCAGCCTAAGCGGCGTAATAGTCCGCGAGGCGACCGTCGGATTACCTACATCATCAGGAGATAAGATAAGACTATATTCAGTCGATAGTGTTTGTAAAGACATTTGTAAAACCACTGGTCGGGCAAACTTTTTCAGGGAAGCGGGAAACGACCACTTCCGGTACCTCATCGGGAGAACGAAAATCTGTATATGTGGTAGAAAGGGTATTATCTCTAGGCTTTAAAACTTTTGGTTGGGCAAAAAAAAATCAGGGAATAAATGCTTCGCCGACCAACTAAAATAACGGTTTTTTTATGAAAACCTATCTCATCGGGAAATGGATGATATTGGTACCAAAAAAAGGTGAGTTTGTCTTCTTATCAAATCCAGTGTTTGGGCAAACTTTTTAGGGAATAACCCTCCCCACGACCAATTTAAAAAAAAATAACACAACCGAATTTATTTTATTTTTTTTTCCTTTAAATGTCTAAAAAAATTATGGGAAATGCATAATATTGCTATAAAACAATACCAGAATAGTCAATTTGGCAAATCCAGTCTCTTTTTTAATTACACCCCCCCCACCCCTTTCTTCTTCGATAAATTTTAAGAAAAATATAATTTTTTTTGTATATTCCACTTTAAAAGTTAAAAAATAAATTAACTTTCTTGATCAAATATATACCGTCTGTACTCACAAGGGTTTCTCTTCAAAACGATTTGCTTTGTTTTTTATGTTGAATTTTCCAAAAGAAAGTTAATAATTTCCAACAGTTTAGTATTCATAGTATTTATTTTTAATTTTTGTAGTGTTTTGAAATGTTTAATTAACATAATTAGGCTTCTAAATTCTTAGCAATCAACCGCTCTATTAATCAGGCTTAGAATTTTTAATTAACAAAATAAATCACAAAAATATTTTAATTCAAAAAATGTTCAATTATATCTATTTTAAGTTTCAGATATTTTCTAACACTATAACATTGTATTAAAAAAATATTTCTTATTTAAAATAAATATATATAACAATAACAAAAAAAAGTGAAAATTTAAATTTCATTATTTTACAAAATATTTATATATGTACATAAAACAATGAACAATAACTCATTATTATCTTTTTTAAATCTATCTCTTCTTCGATTTCATTAAAGACAATGTCTTCAACATTTAGTGGTGTTGGTTCCCCTTCGAACCGAGAGGCAAAAATCTTTTATCTTTTAAAATCGAGCCAAAATCCAAGGCTTTAGTTTTTAAACAATTTGATTCCGTTGCATTTGCCCACATCGAACTTACAAAAATTGTTCTTTCTATTTTTAGTTCAATAGATTTGCGGCAAGGTGGAATTAAACTAGAGTCAAGGTTTTTCATGTTTTTGAAAAAATTTCCAACAGTGTTATTTTTCGCAGCATAAAGGCTATGAAACATTTGAACCCTCACTAAATTAACGTTACTACAATTCTTAATACCATACATTAGTAACGTAAAATTTTCAATCGTCTGAGTGTCAACATCATCTAGATTTTCACTCTGGCTTCTACTCAACGCTGCGTATGCTGTCTGAAACTGTTCATTTTTTTCTAAAAGACTCAATGGCTTTGCTTTCCCTTTCCTAAAAAAAACATGCCGTATAATCGCAACCTGTAAATGCGTGGAACGCTGGCAAAGAGACGCATAAACTACTGACTAAAGCGGTAGCTAGCTGAGTGCAATTGATGCTATTAATGTCTCGGGATTTAGTGTTTCCCCCAGCTAAAGAAATCTCTAAAGTTTTAAATTTATGCATATTGCCCAGTAAGATTACTAACACATCAGTATCAGATCCCTTCACTAGTATTTTTGAGTGATATCTTGGCTTGCGTATATGATAAATGATTCGCGTGTCCGCTTCCTTATGGGTACAATTAAATTTAATTTCTTCAAATTTAAAAATTGATTGATTTTGAACTGTATAAGAGTAGCATTTGTCATCTAAGGTCAAAAAAACTTTCTTATTTCCAAGAATCGGAACCATAGAGTCGTTTTCCCAATGTTGTGCTAAAAATTTTACCAGAGCTTCTTTGAATTTGGGATTTTTCAGACACTTAAGGAAGTCATTGTTTCGTTTTTGTAACGGTCCAAGAATTGTTTAATTAACTGTATCTTGTTCACTACGAAAAACATGCTCAACATCTTTAATAGATGGATGCAAATACCTATCAAAACCTAAATGCACTTCCGAAACGTCAGTCTTATGCATATCTCCACTGTAATGACAAAGGGAAGTTGGTGCAGGTGCAAGTGGATATGATAGGCACACTTCCATATCAATTTTCTTTTCCAAAGCTATAGCTCAATGTCGCCCAAATACATCCCTTTCCATTTTTATCAGTGCTTGTTATTCACCATCACAATTTCCGGAACACTCCTCGATAAAGGTAATTTTTTGACTGTTTCTTGTTTGAAAAACGCTTAAAAGAAAATATGCAGTATCTTGGGATGCTGCTCTTCCTGTTCTTATATGAAATAAATTATGTTTTTTCACAGTTGGCTCAAATGGATTAATATTTTGTTTAAAAGAATTAATTATTTCAAATAACGCCTTTCTGTCTTTTTCGATGCGATTTTGTGCAAGTTCGTGGGTTATGTCATCCTTTTGACCAAAGTTGATTTCAGCAATCATTTTGGAAATAATTTTTGTGCGTATGTTATGACTAAGGGCCCAACGTTGCCTTGCTGAAATGGAAATTGTGAAATGAGTAACACCAGTTAAAGAGTTCGCAGCATCAGCATTTATTGTCTGTTCGAGTGTTAAGTCAACAGGAACTCTTGCTAGACTCTTTGCCGTGCGTTTAATTCCAAAAGCACCCTGTTTAAACTCATTTATTAACCCAGAATTACGAATTTTAAGCTCTACCAAGTTACTGTGGTATTTCAATATCCATCTTGCATAATTGTGTTGATTAAATAGAGAAAATAGATTAGACAACTCAAATATAGAATCCACATACAAATCAAAATCACTTGTTCTGATACTTCTAGAGAATCCAAAAAATACATTCATAAGATCAACGCTTTGCATGAAAAACTATGGAGTTTTTTAATGACCTCCTTTTAGAGTAACATTACAATATTGCCTATATTTATTTATGACATCGTCTAACAATGGACTTATAACAAAGACTTCATTTAGTTCTAATGGCTTATCGTGTGTGCGATTTAAATCTTCTACAATATCAATCTCATTTTCTAAACAAAATTGTTCAAAATGTAAAGTCTGAACTGCCCCGGATAGCAAGGGATGTAGCCTTCTGCATCTATTAAAATGTTTGCCATCAAGAAATCCATTTACTGATCCTTCGGCCAATACTTCAGCATGAACTAAAATATCATCTACACCAGATCCATAGATAAATTTTCTCAAAGCTTTGAAAAAAACATTTGTACATTAAATGCTCCCAAGTTAATGAAAACATTGTTAAAAGTTGGATTTTCATTTAATTGAACCTGCATAGCCATTTTAGCAATTGCTAAATCATAGGTTAATACGATTTCTTTTTGGCCAACTTCATTGGCAATCTTTTGGGCATATTTTAATGTTGCATGTACAACGGTATAGGATGTTGGTGGCATATTAATTTGAGGCAAATATTCCATAATCTGAGTTTCACTTTTGTCTATTGTAGTTTTACTGTTGAACCCCATCCACATTGGTGTTTCTGGAATTTGGGAGAGCGATATAGACCAAATTAAATATTTAATGATTGCATTTTCTTTTGTCAATCGAGTCTTTTTCATATACGGTTGAATATCAGGTGGTATTTCCTAAAAACCTCTTCTTTTTCTAGAAGACCAACCATTGCATTCGTTATACTTGCTTGGAACTTCTACAGAACTACTAGCGAAATGCGGTATATTTAGTTTAGCTGTAAGCTGATATATTATACCAACTGTATCATGAAGAGTATCTTTTCCATAAAATGTCTCGACATACCGGTCAAAATTATCAAATGCTACATGGCTACTTAAATTTTTATCGGTTTTTATTCCAGTATGTATTAGTCTATTTTCTTCAAAAGCTGTATAAGTCATTTCTGTTTCAAGTTCCCCCGCAACGGTGTATCCCACAGAATGTCCATATTTATTGAGTATTGTTAAGACTTTTTTACTACTTGTTAATGATTTCATTGAAAGACCTAACATTAGGTGTTTGGATGGTTTTATTCTACCCTTCGTAATTACATAAATTATATCCTCACATATTGATTTAATTTTAATATCATCCTCTTCTGATTCCTTTCTTCTTACATCAGGTCCTTGAATCAGACAATAAACAAACTTATACAACTTTTTAGGAGTAGTACATTCTCCTCTTGTTATATCACCAGGTTTCAATTTATTAGGAAGCTTGTTTTTTTTTATCGACTTAACAGTATTACGAAAGTCGTATGCTACTTCCTCAAATTTATATGCTTCCGCAGATTTTAAAAATAAGGAGTCCTTGACTAGCTTATTAACAACAATTCCGTTTTTATAAACAATTTTTTTATTATACGCACCAGAAAACCCAATTGTAACAAGAATACCGTTGACACTTTCTATTTTACTTTGTAAATGATGTGGCTTAAAGTTATCAAAATCAAAATTCATTAAATAACTGTCACTGATTTCTAAAAGTAATGCTTTGTATCTTTTTTTTTTTTTTTTTTTTTTTTTTTATAAGTTTGCACGCGCTCAAGGGATTATGAATACCCTTTATATGTTTTTCTTAACACAGCGCGGGCATCCGGTAGAAGAAGAGAAAGAAGGATAGGAAAGATGTGTGGCGCGATATTCTGAGACTAGAGCTAGTAGTTGTCTCAAATTTATCTCCAGGGATGGCGGCTGAACTAATGCGGAGAGAATAACCGTGTCTTATTTATATATGTCCCTTTTAATTCGCATTATTTTTTTAAATTTATTTCATTGTCATATTTTATAGGTATGTTATTTTACTCAATCACATCTTAAGAATAAATGTTTAAAAAAAACATATTTTGATTTTTGTCTTAAATAAAGACTGATAACGCTTCAAATGCATTTTTATGAATAGCCCTGAGATTGTGCCAAATAGTTTCTTTATGCAAATTTTTGCACTTCAGCTTATTATAATGTTTAATGTTTTTATTTCTACATATTGGGTGGTATGTGAAAGTTTTACAATTTTTCATCTATTAAGGACATTGAATCTTCAAATTTGTCAGCTATTTTATTTGTAGTTTTAATCATTTCCGCATTAATACAAATTGATACACTTTGATTTCGAAGGCCTTGCTTTTTAATGGCTTGATTACAAAAAATACATTTCTTAAATCTACTTTGTCCTGGTGATGCAATCGGTTGGTGACAAATCGGGAGTGATTGAATTTCACTTTCATCTAATATATCAGCCGAGGTACTCGGTCGAGGCTAAAACAAACAAGCAATTAATAAAACGCGTACTTCCGAATGAAAATAATTTTATATACTTCATAGGTGTTTGAACTATGAGAAGCTGTGAGATCATAGATTTCTCCCTGTTGATGTGTCTACATACATTGGTATTACACATATTTGATCCTAAATAAAGGCAAATGAAATTTAAAAAAAAGTTTAAGTTTTTAAATTTTTTTATGAAATACTTCAGGGAAATTTGGTTCTTCTCTGCGTAAACTTTCTTGTATATTGTTTGACATTAACATCATACTTGAACTGGATGGTTGAGCGTGATCCTGTTAATAATAAAATTTGTATTACTTAAACCAACATTAACTGCATTTTTATGTTAATAACAATTTAAATCTTTGCATTCAGCAACTGAAAGACGAAGCTGATAGCATTTTCGTTTTTTTATGTACTGGTGTGCACATTTTTACACATTATGATTGTTTTATTTGCGGTATATAAGGTAAAAACTTCAATAGCATTATGTAAATTCAATATATATATGTAAATAAATGATTTTCTGCTTACTTTAGATTCAATAGTTGTTGTCTTACGTTTTTTGATGGTTACTTTATCTAAGCTTTTTTTGATTTATATTAAGCTTTCTATAACACTTTGTATGATATAGACAAGATTTTCTTTGGATTCAATAGATAGTGTAATGTTTCCATATTTTAAATTTCTACTTTTGCGAGCTGCTAAAATATCTAGAATTTTATTAATTAAAGTTTCATCAGTAATGTTATTAACTTTTGTAGATTCATCGTGAATCTTACAAGTACAACACTTTTTCATTTTGAAAATTTAAATATTAAGCACAGATTTAATTACAAACAAGTACGAAACACTAATGCATAATATTTTTCTAAAATATATATCAGTAAATATAAAAAAAGGGAATTTCTTTAAAGCTTTTTCGAATATTTTTTTTTGCACACTTTTCTACACTTGCATTAAATCAAAGTGGAGCATCAGCAATATGAGTAACAAATTACAGATCAACAGCGAGAGTGTTTTCTCACGTTTTGTTTAATGAGAGCTAAGCCAACGGTTATGATTTTTAAAGTTGTTATTTGTTTTCGTGACCTATTAACAACAGTTATGATTTTTAATAATTACTTGTGTTTGTACTTATTTTTGCTCCCCTTTTCTTCCTTTTCTTGATATATTTATATATATTCTTAGCATATTTTGTAATAAGTAAAGTATGTAGATGGATTTTAAAACACTAAGTAAATTGAGGTTATTCTTATATTTTTTTTTATGAATAAGTATGTTTTATGTTCCAAACCACAATAAAAGTAAAGCAAATCGTTTTGAAGAGAAACTCTTTTGAGTAGCTTTAGTATCTCTTTATTAAATAGACAAATGTAGGTTATCTTTGTATTGTAAAATAATATATATTTGATCAAGAAAGTAGATTTTTTTTAACTTTTAGAGTGGAATATAACGGGTGATTTTTTTGGTACTTGTTTTTTGACCTTTATATTTTTGACAGATCACACATGACAAATTCCACGAACATTTGACATTTCGATTCAGTATTGTTTGCCATTTCATCATGAATAGACTCACGCCTGAACAACGTTTGCAAATTATTGAAATTTATTATCAAAATTCATGCTCTGTGAAAAATGTGTTTCGCAAGCTACGTCCGTTTCAGCGACGAGGCTCATTTTTGGCTAAATGGATACGTGAATAAGCAGAATTGCCGTATTTGGAGTGAAGATCAGCCAGAGGCAATTCAGCAGCTACCAATGCATCCCGAAAAATGCACTGTTTGGTGCGGTTTATGGGCAGGCGGCATCATTGGGCCGTACTTCTTCAAGGACGATGAAGGCCGCAGGGTTACGGTCAATGGAGAAAGGTACCGTTCGATGATAACAGATTTTTTTTTGCCGAAAATGCAAGAATTGAACTCGGTCGACATGTGGTTCCAACAGGACGGTGCCACATGCCACACTGCACGCGAAACCATGCATCAATTGAGAGGCGAATTTGGTGAGCAGTTGATCTCACGTTTTGGCGCAGTCAATTGGCCACCAAGATCATGTGATTTGGCCCCGTTAGACTATTTTTTGTGGGGCTATGTTAAGTCTATTGTCTATGGGGACAAGCCAAACACGATTGCTGCCTTGGAAGTCAACATTGAACGCGTCATTGGTGAGATTCCGGCCGAAATGTGTGAAAAATTTGCCAAAATTGGACCTTCAGAATGGACCACCTGAAGCGTAGCCGCGGGCAACATTTAATTGAAATTATTTTTAAAAAGTAAATGGCAGAAATTGATTTATCGATCCAAATAAAAATTTCATTCACTTTTTTTTTACAAAAAAATTATATTTTTCTTAAAATTTATCGAAGAAGGAAGGGGTGGGGGGTGTAATTAAAAAAGACACTGGATTTGTCAAATTGACTATTCTGGTATTGTTTTATAGCAACAATATGCATTTCCAATAATTTTTTAGACATTTAAATTTAAAAAAAAATAAAAGAAATTCTTTTGTGTTATTTTTTTTAAATTGACCGGGGGGAGGGTTATTCCCTAAACATGTTTGCCCGACCACTGGATTTGAAAAGAAGACAAACTCACATTTCTTTTGGTACCAATACCGTCCATTTCCTGATGAGGTAGGTTTTCATAAAAAAAAACCGTTATTTGAGTTGGTCGGGGGAGCATTCATACCCTGATTTTTTTTTCCCGACTAAAAGTTTTAAAGCCTATAGATAATTAGGCCTATTCTGCCACATCTGTTATTCTGCTATGAATTTTCTGTTATGAATCATAAAAGATCTTTAAAATAAAAGATCTTTTATAATTGGTATTCAGGAGTTCGAACTTTTATAAAAGCCAGTTATGAAAATTCGAAAATGAAATTCTGTTATAAAAAAGCAAACAGAGCTAAAATCAGTTATCATGTAAAATGTAAAATAAAAAAAGTAAAATGTTACCCACTACTTGTATTTATACTATGGAATACGATTTTATCACATATGTTTCAGTCAATGTGGACATACCATGTTGCGTATAAAGCATGTTTCATAGAAAAGACCATGGGAGTACCATGCGGCTGTAATCAGCCGCATGGTGCTCGCATGGTATTTCCTATGAAGCATACTTCATAGATGGTAGCTTCGGATACCATAGTAAAGTATAAACACAAGCAGTGTGTATCAGCTCCACAGCTCTAAATTTAGAAACAAATATAAATTTAAAGTTCTTCTTAGGGCGAAGACAGCAAAAGGTTACTCAGGAACAAAAGGAGATTTACTGCTCCTTTCTTGAAGAAAACCCAGTTTTGACTAAGGTCAAGCATTGCGATGCTTCAGTGCAAAGTCTATGGCAGACTTTAACTGTCCTCCTGAACAGCACTGCCGGTGCCCATCACGCAACGGATGATTGGAAAAAAGTGAGTAAATATTTGTTTTAAACATGGTTCAAGATTAACACTTTCATTTAGGTTTTCGACAACTGGCGATATTCTGTTACACATAAGCTTCGCCTTCAAAAAACAGAAATAAAGAAAACTGGAGGTGGATCGCCGAAATATCGAGACATCGATAGGTTGGAGGAAAGAGCCATGGCTTGCTGGGGACGCATAGCAGTGGATGGCCATAAAAATGTTTCTGTGGCAGGTTGTTCCAAATTTGAGCCTACTTCAAATTTAGAAGAGTCTGCCACAGAACACCAAGAGCACGATGTTGATGATGGTTTTGTGTTGGATGTGGAATTCCTACAGGATTCGATCGACACCAAACCAAAAAAACGGCAGCGCAAAAGCGCAACAGAAATTCAAGGTAAATTACTAATTATTTATAACCTGTATTAACAACAAAGATTTCAAAAAAACTTTCGAAACTTTTGAGTTCTAATTTAAATACCCATCATAAACTGAAATCAATTTTCAATTCGACAAACTATTTCAAAAAATTTCCATATAAAAGTATTTTTATCATGTATTTGAAAATTGAAAAACCACAAAATTATTGCAATACTGTAGTATAATATAATATAACAAAAAATTTATTTACAGATGATGAGGTTTTGGCTATGTTGGAGAGGAGACATGCAACGAGTCTCGCAATTGGCGAAACTATTTCTGAAAAGCTCGACAAAATAGTTTCCAGCATTGACAAGCTGACATCTGCGCAATTGGCAGTTGCAACGTCTTTGGACAATTTATTTAAATTTTTACAAAGACAAAATTAAACTCCAAAGTTTTTTCTCTCCGTAATAATTTGTTTGCTTTTTTTTAAATAGAATTATGTGATTTAATTTATTTAACTTTATGTTATTTTTGTTTTTTATTTTGTTTCCTTTTTGTAAGTAAATACGTATATTTAAAATGAATTAAATGTGATATATAAATATGCACCTAGTTACTTAAGTGTTGTTCTTTTTATTTATAAATTAACCGTGTCATGGCTAAAACAGATTTGCAGACCTTCTGCAAGCATCGATGCATGCAGCGCTGTACACGAAACACATGTGCATAGTTTGTGGTAATTCTGATGAAATTAGAATCTAGGTATGTATAAATCAATTTTCTAGGATAAATACTTTAGAAGTTATAGCAAGGAACAATAACGATTTTTTTTCGATTTTCACTAATATAGTATGAATCCCAACCAAAAGTCACTTTTTGAACCACTGACTCAAATTCAAATTGGTAAACGGCACTTTATAGAGGATGTCAATTAGAATCTAGGTATGTATAAATTAATTTGCTACGATAAATACTTTAGAAGTTACAGCTAGGCACAATTACCGTTTTATTTCGATTTTACGAAAACAGTAATTGTTCCTCTGATGATTCTAATTGATATCCTCTATAAAGTGGCGTTTACCAATTTAAATTTGAGTCAACGGTTCAAAAACTGACTTTTGGTTTGGATTCGTACTTTATAAGTCAAAATCGATATAACACCCTAATTGTTCCTGGCTGTAACTTTTAAGGTATGTATCTCAGAAAAATAATACATACATATCTAGATTCTAATTAGGATTGTCTACAAAGTGGCGCTTACCAATTTTAATTTTAGTCTACTGTTCAAAAACTGACCTTTGGTTTGGATTCGTAATGTGGTACAAAAAATCCACTACCGTGGCACCAATAGACACGACTGCGGCTATTGAAAAATTAGCTATGGTAATAAGCGATAGTTCACGTGTTTAAGTGTTCTTTTAAAAATAAATAAAAACATATATGTACATTTTGTAAATGATCTTTTATTTAAAATAAAGGGAAGGAATTAAATAATTTTTTAAATTGTACTTATGTCAAATTGGCGACATATCGTTCTCGAACTCGAGACCCAATGCTGTGCCATTCAGTGCGGTTTCTGCGGAGGCTATCATCATCATTTTCATTATCTTCTGTTTCACTAAACTCATCTTCATCCTCAAGAAATTGTTCTACTCCCATAGTGAACATATTATGGATACAGAATATTGCATACACTATTTTTGCAGCTCTTTCAGGGGAATAGTACAGCACTCTTTGACGCAATAAGCACCTAAACCGACTTTTTATCACTCCAAACGTTCGTTCCACAGAGTTCCTTGTGGATAAAAAGCGTTTATTAAAGGTCGATAGAGGTGAACCTTGTGGTGGGTTATTTACTGGAGTGAATAACCACGGTTCAAGCGGAAAGCCAGAATCACCTAGTCAAGCAAAATATAAGTAAAACAAAACAAAAACAAACAAAAAGGTATTTACCAATAATATGTGATCGTTGATTTTTAGCAGTTGTAAATGCACCTTTGAGTAATCTTCTGATAGGTGAGACCATCCATATGGCAGAGTCATGGACTGAGCCCGGGAATCGAGCATCGGCATATAAAACTTTTAAGTTTGCATCAGTTATAACTAATACATTAAGGATATGGTATCCTTTTCTATTGATATATAAATGTCCTGGTGCGTCAATGTCGTGTTGATTAGGAGCGATAATTGGAATATGGGTACCATCGATAACTCCTATAATGCTAGGATATATACATAAATCAACAGATATACTAGATACTAAGTTTAATTAATAAGAATCTCACTGTCTTTTTATGTCTGCTGTATCAAGAATACCACTAGGAAATTTTATTGCGTCACATATCAAATGGGCGTTAATTAGGTCGGTAACGATTTGAATCGACCTCGAAGTACTTGGCTGCGAAAGCCCAAAAATATGGCTGCTACCAATGGATGCTTGATACGAACCATATCCGTAAAAATGAAGGGTCGAAAGAAACTATAACCAAACATAAAAGTACAATTATTATGCACATTATAAATGTAATTTAATAAAATTTAACCTGTATTTGAAACGGAATTGTTGTATTTCTGGCTCGCGTAAATTGTTGTTATTTGACCATTAAAATCCTTGCATTGAATTTATCCAACCTGAAAAGCTGAATAAACCGAATATCGGGCAGATCAAAAGGACTACTTTTCAACCTTAGTTCCAGTAAAAGTGTTCTGTGCTTTCGTCTAAAAAACAATTTGTTTTAATTAAGTTATTTGTTTCAATAAATTATTTATTTTTATATATTTTCTTACATGTGTCTCCTTTTGATAACATTTCGTTGACGAAATAAGAGATAAATATCCATTTTAACATAATTAAACTCCGTGTTTATTGAAATCTTTTATGATAAAAGTCACAAAAGTTTGGCTTTTATTCTTTTATGATTTATAACAGATTTCATAACAGATTTTGGCATGCTGAATACCAAAAATGCGAATCGTAAAAGATTTTCTTCTGAGTTCGAATCTTTGACAGTTCATAACAGATAATTAACAGATTTCATAACAGTTTTGGCATGCCGAATACCAAAATTATTATTCATAAAAGATTTTGTGACAGCTCAAACTTTTGTATGGAAATTCATAACAGAATAGCAGAATAACAGAATAAAAGATCTCGCTGAATAGGCCTAAATACCCTTTCTACCATATATAAATATTTTTGTTCTCCCCATGAGGTAGTTACTCTTCAAAAAACGGTACCGGTAGTGGTCGTTTCTCGCCTTAACTTCCCTGAAAAAGTTTTACAGATGTCTTTACAAACACTATCGACTGAATATAGTCTTATCCTATCTCCTGATAAGGTAGGTAATCCGACGGTTGGCTCCTGTATTATAAGCGATTGCCAGAGGGGAAATTGAAATTTTATTTTTAGGCCTAAAAATAATGGTACCTGCCATATGACCTTGAAGGTTAATCATATTTTTCTCGAAGACGGCTCCAGTGATTTTGATAAACAAATTTGAGAATTTTTTTTGTTGGTAATAGCTATCATTTTGTGTTAATCAAGTTTACGAGAAAAGTCTATTAACGGTACCTTTCATATAACGGTTTTTATAATTTTTGACTTTCTCGGTAACTGTACATTGGATTTCTGTCAAATTTTATATCTGAGAATATCTAGATAGCAAAACTAATTCTGCGTATTAACATTTTGAAGAACTCTTTTTTTATTATTAATATTAATTTTTTTTTTTTTTGAAAAATAAATATTCTTAAAACTAATCAAAAAAAATAATTTTAAATTCTTTAGTCACATTAATAAACTCTAAAAAAAATCGCATACCAAAATTTGAAAAAAAAATGCTTTAAAAAAACTAAAAATAAAAAACAGGATTTCATCAAAATCCGTCCTAAAATTTCTGTTTTTATCAGTTTAAAAAACGATTTTTACCCACCTATACAGCATTCACTTTCTTTTATACATATGTATGTACATATCTACATAACTAGGTTCTCTATATATAGGTAGGTATATATTACCATACTAATTTTTGTTTCTAGAACGTACGTAGACACAATGATACATCTAAACAAGATAACGCATTCCTAGTTTTATTTTTCTCTAGATCTGCGCATCTACGTCTTAAGGACCCATTGGGTTTGATATTTTGCGTTAGTTGTATGGAAACTATTGTAAACAAAAGATATCTGAAAAGAAAAGTGTAATAATAAATTTGTTAAATAAAAACAAATCAGGTGTGTTCCTTTAAACAAAAAGACGAAATAAAAAAATATATTTTAAATAAAAAAAAACAACTAATAACTTGAGCCAGAAACATCAATTTGAGAAGATGCAAGTTGTAAATCTTCATACCTTGCAATTCAAAAATAAAGTGTTACGTAGGAAATATTGAGGTTTTCCTTAAACTTCTATTTAATATTATTCATGAATATTAGACCTATAATAATTGAAAAACAATAGTTCCATAGATCAACATACATACTTGCAGAAATCAATAAAAGATTGTATATGAATTTCAAATGCTTGTTTTTATTTTCGAGGTTTTAATTTATAATTTTTTGTCCTTGAGTTTTTTGTTTTCTTTTATTTCTCTATTGAGTTTTCGTATTCGAAAAAAATTCGCGATCGGAAAGATAGTGACTTATTACTGCTATCGTAAACGACATTTGAAGATATTTGAATAATGTGTTTAATATACCTACTCAGTATAAATGTATAAAACATCGACTTCACCGTTGACGGCATTGATACTATTTCCAAAGATAAAAGCTGAGTCATCATGTCTTTCGACAAGGTTTGGTAAGTCCACCTTCGTCTAAGTGGTGTACCCATAAATTCTCCTTACTCGAACGATGCTCAAAATCAGTCAGTAAATGTATCCGCCCAAGTTCCCTTAACCATTTTTACCTTCATGTGATTTAACTTTTTTTGATGGCTGCTGGTTCTTCGGAAACCTAAGGTATAGGATGGATAGTTGGAACAACATCCGTTTTTAAAACGTGCTAAGCCGCACGATAACAAATTGCTGGCCGCACGATAACAAATGCCAACTCCAAAACCTTGTAGTTTGGGTATTAATTGTATCCTTTCTCTTATAAAAGCAAATCCATTTAATTAAACAACATTTCCTTTTGGAAATGTATGGAAACTAGTTTTTGGTATAGATTTTTTTCGAGTGTTATTATTACACTCCAACAGCAAACAAACTCAGTTTTTCTTTTATTTTAATTTAAAAATTTCATTTTTCAGAATAAGATCTATATTCAATTAAATATTTATAGGTAACTTAATTCTGCGATCAGCATAAACAATCAACATCAACAAATGGAGCAAAATATTATAAATATCAAAGTCTATGAAGTGGGGAAGTGTGACGTCACGTAACTTTGACAGCCAACCCCCAACATGCGCAATTTTCTATCTTCTTTAGTTGTATCATGGGTAGTTATGATACAAGGCCATGGAATGGTGATTTGAGTGTGACGTAGTCAATCGTATAGGTATAGCATTTGTTTTTGTTTTTTGGTTCAACTTTCGAAAGTCTTGTGGTTGCACATTGTAAGAGGGGGGTGGAATGAAAGTTATAGTTGCCGTGTTTTGTTTGCAACTCCATATAGAGTTGTTAAAAAAAACGACATCGGGATTTAGGAATTTCATTTTAAACTTATTGTAAGCACTGGTCCATTCAATAACATTTAAAATTTAAAAACTGTATGTTAGTACCATAGATAAAATATTTAGAAAAAGATAAAGAACCGAAACTTCTTACGTCATTCGCATTTGGCTACAAGCTGAAATACGTAATCAAGTAACTTTTCCGTTCCTCTTCCAAACGCTCACAAGAATCTTTTCTGTTCATCTTCCTTATAACACATGGATACATACATCCCTAGTAATTTGTTTTTGTTTTGTTTTCGATTTCACATCTAAGTTATCACGGTCAGGCATTGACCTGACAGAAAAAGTGCACACGCTGCACTCGAGCGACGGATGTCGGCGATAGTTCCCACCGGGAAATATGAGGCGGGCATATGCATGGGAAATGCATATCAGCGAAATAAAATTAATATGAAGTCAATGAAATGTAATTTAGAATTTAAGTTTGGCATTCTGTTTTGTAACTTAGAAAAGTGCGGTCGCGCTGAATAAATTTATAAATAATTATAACGTGAATCCAATTATTTTAATTACTGGGACCAGTTGGCAGGTCCCATAAAATAATTGTTTTTGAGTTCAAGGATCACGGATCCTTTACTTCTATTATTGGATAGAGTGTCAACGGTGCAAATACAACAAAGTAAACAACTGGGTTTTGGGGGCTGAGACGTACGAAAGCTTCCAATCTTAGAATGGCTTAATTGTGGTTCGTACCATCATCACAAAACATCACTTTTGACATCTCTATATAAATTATCGATAACACATTAATATCTACACTTTGGAATTACCGATTCTATCGGGAGCTAAGATAGTTTCATATAATTATCTGCATTTAGCTAACTCCATATATAGATAAGTTGTTTTTGTAGTGAAATGTAAAACGCTCAATCCTGATGTCGTTTTTCTCGACAACTCCATATGCTAATGTATGTATAGAAAAAGGTAAATAGGTGTAGGTATCGAAAATCAGCTATCACATATTTTGTCATCTTGGCTTTTTCGACGTATTCCATCACTCCTAGGCAGTGTCACCAATGAAAAATTTCAAATCCTGCTAAGTTAGTTGTTTTAGCAGGATTTTTGCAATACAAAAACTCCGAAGAAAAACGATATTTTTTTTGGAATAAAAAAAACTGCCAAAAATCGTGCCAACTCCGGAAATTCTGTAATTAGAACGCAAAACAAGTAAATATATGCCTGGTACCGAGTGTATATTATTTGTAGTTTTTTACTTTAGTTTGTTGAATTTTAAATAATTGACAAAAAAGAAGTTGTTTATTTTGTTAAGTTTGTTTAAAAAAAGGAAATAACCTAAAAAATAGTTATTAATCCATTTCGCAACATAAAGACACAAAACAAAAATCATGTACCAGAGAATGTTAATCTAATGAAGTAAAAGGTATTCATATAATTTTTTTACTCAAAAGTTTTCTGCTTCATATAAAGCACAAAAATAACACAAAATTCTTGATCTTCTTCTACGGTAAAATAAAGTTTTCATAAGTCACTTGTTTGATTATATTACTAGGAATAATGAAGGCATCACAACGTTTCTCAGATAAATTATCTCGGATAAAAAGTATACTATTTAGCAAATCAATTTTCACTCTATTCCTTCTTTGATCCTTTACAAGATTCATTAAACTAAACATTCTTTCAACTTTCAACTGCATCACTTGAGATAGGCAAAATTAAAAACAAATTGACAAAGTTTGATAAAAATTTGTAAGGGTTTTCATTGGATGCATCGGTGAACGTATATACCTTGCATTAAAATTCAACAGTAATTTCAATATTCTCCCCTTTATTTGGATTTATGTTGTCCCGTTACGATTTAATTCTCGAAATAATTTCAGAATTCATGCTTTTATCCTTAAAAAAATCTTTAATGGTTGCTTATGAATCGGCAAACATTTTTTAACAAAAGAAATTTACTTGCTGCAAAATTGGTAGGTTTTGTGGAGTTCTCAAACCTGCTAGATTTCCTGCTAAAACCAAATTTCCTGCTAAAAAAAACTGCGGGCAGGATTTAAAATAAAAAATGCTAAAAGCAAACTTTTCCGGCTAAATTTAGCAGGAAAAATGCTAAATTGGCCACACTGCTGGTAGGTATTATTTTTTTTTTGTGATTTTGCTATAGTGATCTTTCTTTAGATATGTGAAAATACAGGATTCATATAAAAAAGGACGGTACGAGTATCTATGTATGTAAGTCTTGTTTTCTTTTTTGTCAACGCGTATACCTACTTGATGGAAGTTCGTGATCACTTTGCATAGTGGGATCGTTATTTGGTTGAATATTGTGTAATACATATGTATGTGTCTATACCTATGTATTTTTGTTGGCTCATCTGCTGGAAGGTTTTTGGGTCTTTAAAATTAATTATGTTTTATGTACAATGTTAATGTTGGTAGTAGACACCTATTTCATGAAGGAGGAGAAAGCAGATTTTCGGTTGTGGCACGTTCCATAGAAAAAGGGTTAGGGTGGAAGAAAAACTGAAAAACATTTATGTAAATAAACTTCCCGTTGTTATTTTGACAAGTAGGTATACCTATTGTTTTACAAATAATACCTTCATAGGTATTATGTACTAAATATTTTTACTTGCAATATAGGTACATCCATACATACTATAGCATATAAGGCAAGTTATGCATTGAAAAAAAAATCGAATTCGAAGTTTTAATCAAACTTGACATTACGATGATAGAGAATACCAAAAAAGTGGGTCCCGCAATTCTGTCTGTCAATACAACAAAACCTCAGACATCACTGTGCCAAGCACAGTGTCCAACATTAATGTATTCCGCATAATTTTGAATATTCATTCATGTACACGGTGCGCGCACGAATCAGCAGCTTGACTGGAGACAGAGTGAAAGGAGCATTTTTTGGAAGCTATTGGGGGCTTCCACCAAGAATTAGAAAGTAAAAATGGCGATATCCAGCAATTAGCAACCACAATTTAGTTGAACGGAATTGTTGAGTGTGTACCAAGCCACACATTTCGTAAGAAGCGTGTATAATACATGGCTTCATAGACGAGCATTTTATTTTTGGTTTAAAGCAATATTGGAGGCTTTCATCAAAAGGCCGACATCCAGACATAAGCAACCACAAATTGGATGATAACGCATGGGCGTTATATTTCTACAAATGTAGAGGTACATTCATTGGAAATATATGCGTACAGAGGAAGATTCGCATCGGTGCTTCGTCGATTTACCAACTCCATAATCCACATACAGTGTGGGATCATCATTACTTGCGGTCTCCATTAGCGATGAATCTAGAGCATGCTTTAAAGCATGCTCTCAGTATCGCAAATGGAGACCGAAATCGCAGCTTTATTTTCATAGCATGCGATGGAAAGCATGCTTTCATTGCAAACTGCTCATCGCTTGCTTTATCGCAAGGAGAACTCTCATTTTGTTATGGCGTTTCCAAATATCATTTGTTGTTGTTGTTTCTACCAGCATCAGTTGCCTTCGACATTCTTCAGTAACTAAAAAAGTATACTATGAAATGCCCAACAGCGAAAATTTGTCTGTCTCTCTGCTACCTGATTTCTGCTATTGCTATTGCCTTTGCTTTTAAATTTATCGCTAATGGAGACCGCGTGTTATATTCATCAATAGCAGCCAGCATGAATTCTTGGATTTGTACAGGTACATTTACAAATTTTTTATCATGTGCTTGATTAATAAATAGGGGTATCTGGTCTTGTTTAATTGTAAGAGTGTAAATGTCAAAGTCTTACACTTTTACAATACCCGTACCCTTTTGTAACAGAAAAATACAAGTGTAAGATTTTTTTAACACAAACTATGTCTTCTTCTTATCAAATGTGAAACAGATTTTGACATTTGCTTCAGTGTTGCCAAAAATTAGTAAGGTGTGTCCACAGTCTGTTGTAAAAAAATAAAATTTTACAATTTTACAAGACTTGGTAAACCAGATCGTGAATACGCCTAATAACGGTAATTTTTTAAGAGCTTGGTTTTTGAAAATTCAAAAAACCACAGAAACTTGTAAAAAGTGAATGAAATTTTTATTTGGATCGATAAATCAATTTCTGCCATTTACTTTTTAAAAATAATTTCACTTAAATGTTGCCCGCGGCTACGCTTCAGGTGGTCCATTCTGAAGGTCCAATTTTGGCAAACTTTTTCACACATTTCGGCCGGAATCTCACCAATGACGCGTTCAATGTTGGCTTCCAAGGCAGCAATCGTGCTTGGCTTGTCCCCATAGACAATAGACTTAACATAGCCCCACAAAAAATAGTCTAACGGGGTCAAATCACATGATCTTGGTGGCCAATTGACTGCGCCAAAACGTGAGATCAACTGCTCACCAAATTCGCCTCTCAATTGATGCATGGTTTGGACGTAGCTTGCGAAACACATTTTTCACAGAGCACGAATTTTGATAATAAATTTCAATAATTTGCAAACGTTGTTCAGGCGTAAG
Organism: Philhelius pedissequus; assembly: GCA_910595825.1. Taxonomy (NCBI): domain Eukaryota; kingdom Metazoa; phylum Arthropoda; class Insecta; order Diptera; family Syrphidae; genus Philhelius; species Philhelius pedissequus. The sequence goes on from OU343161.1 coordinate 138,445,241, forward strand.
TCTATTCATGATGAAATGGCAAACAATACTGAATCGAAATGTCAAATGTTCGTGGAATTTGTCATGTGTGATCTGTCAAAGTAGCAAAAAAATCACCCAAATCATCAATTGAAATGGATTCAAGTATTTTACATATATGAAAATTCGGTATTCTCATAAATATAAAAGAGGGATATTATATGCATATGTATATAAAATATAAAAATTGGTACGGTATATACATGTATGTATATATTTTGTGCGATATATATAAACGGTAAATTTGGTACGTTTTTATATACATAGACCAGCGGTAAAAATTGGTGTATTATAGACATATGCATTGTGTGGGATATATTAAATCGGTAAATTTGGTATGATTTATATACATTGTTAATCGGTAAGAATTGCTACGCTTAATTGGTGAATGGTTTTGCTTTTTCAATAATAATTTGACGTTATTTTAAAATTACATTTGAAATGAGTTTGAAGTTTTTGATTTTGGCATGGGAGGCGATCGTCGATTTTCATGCATCATTTAAGGAAAAAACTGCTAAAGGGATTAAGAAATCGGCGTTTGAAGCATATCGAGTAGAACTTCAAACATTTTGGCTTGAGATTAAGTAATCCCATAATGAATTTGTTTGGCGTCCGGTGATGACGATCTCAAGATGTCGCTCCTTGAGGATAAGGCTTAGTATAAAAAGTCATCGGACACTTACATTGAATTTCTTAGTGATATTTTGGAGGCAACGCTGCCGCAAGATGAGAAAAGTAAAGCTGAAAAAAAAGTGATAGTGGCGCATTAACGCACAGTATGAATCTTCCACCGTGTGAAACGGAAATTTTCAGTGGAAATTTTCTACAATAATAGCCAGCATTTAGAGATATGTTTACGGCTCTTTACATCCGACAAAGTTAAGTCCCGTTCAAAAACTTTTCCTCTTGAGTGCTCGGACTAAAGATCATGTCTTAAGCATAGTCTGTCTCTAAATTTGAGATAACAGATGAAAATTTCGAGGCTGCGTGAGCAGCTCTCAAAAAACACTACGAAAACAAAAGAGTTTTAGTAAATAACCGTCTTAGTGTTTTTCTTGGTCAGACGTGCATAACGGTTGAATAGGCAGCTGCATTAAAGGAATTGCAGCGCAATATTAATGAAGCCATTATAGTTTTAGGGCCGTATGGTATTGAGGTGAAAAAGTGTAATGCTTTCATAACTTATATATTTGCAACTCGTCTTCCGCCACAGACATTATCCCTTTGGGAAGAATTCTATGAAAATCCAATGGAAATTCAAACATGGGAAAAAATGACCATATTTCTCACGAATAGGTACCGGGTGCTATACACCGTGTCGGATATGCACAAGGAAAATAAATTATCAAAAGTTTCGGTTTCTAAGCAGCAGTCTTCAGCTACTGTTCCTCGCGTTCATACACATGACGCTCAAGTTAATTCGCAATGTAAGGTTTGCATGGGGGCTCAAGCATTACTTGTTAGCCCACATTTTTTTGAAAATGAGCTGTTTAAAATCGTGTGACATAGAGACGAAAGTATTTTTATTTTTTTATAATAATCTAAGAAATTAGGCTTTGAGAAGTTGCCACTTTAAAATAATTATTGTCATTAAGGAAAGTATATGAGGCTTAATGACAATTACATATTATTTTATATTTTCATCACAAATTTGTATTTTTATTCTATAGTTTCAGCTGTTTCGGCACTTTTTATTATCTCTACAAAACAAATACCTTAATGTAATGTTGACTTAAAGCAGTTTAATTTTTTTTTCAAGAAAAGTACTTAAGTATTCTTCGGTATAGTTCTTGCGGTTTAGGTTAGACACCAGAATAACTTATATGAACAAATCATTACAACGTTTATTTAATTTTTTAATATTAAAATCTAGTTTTTGTGGACTGTGTTGAAAATGAAATCCAACTGAAACTTTTTATGACTTTATTATTTATTTTTATTTTATTTATTTATTATTATTATCAAGGTAATTACTTACTAAGATACAATATCTTATAAAATAGCGCAAGGATCAAAATACATTTTTAAAAATTGATATTTTAGTTGCATGTACCAAAACAAATTTTACATTGTAATTATGAAATGAAAACTTGAACGAAACATAAAAAAATAATAATAGGTAATAAACGGAAAAATAAAATTAAAATGCACAATTATAATTAAAAAAAAAAAAAAAAAATTAACTATAAAAAGAGATTAAAAAGTAAAAAGTGCTCTACACATATCCCATCGTCAAAAACCTTCCAAGTACTGCCTAAGTCTCATCGTAAACAGCTTCGTACAACCTATCATCCGAAGTGCAATGGCAAGAGAACTGAGAACGAAAAAAATTGTCGATTTGATACCAGGTATATGTACACACCACACCGTATTGGTATCATATTAAACGATCTTGTAGATCGCGGCATACAAATCTTATTATAAAGGTACACCTGTTGATGCGTTTGCATTACACTGTGAAGCAGCATTAATGTTCTAAATTTAAAGATATTATCAAGTGTTACACCATTAATGAATTTGGCGAATGGAGAAATATGGTCATATTTTTTTAATACAAAAATATACCGCGCAATACAATTATGAGCAACATTTAATTTCCTTTTAGGAATAAAATCACAATAACTAAATATTTCGCAACCAAAGAGCATTATTCGTTAAATAAGTGTTTTTGCCAGAATGATTCTCGTTTTAAGGGGTAATTTTTTGACTTGTCCATAGTAAACGTAAGCTTCCATTAACCCTTCCTAAGGTACATTTTATATGATCATTCCATGAAAATGTCGTATTGAAAACTATGCCAAGATTTTTTGCCCAACAACCGCCCCCCCCCCCCAATAATTGAATTAATTATTAAGCTCGAATATTTCACCAAGTTCTAAGGGTGACGATGTCCTGGAAAGGGAAAAGAACTTAATTCCATGATTTTTCTCTCGGGATTTCGATACGTTAGGATATATAGAAATATTTTTATAACATAATAAGTTGTATTATCTATAAAACTTGAAGTTGTATCGTTATCAGACCCTGGCTCAACAAATGTGCAGGATGTGCAAATGTGCACAGGGCGCCAAGCTTTGGGGGCGCCTTTTCAAACCACAATACAAAAAACAATTATGGATACATATGTTTTCATTCTTCAAATTTAAGTTCGTCTAACCAGCTACTTATATTGCTATGTATGTATTTCTAAAAGTTATTTGAACACAATAATTATCTTTCAATAATTCAAATTAAGTCATTTCATCTGCTCACACGAAACAATATAGTGTGAATAGAGTAAAAAAAAAAAAAGAAATCCCACCAAGATTACGTTGCTGCAGGCTTTCAAGGTAAACTCATGCACAAAAAGCCAACAAAAATCCGTACAAATTAGCTTATTAACCATTTATACAAGAAAAAAGTTCATATGAGCCAAAACAAAAAATCGCACCAAGGCTCTTAAAAATAATTTCTTGCATAAAACCCAACAAAAATCTATAGGAAATCAGCTACCTATCCATTTACAGAAGAAACAAGTTCATATGAGCCAATTGCACCAAGGTAGTGCAAGATTAATTCTTGCAAAATCTCTCAAAAATTTTCATAGGATAAGATCTAAAAATAATAAACTCAATCTACAATTCCCTTGGAACCATTTACTATATGCAGGCTTAAGGTATAATGAATAATTCTCGAATGGTTGATTCAAGGAATATTATAGGTGTTCGAAATTTAAATATATCTCTTTTGGCTGTTTTGGTCGTAATGTTTTTTTAATGAAACAATTTCATTTCCTTCCCGACGTTTCGACGGTCGTTGCCGTCTTCTTCAGGGGATCTTTTATTAACAAAAATAAAATGAACATATTATACACATAAGAACATTTAGTGTAAACTTTTGGCAAACTTACATTTAGTACGTATTACAGATAAAAATAAATAATACAATGAAAAATAAATATAAAGCAATGTTTAAAAAAAATGTTTATGATATAAAAAGACACTTCGATTGAAGTCTAGTCGGCTTTAAATTGTCACGGATTCTGCTTAGTCACCAAAAGGCAGTAAACAGATAAAATGTTCTGGCTGTCTTGTTTACCATTCAAATTGTTTTTGTTGTTAATAATATGAAGCGTTTCTAGAGTATACCGCTTGGAGACATGTTTCTCCTTTTCCAGGATTTCCACTCTGTCGAAATCTGGTTTGTGTCCACGCTCAATGGAGTGTAAGGCCAATGCTGTCTTCCCAGTGATTTTTAAATTAATGTCGGATTTGTGGTTGGAAATTCGTTGACGAAGAAGTTGTTTCGTTGTACCGATATAGGAAAGATTGCAATTTTCTTCCGCATTGCCACGACAGTTAATTTTATAGACTCCGTCTGTGCACTTATCCTTTTCCGTTTTTGTTTTCATGTTAGTGAAAAGAGGTGCCAGTGTCCTATTGGATTTATACGCTAAACTGACGTCATTAGTACTATTGTTTACCGTCTCTTTAAAGTTTTCTGACAGTTTGGGAACATAAACTATACTCTTATAAATACCTCTTTCTTTTTGCCGATTATCAACAGGAGCTTTGCGTTTTTGGCGAAGTATCAACCTCCGTATGATATTTATTGGATAGCCATTATCTAGGAGGATTTGTGCGAATACAAGAAAACGTCACTCTTGATGAATGTAAGCAATTTATTGCAAAACAGAATCAAGCTTTCACAAATATTTGTATTAAAAAACCACAAATAAACACGCACAAGATTTACCAACTAAAAAGATCACTGTGGAAAATGCTACATAAATATCATAATACACGATAAGTTATTCGTAAATAAAAGTGGTATAGAATTCCCCCTCGAAATTAAATGGCTCCTCTCTCTTGGCAGTAAATTTTCTCTGCCTTTTGAGAGGAACAAATTTCCACTTTTTCAATTAATTGCAGATGGAGAAGAAATAATTAGATGTGTAAAAGATGACATGGAGCAAGAAGTTACAAGAGCGAAATACAGCAACATTCTTCACTCTTTCAAACGTCATCAAACCAACGACCGATTTGCCAAATGCATATTGAAAGTTCACACACTACCTACTTTCTTAAAAAATAAAAAAACAATTATTATTGTATCAGCGGATAAAGGCAATACCACAGTTGCACTGAATCGCGTAGATTACGATAACAACGATATACCGCCCTACTCGGGGAACCCCTCTTTCTTCTCTGCAAAATAAAAACAATGAACTGGTGAAATGGTTACATGGAAACAAGTTGATTGATGATAGGCAAAAGACAGTGATGACGACATATACAGCACAAATACCTGCAATTTTCTTGTTATGAACTTGCAAAATACTTGGGGAGAATTTTACAGTGCGTGACAAGAGATTCGGTCTACTGAATTAAAAGTTCTTATGAATTTAAAGATATGGTAAATAATCTGGTTCTAGAACAAACTGATGTTTTAGTATCTTATGATGTTGTATCATTATTTACTAATGTTCCTGTACATTTAGCAGTAGACATCATTAGGAAAAAATGGGAGACAATTAGTAAACATACACAGTTGAGCCAAACCAAATTCATAGAGTTGTTGGATTTTTGTCTTAAAGAAAACAATTACCTTCAGTATAAAGATAACTTATACAAGCAAATTCATGGAATGCCAATGGGAAATCCACTTTCTCCTACCATTGCCGATTTAGTTTTGGCCAACCTTTTGGACAATAAATTTGCCGATAGAAACAAACCAAAGATAATCGTTAAATATGTAGATGATATATTTTCAGTTGTTAATGAGGGGGAGGTCGACAATGTTTTACGATGCCTTAATTCATATCATAAAAAAATACTATTTACTGTTGAGAGGGAACAAAACAGAGCGATAACGTTCTTAGACCTCAAGATTCATCGCGTTAATGATAGACTCTCTTTCAATTGCTATCAGAAAGACACAGCATCTGGAAGACTTGTCAACTTTAGATCCAATCAAGGAAATCATATTCTTATTAATACAGCCTTTGAACTAGATTACAAAAAGTCTTTGCGTTGAGTGACCGGGAATTTCACGCGCAAATGAGAAAATAGTCACACAAATATTCCTAGATAATGGCTATCCAATGGAAATCATACGGAGCTTGATACTTCGCCAAAAACACAAAGCTCCTGTTGATAATCGGCAAAAAGACAGAGGTATTTACAAAAGTATAGCAAACCATCAGAAAACTTTAGTGAGACGGTAAAAAATAGTACTAATGACGTCAGCTTAGCGTATAAATCCAATAGGACGCTGGCACCTCTTTTCACCAACATGAAAACAAAAACGGAAAAGGATAAGTGCACAGACGTAGTCTATCGTCGTGGCAATGCGGAAGAAAATTGCAATCTTTCCTATATCGGTACAACGAAACAACTTCTTCGTCAACGAATTTCCAACCACAAATCCGACATTAATTTAAAAATCACTGGGAAGACAGCATTGGCCTTACACTCCATTGAGCGTGGACACAAACCAGATTTCGACTGAGTGGAAATCCTGGAAAGGGAGAAACATGTCCCCAAGCGGTATACTTTAGAAACGCTTCATATTATTAACAACAAAAACAATATGAATCGTAAACAAGACAGCCAGAACATTTCATCGGTTTACTGCTCTTTGGTGACTAAGGAGAATCCGTGACAATTTAAAGCCGACTAAACTTCAATCGAAGTGGTTTTTTATATCATAAAAATTTTTTTTTAAACATTGCTTTATATTTCTATTTCATTGTATTATTTATTTTTATCTGTAATACGTATTAAATGTAAGTTTGCCAAAATTTAGCACTAAATGTTCTTATGTGTATAATATGTTCATTTTATTTTTGTTAATAAAAGATCCCTGAAGTAGACGCCAACCACCATCGAAACGTCGGGAAAGGAAATGAAATTCTTTTATTAAAAAAACATTACGACCAAAAAACATATATTTAAATCTCGAACACCTTTAATAATTCAACCCAATTGGTCAATAATTTAACAATAAAGATTCAAGGAATAGTTACATTGGTACCTTCAATGCATATTTAAATCTAGATTATGGGTTTTAGGTGTGTAGGTTAGGAGGGTAATATGTAGCTACATACATAGATGGAACTTAGGTATGTAAATATGTACATATAATAATGAAAATAAAGGATAGGTGGGTAGGTATGCATATAACTTTATAATTTAGGTGCAATATGCATACATAAAATTCATTTGATTTTTAAGGATATATGTATATATAAATAAGTATGAAGCCATGTATAAGGGCCTTATACAACAATTCGTACAAATGAAATATAATAATTTAGAAATAAATGGATAATACACATAATAAAATGTGTTTATATTGTTTAGTTGTTACAGTTTGAGGAAACCAAAGATGCCATTTGAATTCCTAGATAAATAAGAATACCTATATAAAAAAAAATCAAAAATCGTTGGAGCGGTTTCTTAGAAAAATAATTCTTTATGTAGAAAATTTTTAAAACATTTTTACAAAAAAAAATTGAAACGCCATTTAAAAGATATACTTAATACATATAAAATTCAAATTTAAAAAAAAAAATCAGTGACTAGTTTTTGAAAAATAGATTTTCAAAACAAACATTTTATTTATTTTTTAAAAATCGAATTTTTTTTTGGAAACTTGAGTATGCAGTATTATTAATGCTTTAAGGGAGCATTTGCGAATAAAAAATTATTTGAATCAGTTCATACAATTGTGATAAAAGCGAAAATATGAAAAGTGGTTCTAATGGAAGTACCGTTAATAAGTACGCAAAATTAAATATTTTTATACATCAAAGTAGACTGTACGCATTTTTTTTATAAAAATTCTTGGAGATTTTTGAGAAAAATCGGTTTTTTTTTTTGGCTAAAGAAACAATAGGTGTGTTTTATTGGGAATCTATCCATTGTACCGTAAGTAATTCCCAAAAAAACGCATCGACCGTAACATGGACCGTAGCTTTTTATTTTTGTAAAAATGGTATCCCTGCACAGCAGTCACAAGTAATGAAAAAGTCTTTTGCAAAGTAAAATTAAGTAAATATCAAAATTATGAACAATAATTAGATTTTATTCATATAAAATAGAAAGTAGAGAAACGTACCAATATTTAATTTATGTTTCAAACCTATTTCTTGTTTTCATTTTATCTCCATTTGTAATTTTAAATTCGAACATTCATTTTGCACCAATAGAAAGGAAATGATAAGTGAATGGGTTTGTTCATAGACTATGGTCAAGTCTCTTTTTACACAGGACAACTTTTGTATTGCTTTAAAGATCGTCTATGCCTTTCACACGAGGAAACAAAATTGCCGCAGATTTGCTTGTTTCCTTTTAATGTTTATTGGTTTTGAACGCACAGTACAACGTTGTTTAAATTGTTCACTCCGCTTACATTTCCCCTTTATATTTCATGCTTTTATTATTATTTTCTGAGTAGATCAATAGCTATAGTTTTATTTTTCAAGTCAATTTACAAATTTATTTTCTGGGTATGTTTTGCTTTCAATTCGCGGACATGCGCGGAATAAGGAACAAATAGTTAACATTTGGTTTGCCATTTCCATGCACATGTTCAGAAAAAAAAACAATGGGATCACAAAAATGTACGCCCAGTCCATGTCCATGTTGTTTTGCGAATACCGTCCATGGCCATTGTCCATTAAACAGTGAAGAAAAAGCACATTTTGTGAAGTTCAGTTGCCGCTTAGTGCGTTTAGGCTAGGCGCGCACATGCAATTTTTCCGAAACGAAATAGTTTAATCAATAGTTGAACGATGATCTCGCACATAATCAACTTAAAATAAATCAACGAGATAAACCAACACACATACAATATTTTGCTTTAATATGCGCGCAGTTACATTATAGTTCGGTGTAATACAAACTGAAGAACTTATTTGTTGCATATGTGCGCGCCTAGCCTTATAGCTCATAGAATTTCATACGAATAAATATTTTGCGGCGCAATGTCGAGCAGTTCCTCTATAGTGCAGTTCCACCCAATGCGGTTTGTCTTCTCAAATTGCTTTTTTTAGATCTAAATAAAAAGACGATTTTTTTTCACCAAACTCCTCTTATTTATAACTATCAATAAAAATTAAACACAAAACGAATATTGGTCTTAAGTTAGTCAAAAATAAAAGAAAAACGGAATTCATTCGATAAATATTGGTTTCTTTTTCAAAATGGATATCAAAATTTGTTAAAATTGATTAATTGACATTAGGGGTATGCAAAATTGCAGATATAGGTGGAATTTTAAACCAAAGAATACATATCTTAATATTAAAAGTGAGAAACTTTTCAGAAGAACAGCTTATAATTTATTAAAAAATGGAGTTATCAAAGATTTTAGAAATATAAACTGGCCAACTATAAAAAAAAAAAGATTCAAAATGATCGATTTGTCTTACGAATGAAATTAATAATTATAACACTCCATGAACACATCCATCGTGATTCAATTCAATTATTAATCGTACCAACAAAACTAATAAAATCAGAATCGAGACTCTATTGAACGTCAACCAGCCATCCACCGTAGCTTCTACTTTAGCTTTTTATCGACCGTAGCGAATTGTATGTAAAATGCTACGACGGACAAACTTACGGCGGATAAATTTCCCAATAAAACACGGCTAATGAATGGGAGCTACTTTTATTTGTCGTGAAAAAAAACGTGTGGGCATATTACCGGAAAAACATATGTACCAAGTTTGAAGCAAATCCATCGAACCGTGAAGACAGACAGACAGACGGAATTGGGGAACCCACTTTTTTGGTGTTCCCTATGATCGTAATGTCATGTTTGATTGTTAGAAATATTTTAACGAATGCATAACTTGCCTTATATGTATATAGTACCTATAATCGCAAGTAAAAATAATGAAAAAAAAAGGACAAATAACTGTGCGCAGCGTCGGTGCATTATTGTCTTGTCCTTCTGCAATTGTTTTTGTTTTTGAGTTCCTCTGTATAATTCGAAGTTCAGTTGCTGTGTTAATAGAGAATACGCTTTTTAATAATAATTGTGTTTTTTAATACATACATTTTAGGTTTTCAAAGTGAATTGAAAGGTGGAAAAAATGTATGTGTTGTGAAAAGTGTTATTAATTTTAATATGCAAATTGAAGAACGGGGCGCTTAACGTAAAGCTTGCACAGGTCGATCATTTAGCTCGGACCGGCCCTGATCATTATACTATGGACAGAAAGAAATACAACAATTCCAGCATACATGCGCTTGCTTGAATTGCAAGTACACGAATATATGCAATTTTAGAATTCAAACGTTTCACCAATGAAAAATAAGCACACATTAATTTCGACCATATTTTTCTGAACATAATGTCAATTAAATGTTAAGTAAACAATTGACCACAAATTCATTAGGTAATTGCATACTAACAAAGAAAATGCTATTTAATAACAAAACTAATTCGCTTTGTAATTAATTTCGGAACGCCTACTTAAACATAACAAACCTACTAGCTATCCAAATGTATAAACACAGAATATAAATCATCTAGATATGTATTTTTAACTAATTTCTTTTCAAAATATACACCACTCTTCCGTACGTGTACTCTTGCGTATAGTAGATTGGCAAGAGTTCAGATAATTGTATACCCCCACCACATACAAAATACTCACCCACTTTCAATTATTAAGCTATCAAACAAATATTTGTACATATATCCTATAAGTCAGTCTTCATAAAATATTGCAGACAAGTTTCGACATTTATATCAACCACAATTTTGCCACCTACATACAACTATAATTAGTTGAAGCGTAGATTTAAATAACACACATAACTACACAAATACACATTTTAGCGCATAATTAAATTTGAAATTTATAAAGCAACGAATAGGAGCATCGCATAAATATTATGTGTTACTATTATTAGTTCGTTGAACGAAAAAGTGGTTCGCTGCAAATATAGGGCATGTTGCATTGCGATTGCGTATGTACCTATACCTACCAGAATTTATTAATAAATAAAATGTGGTGTTACAAAGTGAAATGCCGATAATAAATAAGAAGAAATTAGGCAATTTTCCACTCATCCATTTATTTCAAAATTGGTATTCTCTCTGATTGTCAGAGAGTTTTAATACAAAATTAGTTTTGACTGATGTGATAGGCTGCAAGTCTACGAATACGAACTTCCACGCCTCTCAAATGTCAAATACTCATGTGCGTATGTTTTTCTTAACTTAAACTCCACCAGCAATTTCACTTTGTGAGCGATGATAGCTCAAGCATCTGGATTAGGTTCATTCTTCGGTATAATGTGTAAAGGGGTAGCTCCAACGACAATAATGCACCTCCATCCTCTTGGACTTAGAGCAGCGTACAATAAGAAATGCTACAAATATCTGAAAACTCAGAACGGAGGGCAAATACTGTGCGTTCGTCTTTTATGATCCATGAAATTAATTTATGAGCTATTTTAAATGTGTTTTCACTGTTGACATTCGCCGGTTTCGTTTTGTGTTGGAAAAGTATCTATTATATTAAACATTTAACGATAACACGAATGGAATTACTGCACAGTACCGATGAATCCCCGTCAACGACTCTCTGGATATTTTGGTGCGGTGTGAAAGTAGCTTCAAATTGCCCCTTTGAAATTTATAGGGCGTTAAACCACCGCCCTTTTGATACTGTTTGTTTTTTGTAAAGATGTACCTGCGGCTGGTGTAGTAATTAAGGAACTCTCTGTCATCGAATTTGTTTTTTAATATTTATGACCTGAAAATATATAATAATAAGGTGCATTTCCAAAAATAATTAAAGTCTTGAGATAACAATCAAACATGACATTACGATGAAAAGGAAGACGAAGAAAGATGGTCTAAGAATTCTGTCCGTCTGTATGTCTGTCTGCCTGTCTGTCTGTATGCATGTATGTTTAGACAGCTACAACCCAAACGAGTGGGCCGAATTGCTTCAAATTTGGTGTATAGGGTTTTTTAGGTATTGTACAGAGGCGAAATTGAATTTTTTTAGCTACAAAAATAACGGTACCTGCCATATAACCGTTACGTTTAAGTCTATTTTTCTCTGAAACGGCTCTAACGAATTTGATTAAAAATATCAGTGCAGCTTTTCAGGTAAGACCGATCATATGGTTGAAAAAAAAATTGAGAAAAATGTCTAAAATACTCTCTATAGGACCGTTTTTTTTTTGCTTTCGACTATCTCATAAATCGCTTAACCGATTATTTCGAAATTTCACAAATATATAAGCTTAGGTGGCCTTATTTATACTGCATACCAATATTTTGAGCTAAATACCATATCTTTGAAGCAACATCAAGGGCAGTCATGCTTTATGCATCCCAAGTATGGGGAATTGCACAAAACGATACAATAGAACAATTATTACGATTTTTCCTAAAAAGAATACTGGACCATCCGATGACCACGCCCAATTATATGCTTAACATAGAAACAGGTTTACCTACAATGTATATTGCAACATTGAAGCTTCACTTCGAATATGTACTTAAAGTATTTAAAATGAATGAAATACGACTACGCAAAATTGTAGCAAAGGTTGCCCTGGACATAAAAACTTCCTTTTTTGAAAAGTGGACAGAGTTAGCGGAAAGAACTTAGTGTCCTTTACAGCAAGAGACTATAAGCTCCAATCAGATGAAAACGGATTTATATAACATTATTAAAGTTCTCGATGTAAAGCTGCGCATCTTACAAGTAAGTTTACTAGAAAACGAATTTTATTTATAGAAATTGAAAAGAAAAATTTCATTTGTCTCCAAAGGTACTACGGCGGCGGTGAAAAATTAGCGCCTGTTTTGACCATATTCATTGGTGGCAACCACGAAGCATCTAACTATCTGCAAGATCTACTTTACGCTGGACGGTTCGCTCCAAACATCTATTATTTGGGTTACGCTGGCGTAGTCAAGGTCAATGGCATCCGACCGAATCGCTGGTCTATCCGGATTTTACAAAAGCCATGACTTCTTTAAAGGTCACCATGAGTTCTCACCGTACTCCGAAGCCAACAAGAATTAATTTTTAATTTTGGTGGGGGTAATACCTCCATTTATTTGGCTTAATACAAGCTTCATAACTTAACCCAACTTAAAACTATGAAACTATGGGCGGACGATTTAACAGGAGGAGTTTAAGGCTGGGAGTAGTGCGGTTGAAGTCGAAACAGTTTTCGTTTAAATCAACCCTTCGCAGCATACTGGTAATAGGTTCATTGAAACCATAAGAGTCACGATAAGTAGGCAGGTAGAAAAGGCTAGGGTTTCTTAGGTTAGGGGTTAGTGTTGAGAAAGATAGAGCTGTAGAAGGTTTCAGAGTGATCGGAACATGAGCGAAATCGATGAATGAAGAGGATTTCGGTTATTTCTTTTCGCTCTTGCAGGGTATTGAGGTTAATTAGTTGGAGGCGATTTTGATAGGGGGGCAGAATCAAAGATTTATTCTAAGGTACCACGAAGGGCGAATCTTAAGAAACGGCGTTGAATGCTCTCGATTCTAAAGATATGAATTGTTTGATATGGAGACCATAATTAGAGAGTCGTGTGAGGAAGAAATTGTCTTGCAAAACTTGGTATCGTCAGCGTATAATAAGATATGGGAAAGTTTAATGACCAATTCAATATCGCTAATGGTAAGAATAAAAAGGAGAGGGCCTAAGTGACTTCCTTGGGGACCCCCGATGTAGCTAAGAATGAATTGGAGAAGGCAGATCTGAAACGAACATTGTAATACCGTTTTTCCAGATAAGAAGGAATCCATTTAAAAAAATAGGTTCAAAGCTGAGGGTGGACAATTTGAAAAGTATAAGTCTATGTGAAATTTTGTCAAAAGCCTTACTAAAGTCAGTAGAGATAACATCTACTTCCCTTCCACATTCTAGAGCTGAGACTATATACGATACAAATTCAACTAGATTAGTTGTTATAGACCTACATTTAAGAAAGCCGTGTTGTCTAGGGGAAATGAGCGACTTACAACGTAAACTTAAAATATTTCGTACAAAATACTTTCAAATATTTTAGGGATATGTGAAAGTTTGGCAATGGGACGATATTTTTCAATATCGCTCTTAGTAACGTTTTTGTATATTGGAGTTATTAAAGAAGTTTTCCATAACTGAGAAAATTCTCCTTGAGATAATGATAGACTGAACAATTTGGAGAGCGGAAAAGAGAGAGCTGAAGAACATTTTTTAGGAATATAGCGGGGAGGCCATCAGGGACAGAAGATATTCATCGCTAAGTTGATTCAACTTATTTTCGATGATATATGGGTCGACGGTAGGAGGAAGAAAAGGGCCTAGTGAGAAATTTGGCAAATAATCGAAAAAAATCTGAATCAGGTACGAAGGAATCGTCGGTAAAAGATAGCTTGAATAATGTGGCAAAGAAATTGGCAATATCTTGTGGATTATTCGAAGTTTCGGCATTGGAGGAAAGAGAGGAAGGGTAACTATCGTATTTTTTTTTTAAATTGACGAACTGAAAGAACGACTTAGGATCATTTATAAGGTTGGTTTGTGTTTCTATTAAATAGCGTTGGTAAAGGGTGTTGCATAGCTCGGAAAAGTGAAGATAAGAACCAAAATAGTTAAAATAGTCAGGGGGCGATTGGGTACGAAGGAAAACAAAGGAGTCCTGATTTGTAGGGAGATTAGTTGGTAGTGGAAAATCATGATAGAATTAAGGGAGGATGAAAGTTGTCGATAGTAGATAGGGATAGAGGTGAGAGTGATACTGAAGAGTAAGTGGGATCGGTTGTGAAAATAAGATCTAGTTGCCTGTCCATATAGTTTGGGATACCACTAACTTGACAGAGGCTTGAATCTGCTAGGCGATCTATAAAAAGGCATTCCTTTGCAGAAGTGGGATTTGAAGCAATATCATAAGATTGATCTTCAGATGAAGTCCATTTAAAATGGGGAAGGTTAAAGTCACCGAAAAGAAGGATGTCATCATTGGGGTCACATAAAGCTATTATGTGGTCACCCATTTCAGTGGCGAACTTATAAGATTCAATAGTCTGCGACGGTAAAATATAGCAACATATCACATACAGCGACTTACGGGGTAGTGTTATCTTAATTGAGACATAGTCGAGATTAGGGGAAGAAGAGACTGCAATGAGGGATGAGTCTAGTGTGGTTTTGATAACTAGTAGGACACCTCGGCATGGGCATGCATCAGAAGATCCGTTAAGTTCATCTTCGCGATAAGCGTTAAAAGAAGAAGGAAACAGTTCTTGGTTGTTTATAATAGAGACCAAATTTGTTTCCGTCAGGGCGTAGATATCAAAGGATAGAGCGTAGGATTATTGTAAAACAGTATGCGTTTTTGAACGAAGCCCTCGAACGTTTTGATAGTAGAAAGTATGAGAGAAGATTTGACCAGCTGGGAGGGTACGAGGCATTGTTTTAGATGGGACATTAGGAGTGACGTGTATGGCTGGGTTCGAGTTAGGAGCGAAATTAGTTTTTAAAATTTGTGCGTGTACTTTGAAGGTACGACGTACGTTTGGAGCTGATGTGAGAGGCGTAAGTTTTAAGGTCTTTATAAACTGTTGTCGGAGAAATGTTGTAGTTTTCATGAAAACGCGTGTAAATCTTTCTCAGGGCTACGGGGTTAGTAGGGAGTCCTTCTGTTCGTATTTGAACAATGATATT
The DNA here is from genome assembly GCA_910595825.1 of Philhelius pedissequus. Classification (NCBI taxonomy): domain Eukaryota; kingdom Metazoa; phylum Arthropoda; class Insecta; order Diptera; family Syrphidae; genus Philhelius; species Philhelius pedissequus. The sequence goes on from OU343161.1 coordinate 138,460,951, forward strand.
TGATTTTGTTTTGCCGTCAATGCAAACAGATTCAGATTTATCATGTACGTAGGCAAGGTACAAACGAACTTTGCGAACATTTTTTGATCTCGAAGTCTGGCCATGACATAAAGCCCATCGAGTTCAGTGTTTGTGGGCGAGGGGTTTATTTATTGTTCATGCCCGACAGTTGGACGTTTGTATGCTTAAAAGCTTGGACTTTATAAGATGTTAGAGGAAAGCTTCAAATGAAACATGTGCATCGAGTCGTCAACTTTCGCATAGTACCTATTACCTACCTATATATTTATATACCTTAGTTATATCCATGTATGTAGGTACATATTTCTCTCCTAACTTACATAATTAAAATCCATAACCTAGATTTAAATATACATTTGTAGGTACCTATGTAACTATTCCTTGAATTATTATGATTATTTTGTGTTGTGATATTCCTGAGGATCGTGTTTTATACCTACTTATGACAATGAAAATGAAGGATGTAGTTTGGTAGCTAGGTACATGCATATAACTTTATAATTTAGGTGCAATATTCATACATAAGATTCATGTAATTTTTAAAGATGGATATGTAAATATAAATGTATGGGAGCCTACATTGTTGGTAGTATTCAGTGACTTACGCAAATATTCATAATAAGAAAATAAATGAATAATACACATTATAAAATATTTTTATATATTGCTTAGTTCTTATAGTTTGAGGGAAATCAAATATGTCATTTGAATTTATTAAGTGTTTTTCTCAAGATATTAATTTTTAACAATATGTATAGACAGAATGTTTTGTTTTTAGTTAAAAATAAATAACATAAAATGGGTTGCTTGGCTTTTTCATTTTGGAATTGTGAATTTTTGATTTGTATAGTAATATTGAAGATTTAAATTTAAACCAAAAAGTAATACGAAAATGGATAACCTAAACATTTCATCTTCTTTGCAGTATCTTCTCTATGTGTGTAGGTCGATGTACGGCTAAAGTGCTGTATCGATTTTCTTTAAGGTTAGTACTTAAAGTCTAAGGTGATTGGCTCGTGTCTTTTTTAAATCCCAATTGACGTTACCTGCATACAATTGTGTATACCAACATCAAAAATGATAAATCTTAATTATCTCGAAAACGATTCTTACGATTTTGATTTTAAAATAAAATGCACTAGTGGATCGTACGAAGTTTGCTCTTGTAGCCAACCACTTTAATGTAGCTTACCACTGATGCTGTTAGTAGGTAGGTAGTCTAGTTATCATATGCAGGTTCAAAGGCGATGTAGGTAATATTGACTTGATTCTTAGTATAATGAATGGTTGAATCATGAATCAATGATTCAAGGGATAGTTACATAGGTACCTGTACCTACAAATGTATATTTAAATGGATTTTAAGTATGTAAATAAGGAGGGTAATATATGTGCCTACCTAAATAGATGGAGCTTAGGTACCTAAATATGTACATAAATAATGAAAGTGAAAGATGTAGGTGGGTAGGTAACTATACGCATATAACCTTATATTATGGGTGCAATATATATATTATTGGTGTGATTTTAAAGAATTATATAAATGTTGGACCGGATACATAGGATATATGTAGATATTCATTGACGTATGCAAAAATAATAATTATAGTTTGACTGAAAAAAAGATACCATTTGAATTCTTGTTCAATTATGAATATTTTAGTATTTAGTATTTATTGGTTTAAAAAGAACTTAATATTAAGATAAACATCTTTTAGATAACTAAGCCTTGAGATGGAATTACATTATGGTTAAATTTGATTGAATATATAAATATATGTATAAAGAAAAAAAAATATAAAATAAATGCAAAAATAAAAAAGATTAATAAAATTTTTTTTTCACACAACACACACTAATCGACCCAAATACACCAACACAAGACCTGCAGTCAGAATTAAATATTGTAAAAAAAATGATTTGAAACACAAACTGGTTCAATTTTAATGAAGACGTTTTCGTGCATTTCTGACAACTCCTCAACTTGCATATGAAGTGGCCTATTAAAGGCAGGTTGGGGCACTGAAGTTAGAAAAAAATCCAAAATTTAATGGGTTGGTTTCCCAATTCCCAGTCTACGTATATTCTTCCAAAGCTTGCGCCCATTTTGAGACAAGTTTAAATGATTTGAGTACCATTTAGTTTTCGCTGCATTTATGAGACTGGTATATTTGTTTCGTAGTTGCCGGCATTGTTGGCGATCTTCAGCTATTCTAAAATGTTTCCCTTATGCAGTTTCGCATCTCCAGCGAAAACCAAGGATTATCACCATGCTCCACAGTTCTTGTTTTCAGTAGAACGTGAATATCAAATAACCTATTAGCATCGTCTTGGATAAATTGAACTTGCTCATCTTTAGATCTCATGTAGTACACATCCTGCCAATTTACTGATCTGATGTCAGACTCAAGGGATACAACATTAAGGTTCTTATATCTCGATACTCGAAGGTAATTGTTGGTCTAGTCGGAGAAAAGTCAAAAGACAGGTGTATTAGGTCATGATGTGAGAAACCTGGTGCTGATAATTGGTCGTATAACATTACCTTATGCATTTCGGTGACAAAGAAAACATCGGGTAGAGACATTGAACTTTGCGTGAAGTGGGTTGGATTATTAACTATAACAGGACGAAGGTTGAATGTTTTATTCTGTCGGTCAAACTATTGTCTACAATAATATTGCAATTGAAATCACCACAGATCACAATGTTTGGAAATAATATACAATTTTCTTTTAAATATGAGTAAATAAGGGCTAAATCAATATTTAAATAGGGTCTATAAGCTACCCCTAATAGAAGCTTGTCATTTTGACTCGTTATTTCAATAAAAGGACATTGAAAGGAACAATTGGATGGAGTTGTTAATTTTACTTTGGTATTCAGCGTCTCCTTGATATACAGTGCTACACCACCACTTACACATTCGAATCTATCAACTCTATGCAATTTATAACCCGCAATGGAATAAAACATATCGTTACCATCGTTTCTGAATCATGTTTCTGAAACAACAATGGCATCAACTTCAGAACCTTGAAACAAATCTTTAAATTGATCGATTTTACCACACAGACTTTGCGCGTTCAAATGACAATCTTTAAAACCCTGATTTTGTGCGGTCAAAACTTTTACCATGACTTTAGTTGCATAAGCGGGTGAATTGCTGTGCTACTAAAAACATTAAAATACCTAGAAACATTAAATATTAAATTATATAAAAACAAAAAAAAAAATAAATAAATAAAATAATAATTGAGTAATTGAACAATAAATTAGAAAAAAAAGGAAAAAATTTAATAATAATAATTATTTTAAGTGAACGAAATAATAGAGAAAAATTGAAATTTGAATAAATAAAAGAAGGCATTAGTTAAAAACTCTTACATGTTCATAAATAAGTTTTCCTACCTTATCGGTAATTCTACAATATCGGCATTATTTTCGCAATCGGTAACACTGCATTATCAGCATTATCTTCGGCGAATACAAGCAGCACTGCTGATTCCTCGATGACATCTTTAAACTCGCTGTCAAGCTCTTAATGTTGTTTATTATGACAGCATGTGCGTACGCTTGATGTTTTATGTGCACAATACCACGAGATATGAAGACAGTTGTAATAAGCTTTTGTCTTTTTAAAGTTCAGTGCAGCATGAAGAATTTGTTAATTTTCTTCGTCAAACATTCACGGATATAAATGGGATTTTCGGAATCAATTCCCACGTCGCGAAGTATTAGTTGTATTTTATGTGTTCTTCGGTATTCGGCAATTTTAACGAGTAAGTGGTTTCTTTCATACGATGAAAAGAATTTAATAATTATAGGGAATAATTTCCCGACATGACGGTGGATTATATATGTATGTACATTTTTATAGGCTAATTATTTTTTAACCAACATTATAAATTAAATTAGCATAAATTCAATAAGCAAAATCAATTACGCAAAATATGCGCAGTTTATTTAAAATAAACCCGTATTTTCAACCGTGTAGGATACTTTATAACGCAGAAAAACGTATTTAGAATTGGCAAGAATGTTTACGCGACTTAGCTTTAGTGTTTCATATCACTTTTTAACGGCACATACATATGTATATGTAGGAGGGTCTTCTTTGTATGTAGTAATCAGTTACGTACGCAAAAATTCGTAAAAAAGGAATAAATGGATAATACACTTAATAAAATGTTTTTGTATCGCTTAGTTGTTATAGTGTGAGGGAACACCAGTTGTTGAGGGCAGCACTAATTTCTGCATACGCTACACCACCGACAGCAAAAACCGTCAATGATTTCATCGGAAGCACATTCTCTCGCCTTTCCTAAGTGTTGCTTATACTTGTTTTATATTACTTAAACCAGACAGGTGTGCGAAATGTAGCTGCATTGTCTCAACTATTCCTAATTTCAGTGCAATATCATCGATTCCTGTGGACTTAACCAAAATGGAGGCCAACTGAGGAGTGAGTGGAATATACAGTCCATTGAAAACATAACTCGGGCAAGTTTTCCGCCTTCGAGGTCTCGAGAATAGGTGTTGTCCCCGCCAGCTAACGAAACTGAAAGCCTAAGGCGATTGGTATTTGCCTGGAATTCGGTCTGCTGGAATTTGCCCAATATTAAGTTGGAGATTACTTCGAGAACTTTATCTTCCTCGAGCGGTAGCAAGAGACAAGATCGAGCTAAATAGTGGAACACATGGCCAAAATATTTGCAGTAATTCTGAATAAAGGTTGCCAATTCTTCAGTACTAAAACACATCGATAAAATAATAATAATAATAATAATAATAATAATAATAATAATAAAAATAATAATAATAATAATAATAATAATAATAATAATAAGAATAATAATAATAATAATAATAACAATAATAATAATAATAATAATAATAATAATAATAATAATAATAATAATAGTAATAATAATAATGATAATAATAATAATAATAATAATAATAATAATAATAATAATAATAATAATAATAATAATAAAAATAATAATAATAATAATAATAATAATAATAATAATAATAATAATAATAATAATCATAATTAATAATAATAATTAATAATAATAATAATAATAATAATAATAATAATAATAATTATTATTATTATTATTATTATTATTATTATTATTATTATAATAATAATAATAATAATAATAATAATAATAATAATAATAATAATAACAATAATAATAATAATAATAATAATAATAATAATAATAATAATAATAATAATAATAATAATAATAGTAATAATAATAATGATAATAATAATAATAATAATAATAATAATAATAATAATAATAATAATAATAATAATAATAATAAAAATAATAATAATAATAATAATAATAATAATAATAATAATCATAATTAATAATAATAATTAATAATAATAATAATAATAATAATAATAATAATTATTATTATTATTATTATTATTATTATTATTATTATTATTATAATAATAATAATAATAACAATAATAATAATAATAATAATAATAATAATAATAATAATAATAATAATAATAATAATAATAATAATAATAATAATAATAATAATAATAATAATAATAATAATAATAAAAATAATAATAAAATTAATAATAATAATAATAATAATAATAATAATAATAATAATAATAATAATCATAATAATAATAATAATAATATTGTATCAATAGCTTACAGACCTCCTTAACGAATGCATTCAGGAGCCTCTAAAGTTCCCTGAAAAATTTACAAATGGGATAACTCATTTACTGGTAAAGGAAAAATGGTTCAGGGGTAACACAGCAAACGGACGCCCAATAACATGTTTACCAACCATTTATAAAATTTGACAGCCAGTCTCAGCCTCCTTATTAATAATCACCTAACGCAAAACAGTATCTTATCCGAAAAACAGAATTGTTGCTGTAAATACGCTAAGAGATGTAAGGAACAATATCCATAGATCAGGTTGTCGCCGCGTACCCTGGGGCTCAAGCCGACACGTCAAAGTTAGCAATCAAGCACTATATCCACTGCGCCTTGGCACCCTGAAATCATTAGACAATGCCGCGACTCACCACAGCATGCAATATTTCATAATAAAGGGTTTTCCAATTGGGACGTGGCGGCCATATTGTTTCTTTTACTTTCTGTCAAAATATCGTGTTTTAATCAGTCATAAAAGACAAATCAACATGCTAAGTTACAGCATCGAGCAACAAGTAAAAATGATGAAAACTTTATTACCAAATGGGTGTTCTCTAGTCGCAACGATGCGCGCGTTGCGCCTCCTTAGCGATGACGCCCATTTTAGCATGAATGGGTACGTGAATAAGCAAAATTGCCGGATTTGAGATGACACCAATCCAAGCGAGATTCACCAGGTGCCAAGGCGTCCAAATAAGGTTACTGTTTGGTGTGGCTTTTGGCCTGGAGTCGTCACCGGTCCGTACTTCTTCCAAAATAATGCTGGCCAGGCCATCACCGTCATCGGCGATCGTTATAGGTCGATGATCACCAACTTCTTGTGGCCTGAGTCGAATTATAATGGACACGGAGGACATATGGTTTCAACAGGATGGCCCTACGTGCCACACAGCTCAAGACACAATCGATATTCTGCACGAGCGGTTTCATGGCATGGTTATCTCGCGCCGAGCCCGAAACGACATGAATTAGCCACCAAGATCGTGTGATTTGACCCCTTTAGACTTTATCTTAAGGGACTTTCTTAAGTCGCAAATCTATACGAATAAGCCGCAAACCACGGCGGCCCTCAAAGACAACACAATCGATGCCATCGGTCAAATTCAGACTGATTTATGCGCCAAAATCAGCGAAAACTGGACCTTTCGAATGCGCGCCACACAGCGAAGCCGCGGCGTTAATTTGAAAGATAATAAATTTCGCACATAATATCCGTGGAATTTGGGGCTCTCAAATAAAGGTAAAAACTTATTGAAATCTGATTTATTTAATTTTGAATCGACCCACCCTTTATAATCATTAGAAATTTTTGATTTGGAATTTGTTTGAAACGTGTTAGCGAATATTTTTATTCTGAAGTTAGATGAAGGTTCTATAAAGCATACAAATACTTATTACGTACAAAATAATTTAGTAAGAACAGTTTTGTTTAAACAAAAATTTAGATTTAATCTAAAAAAGATTTAAAAAAGATACCTACTAAAAATATCTTTATTATCGCTTCCTTTTAAAGGGGCCGTTAATAAAATACGTTCACATAGAAGGGGAGAGGAGGGATATTGCTGAGTGTGACAAGATGTGACAAGGTGGGACCTTTCAGCATAAAATGTTACTGGAGTATTATTTTCTCGGCTTTTTTTTTTCTTTTTAATTTTTGTCATGATATAAGTCAATTATGTCGTATTAGTAAATATACCGGAATTTAAATATACATACATATTTTTATTACAATAAATTGTAACTTGATATATCTACTTATGTGTATTTTTTCCAAATGCGCGCTAGTTTTGTGGTGCGGCTTTAGCGTTTTGACTTGGCTCTAGCAGCGTTGCAATCTGTCACAATCGGTTGCCTTGTTTTTACAATAGAAGAACATCCTGCAATACCCAGTATAGATGTTTCGAAGCATTTACAGAATCCTCGGACTTCTGATAAATAGAAATATTATTAATTTGTTCGCTACAAAAGATATTAATTTATTTAAATTTTATTATGAAAATGAAATAAACATTTTTGGCTATCAAAATTTGTGTATTATCAATCAAAATTTATTATGTTCAGGAGGGAGGGATTTTAGTTCTTGTGAAGAAATATTTTCAGGGGGTCAGAGAAAGTGTGACGCAGCGTAAAAACTGGGGGAGGAGTGGGTAAAAAAAAGCTAATTTTAGCGTGTGCCTTTTTATAATCCCGCCTTTTTAAAATCCCGCTTTTTAAAACCCTGTCTCTTATAATCCCATTTTTCATAATCCCGTTTCTTATTATCCTGCTTTTGGAATCAAAACAAGGTACAAAAAGACGGTGTCTAGAGGGGGAAGGCTTGCTGCCCCCTGCAACTCCTGCTTGGCCCAATATAAGATTTGGGGTGGGGTCAAGTTTGGGTGTATGCAAAGTTTGTTTGTTTTACATTTATCAAAATACAAAACGAGCTAAACGGGATTAAACGGGATTATAATAGATCGGGATATTGAATAAGCGGGATTATAAAACTCGGGATTTTAAAAAAGCAGTATTTTAGAGGACGGGATTTTAAAACTTATTTTCGGGATTTTCCACAAGCGGCGATTCTAAAATCGGGATTCCGATACGCTCTCCCTCGAACCACATATTGAAACCAAAAAATTTCCAGGTTGTATCGTAGCTCAGACCATCACTTATCTTTCACTAAAACTAAGAACAAAACCTTCACAATAAGAAATAAAAATACAAGAATTTAAAGTGGAAAAAAGTTATAAAAAACCACTGTCTTTATTATTTATACCATCGCGTCCATCACCCTTCTCGGGCCGTCTCTAGTACAAGACTGAACATAAAACTTATACACAAATTCTTTCGATCATTCTTTCGTTAAGTTTCTTACCTATATTATGTAATACGTTCTATACATCGACCGCAGAACTACAAATATACTCGATACAGTCCCGGCGAAAACCTATGGTTTTTACCCTTTCACATTTTATTGGTTCTTTCTTTTATTGGTTCTCTGCTGCGAATCAGCTTGGTGATACGCCCCATCGGCCATACTGCTGGCGGGTAATTCTCAATTATCCTTCCTTCAAACCATGTCCCTCTTTAAGCCATTTCTTTCGCTCGAATAACGTTGACAGATAGTCTTCCCTCCATCTCATGAACAGTCATGTGTCATGAATTTCCACTCAGTCCGTTTCCTGCTAAGATGCTCAAATGTGTCTTTCCCAAGCCATCGCTCTTTCGCCTTCGCTAATTCCTTCGCTGCACCGACAAATGCTGTACCATTGTCGCTGTATAATCTTTCGCACCTTCCCCTTCTCGCAATGAATCTTTAGAAACTGGTAATAAATGCGCCCGTCCTCAGATCTGATATGGAATCTATATGCAAAGCTCTAGTTTTGAGACAGACAAAGACAGAAACCCAACATTTCTGCTTTTTAATCTGCTAGCCTGCTCTGTTGATCATCTCGATCTCAAATGGTACTGCATAATCTATTCCTGTATGAAGAAAAGCCTTTCCCACCGTCACTCTTTCCGATGGCAGATCAGCCGTTAACTGTGTCTCAAAACTTTGATTGTATCTTACACAGACGACACATTTGTTAACATAATTCCCAAATTCACTTCGAATTTTCGGAATCCAGAACATCTGACAAATGTATTGCGTCATAATCTGAACTCCTCCATGTTTCGTTGCTCTGTGAGCACCGACCATAATCAATCAAGCCTTTCAGGTAAAAACATATCCTTCTCCATACAATTTATTTCCTTCCCATAGTATTTATCCTGCTCTTTCCTTAGTAGGTGATCAATTGCCTCCATCTTCTCTGTGGAAGGCGGTTGATCAACTACCCCTTCTCTCCTTCCATTACCTTACCTTCTTTAACTTTGACGCACAGAACTTCCCTTTCTCTTTCTTTTTCCACTTACTCTTTCGTCATCCTTCCGTTACCTAGCCTTTGCCTTAATTATGTTGATAAATCGCAGCATGTAGCTAATTATATTTAACACCTTCTCCAGAGTGGACTTGTTTTCAATTAGTGGAATACTCTTTCATAAATCCTTCACATAAATGGATAAAAGCTCTGTGAACTCTGTTATCACAAGCACGTTCATTTCATCTGTCCCCATCTGAAACATTTGCACAAACTTTTCAGATAACCCTCTCGACCGGGGTTTGGACAACCATTATAGGCCATGTAGCCATGGCTTGTTGTCAATTAACAATGATGCCTTCACTCCCCTGCTTAATAAGTCAGCGGGGTTCTCTTTCGTTCCAATCTGTCGCCATCTCTCGATTTTGGTGTTCGTTTATATTGATGCCACCCGATTTGCCACAAACGTCTTGCTTTTTTGTAGTAGTTTAGAAGAAGTTTTACATCTGATTCACAATTTAAAAGAAAGTTTTTTAACTTCATATTCGGATAAAACATAACTGCCTAGATAACATCTGCGAGTTTCTTTAAGAACGGGACACCTACAAATAAAGTGTAAAACATCTTCTCTCTCCAAGAGGTTGCAAAGACTGCAATAAATAGGTAAATCGGGACGATGTGGTATGTAATTTAACCTTATGAGTTCTCTTCTGATTTTGAAGATGGCGGATATTAGTTCTTAGCTGTTGCGGTTATTGAAGTAATTTCTTTCAACTAGATTGTGATTCAGGGCACTGTATATTGAGCGGTGAACGGAGGATGTAGCCATATTTATACAATCTATCCTGTATTTTTCATCCACTTTGCAGATGAGCTCGTAAAGCATATCTTTACGTTGACTTCCGTTTTTATCCTGGAATAATCAAATTCCATCCCACAATAACCAGTAAGTTCCTCAAGTTTACTAACCCATACATTTTTTCTCTGAATTACTCTCATATCAACGATTTTGGGCAGCCTTTCGTCTGGCATCTCAAGAACTTTCAGAATATAATCTACGTGCAGCTTCAAGGATTTAACAAATAATGGTGAAAATCCTGTTTCAATTATCAGCATATAATTGGGTGTTGTACTTGGCAATCCAAATATTCTCTTGATATAGTATCTCAGGAGTCTTTCTACAGTTTCATGCTGACTTTGTCCCCAAGATTGTGCAGCGTACAGCATCACCGATTCCAATACTCCAACGAAAACTTTGTATTTGACGGTATGGTCAATGAATTTATTAAAAAAACATCTTTTCCATATAGCATTGATTGCACTTTTTGCTTTAACAAGTTTATCTTTTAAGTGTGGTCCCATGTTAAGATTACTAGAAATCATCATGCCAAGGTATTTATAGTTTTTTACAACTTCTATTTGTTCTCCATTGAAGTACCATCGCTCGTTTCTGCATAATTTGCCATCTCCTTTTTTGAAAATTATCACCTTTGATTTCCCTAGGTTAACCGTTAAGTTCCACGTTTGACAGTACACATAAAGGCGGGTTATCATCAGTTGCAATGACTCCGGCGAGTAAGCGAATAATACCACGTCGTCTGCAAAAAGAAGTGCTTTAATTAACACTCCCGCAAACTATTCCTCCAGGCAGATAGTCTGTGAAGTCATTGATATACATCGAAAATAGGTAGGGACTTAAGGAACAGCCTTGTCTTACTCCCATATTTGTTTCGAACCACTCCGAAGTTGCAGTTCCACACCATACTGCTGCCCGGTTTTCTTCATACATGTTTTCAAGTACCTTTCCAAATTTATTACTCATTCCAGTATTGTACAACTTATAGAATAGAGCTCTTCGATCGATGTTATCAAAAGCTGCCTTGAAATCAATGAAGAAGGCGAATAGTTTCTTTTTTTCTTCTAGAAATATGCCAACAATGTTCTGGAGTACAAAAATATTGTCTATGGTTGAGTAACCATTTCGGAAACCAGCTTGATGTTCATGTATAAGTTTTTGACTCTCAATCCAATGTGCCATTCTATTATTCAAAAGTTTAGTAAATACTTTATAGGATGCATTAAGAAGTGATATTTCTCTGTAATTAGTTGTGTCCGCTATATTTCCTTTTTAATGTATGGGGAATATTATTGTTTCTTTGACCTGTGGTGGAATAACTCCTGTATCCATTATATTGTTAAAAGCAGTTAACATTTTTTCTTGTAGTTCATTTGTAGCGTATTTAAAGAGTTCAATGGGGATCCCATCTGGACCTGGTGACTTCTGGTCGTTAAGTTTGCTTAAAACTTGATTTACTTCATCATAAGAAAAAGGTCTGTCTAGTATTTCGTTTGAAGTCAATGGTGTAGCATAATGAATATTAAGTGTGTTAGTTATTTTTGGCACTTTACCATTGAATTTGTTTAATGCAAGCCAAAATTTGTTTGTATTTTTGCAGCGTTCGTTTTCCTGAAAACGTTTCTTTTTTTCTTTACACAATCTTTTGAACTAGAAATTGGTTTTAGTATAAAGATCTTTGAAGAGAATAGTTCCATATTTACGAAGGGCTTTGAGCCATCTAAAAAATGTTGGTCTTGCTACTTCACACTCTTTGTCAAACCATTTATCTTTATACTTAAGCGCCTTTTTATGACCCAGTCTGTACGATGGATAAGATATTTTGACTACATTATCAATTTCGCTCATATTAAGTTGTTCTTCCATGTTTAAGTTGTGTTGCAGATTGTAAATATACTCGTCTGCCCTGGAATGTTTCCATATCAATCTTGGCGGTAGTAGAATACTCATTGTTTTTTCACATTCAATTGGGGCGGTTATAAGCTCTGCTATGATCGGTAGATGGTCTGAGAACTGCTCGCACAAAACTTCGAAATCTGAAAATATGGATATCCATTCACCCCTTATTGAACAGTAGTCAATAACCGAGCAACCTTGTTGACTTACGAATGTAAATTCGCCATTTTTATCCAAATCACTTACGCCATTCATAATATGAAACCCGAATGAATCACACAATTCCAACCGTTTGATTCCCCTCGAATTTGTTGTTGTATTTTTGGATTCTCGCACTTTCCCTGTTAATCGATTCTCTCCTTTCCTATACGGTCATTTAGATCTCCGATAATCATAAAGTTGTCGTAGCTGCTGTGTTCAAGTAAATCAATTAATTTTCCGAAATCCCTTTCCCAGTGATTACAATTAATGTAAGTTGGCAATATCATAAATTTGGTTGAGTCCAGGACGATTTTCAAAATAACAACTTCATCTTCAGCTTTAAAATCACATGAAAAATTAGTTAAGTTTTTTTGTACCCAAAACAACAGTCACCACTTGCTCTACCTCTAGTATTTTGTTTAACAGCGGGAATCCAAACAAATTTGAAGTTCTTAAATCGGTTAATATATCATATTTATTTATAAAATCGTAAAAATTTACGTAAATAGACTTATTACTGAGACCTGCTATATTATAACTTAATAATTTAATTTTTTTAATATTTTTATTTATTTCTTCAGATTTTATTTTAGTATGGCAGACGGCAACTCTATCTTATTCTGAATTATGTGAATTGGTTGTTGACCCTGCTATATAGTTTCTAGTTATAAATGAAGAGGTCACTCCTCGATTGATAGCTCTGTCATCCGTCATATTCGGCTCCACGTTGAAGCACAACTGATTGCTAAGATCAGTTTTGTAAATACTATTTAGCATTGGGATCCCATTGTTGTTGTTGTATAAGATTCCCAATGATGAACTCCAACGAAACGTAATTTTCTCGACGAAGATTCTATCATCTCGAACCAAAACTTTTACTTGTGGATTAATTTCCTTAAGATAACTTCTTATTTTTAATAATTTATTTCGTTTTTGGCGTATTGTTACTGGAAGATCCTTTGAAATTTTTACCCCCTTACCTCGTAGTCTCGAAGATGACTTAATTTCTGCAATAACTTGCTGTTTAGATTCTAGTTTTACAATAAAATTCTTCACATTATTATTGAATGATTTTATTTCGCGAATATGAAGACTTTCAATACATGGTGTTGGTTGTATTAAGCTGGTGTACACTTCTTTTACGATTTCTTTTTCTTCTTTACCTTCTTGAGGTGTAACTCTCAGCATAAGATTGTTTTCTGTTTTTCTTTTTTGTAATTCCTCTATTTGGTTCTCTAGGATTTCGTATTTTTTTTGTGGACAATTGCAAATTGAGTTCCATAATTTTCTTGTTTACATTATTTGCGCACATCTAGACGTCAATCTTATTTGTGGCATCCTTCATTTTTTCATCGAATAGATCATAAAATAATTGATAGATATCTGACTTCGTCATAGATGAAACAAATTCTGTAGACATTGTTTGCAAATGTTGTTGTTTCTTATGTTCGTTATAGGTCTCAGGGGATGTTTGAAAGAGTTTCCTTTTATTCTCCTTGGACATATCGAGTGAGGTTATGTGTATGGAGTTGATACAACTGATATAAAGCTAATATCATATAAAGCTAATAAGTTATACCTTCCGATGTACCTATACTATACATCTCTCGATTCTGACCTTCTCCAAGAATGTTATTTCTTTCCAAAATTCGTACTGCATTATAAGCTGATAAATTCATCCCATATGTGACCACTGTCAACCAGTACTCCTTCAATCTTTCGTGCGGACTTTTTCCCTAGAAAATTCTCTGTAAGTCCCACTGTTCCTTCGCTACCTTCACCATACGAAACATCATTTTGATGTCCGGACTTATAGCAATTCTATGGCTACGGAAGTGCATCAAAATTTCGTGCAAATCTCTAAATATCCCCAGTAACAAATCTACCGGACTTGCCCTCCAGTATTCAGGATCATCCAATGTCCGACCTAAAATGTCCATCCTTGACACAGCCAAATCGTGTGTAGGCATGATTGGTTGCCATTTGCCTTCTCTGGGTAATACCCAAAACTCATGCTCGATTGAATCCTTCGAATTAAATCACGGAATTATTTTAAGCACCTTCTACATCAATCAACCTTCTCATTGCCTGTCCCTTAGGCAATACTAACATTCGCTGTGAATCATAGTTTCCCAAATTCGGTTGTGCACCTGTATCTAAAGGTGCCCTTATTGGTCCAAACCTTTTCCCAGCCATCTCAATCCGTACTTGTGGCGTAGGCATCAAGATAGGTCCTTCCCTCCCCAAAACAAAAGTAAGATAATTTTTAATGTTCTCTTTATTAATCTTTGGAACCCTTGACCATCTTGTAGAATCTTTCCAAGACTCTTTTTTGTCCTCGCTCTCCGTCTCTATTTCTTCGATGTTCCTTCTGTCCTGCTCCCTTCCAGCCTTGGTTGTTTCAATGGTGGCACAGTTAGTCAGTCTTTCTTGACCTACCGTTCATTTGCATTCTTCTTATCTTTCGTGAGTTGTCTTTCTGCATTGTACAAACCTGCACCTCAACGTTCCGCATCTTCTTCTGTGGGCAAAGCACACTATTGTGTTTTGGTTTGCCTGGACATCGCAAACAGGGCCCTTGAAAGCAGTCCTTCACTGCGTGTCCCGTCTTCAAATAATTGGGACACAACTGCCTTCCGTTTACGGTATCTTTTTTGCCTTCAACCCTAATACCCCAAATCTTGGGCAACACCATATCGGTAGATCCATCGCCTTGTACATGTGACAAGGCATTTTCTTCACCTTGTGCTCGTTTTCCTTACTGTGTACCGACGTTATATTGAAAGCGAATATCCCTTCACCCTTTCTCATGTTAAGCCTCGCCTGCACCGAGGTTGTCGGCTGTTCCCTTCGCCGATTGCCCATCACACTTTCGAGTGTTACTGCCCTTTTAACTAGGAAGGTGCAGAACTCACTGTGGGTCGCTCAGAGATGCGCGATTCTTCCCACTTGCACGCCGTCTCTTGGGCCAACTTCTTATGCAGTATGTGGACAATTATCATATCCCATTGCTCTGGAACCTGCGGCTTGAATTGCCCCAACGTCTCGTATGTCGTGTTAACCATTCGCTGTAGTGTAGCTCTTCACCTACCCTTGTAGCACCGGCAGCCTCAAAAACTGCCTCGACAGCTCCCTGCACGTTGCGTATGTGCGCTGGTACGCCTCATTTAGGCGTTTGCAGGCCTCATAATACTTTTTATCGCTAAATTGCCACTAAGTGAATTTTTACGCTGGAGATATCCGGTCATTGTCATGTATGGGAACAACGAACCGGTCATGGAACATCTGCCATTTGGTGATTGTCCCATCGAATTTGCCCCACGTAATTTTCACATCGTGCGGCTGGAGCGGAACGTTCACCTGTACGGCAAGGGGTGTTCCATCCTTCTTTTTCCGGCTGGACCTAATAACACCAGCCTCCTTATAATGGCAGCATGTGCCAATAAAAAGTGCTCTTCGGCTTCTGCCTTCTTTCTTGCCGTGTCCGCCTATGCTAACAGCACTGACAATGAGTCACTCTACCCCCTTCCCCTGTGCCCACGCTTCGTTCAGTGCCTCGAACATAACCGCGAGGTCTTCGTATGCAGCTGCTTGGAAACCCTCGGATCTGGTATAGGCCAAAATCGTCTTGATACCATATATAGCCGAGTCAAATCAGTATTGGTGATTGTCTTTCTCCACATCTTCCGTATCTTTCGGTATCTTTCCGTATCTCTATATAAAAAATAGCAACAAAAGTAATTTGATTAACTTTAGGAATAATGCAATCAATTCACAATAGGTACTATCAACCTCATTCGAGAGAATTCCCACATCATGATACACCACAAAAAATCATGCAATATACTCGCAAGGCTTCACCAACCCTCCCGCCGGGTTTCCACCTTGCAGTGGTGGGCGGGAGGGTTACGCTTGGGACTTCAGCTGATCGGCTGAGAATTTGTATCTCTTGAATCCTCAGCCGATCAGCTGAGGTTTCAGGCAAACTAAGAAGAACCCACCACGATATGAACCATGAACAAGACACAACCAACGAACAAAACACCAGCGGGGATATACGCTGAAACTTCGGCAGAAGTCACGGCTGTACTCTGTGAGTACTCTGATGGGACCGCCCAATTCACCGATTGGTAAAATCAAATCAAAGTAAACGACAACGATGACGCTACCCATGGAAACAAGGGAACCACTTCCCCGAACCAAACTTGGCATGGAGCCACATGCTCCAATGGGTGTGAAAGGGGGGAAAACTGGACCCTTGGAGATGAATATAGAGGAGTCGTATCGGAGTGGCACTAGGGGCCAAAGCCCCATAGGCTAATTAGGCACACCTCTTTCATCTTTATCATGCGGAGGTAGTGTCATAGACCTGACAACAAACACAGAAACGAAGACCGATATGGACAGTAAGGCCTCACAGAGAGCTGGAAGTCTCACTTCACAGTTACTGAGGAGGAAAAAACGGAACGCTGAGAGGATTGTCCGATGCCTTTCGAAGAAGAATCCTTAAAACCTAACGGCCGGGGAGAAACTAGCGCTGGAGAATTCTACTCAGAGGCTTAAGACTTTGACAACTACTGACACAATAGACAACCCAAACAATAAAAGGATAAAGACCTTGAGAGCAGTAAAGGAGACGGTTGGCCCCCAGACTGAATTGAACTCAACGGCGTCTAAAAGAACTAGGCAAGATGATAAATCTTCGGATTTTGGTACATCTTCTCGTAAACTCTCCGAGGATCAATGGCAGTTGATGGAAGTCAGAATCCTGGACGAGGTGAACGCTGCTATCGTAAAGAACGGACAGCCGCCTCTTCTCGGTAACATATGAACCGTCCATGGGTTCAAGATTTTGACATGCGAAGATGGCAACACTCACGCATGGCTACAGGACTTCGTCAAACGATCTATTGCCCCTGGCCGAATGCAGACCTTCGCCTTATAGGGCTTAAGGAAATAAAAGACCCTAATAAGCCTAGGACAATGATGATGATGCGAGGGCCGACTATACCTCGGGAACGTATTCAAAGATACCTGCAATCCCTGAATACCGATCAGCTCAATGAGAACTGGAAAGTGCTTGAAATTGGGGAACAGACGAAGGACGGTACAGTTGTGGTTGTGCAGCTTAGTCATGAGTCTATACCACTTTTGAGGAAAATTGGCTTCAAGGTGCGTATCGGGATAAACCGATGCAAACTTAGACTAATATCCAATAAGAAGAAACAAGTAAGTAAGGGGCGGGGGGTTCTTAACTAATATGAGTATGAAATTAATACAAATTAATACATATTGCCCTTATTCAGGAACCCAGGATCGTAGGTGGCAAAATTAGGGGCCTACACTCGAAAAGACTTACACTGTTCAAAACTGCACAAGTGCCAGCTAGCAGAAACCTTAGAACTTGCATTGTAGCTAGAAAACAATTTAATCTTTTTTTTTCTATCTACATATAGTAATCCAGACCAGACTGCCGAAGAGCTAGAGCGGAAAGCGCTCCCACCACTGATCCTGGCATCATTCTTTACACCATACAACGGGACGGAGGGGCCACCTGCAGATCTCACAAGCCAGCTTGTAGAGCGAGCAGCAAAAGAAAGATGGATCGTGGTCCAAGGATTCGATGCTAATTCGCATCATGCTCAATGGGGAAGCACCGACACGAACAGTAGAGGTGAGTCTCTTTTTGAGTTTATTATAGAACATAATTTAGTAGTAGTAAATAGGGGCAATGAGCCCACTTTTGTCACTAAGAATAGGGAAGAAGTAATCGATATAACTGTCACTAGTAACTCAAGTACAGTTATAATTGGCCAATGGAAAGTTCAGAATAGAAGAATCGTGAACACGATTGACCAGAAACAGAATGACAAGGTATATACCCTTGCTGCGTTTTTTGATATTGAAGGAGCTTTCAATAATGTGAATAATGAAGCAGTAAGAACAGATCTTGTAGACAACAAGGTCAATAATTCAATAACAAATTGGGTTATGTTCATGCTGAAGAACAGGCAGATTTACTCCGAATTGGCAGGAGTACAGATGAGAGTATCCACATCCAGGGGCACCCTACAGGGGGTGTTCTCTCACTACTTCTCTGGGTGCTGGTTATAAACACAATCCATCTTACTCTCAAATACTGTGGAGTAAGGATAGAAGCCTATGCTGACGACCTTGCGTTATTTGCGACAGGTAAATTCTTATTCACTATCAGCGAACAGATCGAATACGCGCTTTTTAAAGTTAGTAGTCAAACACTGAATTGGTCCTTTTTACAAACAAAAGGAAAATACCAAGTTTCAGAATGCCTTCAATTGAGGGTACCCCGTTGAAAATTTCAGATCAGGCAAAGTGTCATGGTGTGATTCTAGACAGAAAATTAAACTGGAGTCAGAACACTCGGGAAAGAGCTAAAAAAGGAATGATTGTATTCTATTCCTGTAATAGAATATTTGGGAAATCTTGGGGACCGAGTCCAAAAATTATCATGTAGATGAACTTAGCAATAATCGGACCAATATTAACATACTGTAATTTGGTCTGGTGGAATGCAATTGAAAAAAGAACAAATCTGAAAACCCTGACAAAAGTACAGAGACTAGGTTGCATTGGAATTAGGGGGGTCATAAAATCCACTCCAACCGCAGGGCTAGAGGCGATACTCAACCTCAAAACCTTAGATCTTTTCTTTAGAATCCCCGGCATATAGCGCCTGAAGGCTAAGCCGGACTAATACCTGGAAAAACAGCACAATAGGTACCGGGACACAGCGGTATACAGGGTAACCAAAACGACGATGAGTTGGCAAGACAGGGATCAGCGCTTGACGTCAGTTAAGCAGAGCTGGTTACATTAAACAGAAAATTTCTGACAGGATCCTAAAGAAATCCAACACAAGGTAGAGCCTACTTGATACTTGTGACACTACCAGGAAAATATGGGCATGCTTCAACAAGCAGAGGACGGACAAAATTATGCAACTCAACAAGAGATCCCTTCGCTCTCTTATAAGCATAATCACTGGACATAACCTGCTGCGATATCATAAATTCAAAATGAAACTCAGTACAAATGATCTATGCAGGGGATGTGGTGACGAAGATGTGCATGAGGATACCTCACACTTTCTCTGCCACTGCCCTGCACTCTGTCACCAGAGAAAGAATCTGTTAGGCAGCTATTTCTTCAATAATTTGGAAGAGTTCTCTAATATTTCAGGAATTGACATATCGAACTTCGTCAACGCCTACAAATGGCTTGACTGATTCAGAGGGCACAGGTTTATATAGGAAAAGAGTGACTACTCTCCGGGTAACACAATGGATCTACATTTATCTAAGTGTGACGATAACGTCATCAATTGTCAGCCCAATTACCTAACCTTACCTAAGTCATCACCTGGAAAGAAAAAAGAGAGCAAATACTCAAAAAATATAATTTCGCAAGGGTACTCTCCACCTATAAGAGGAATTTCCCATCTTGCTATGATACAAAAAAAGGAAAATTTAATGTGTTAATTGTTATCGATATAATAGTTATTATTGTTATTGTTGTTAGCGCCAGTGTTGTTGCTGTTCTTTCCGCTTGCAAGCATTCCTTCTTTCAGCAGCTCGCACATTCGTGCTTGAGTGTGATTACACTCCTGCACTTGACTACTTAGAGCGTTGTCTCGTGAGTGTCTCCTTCACTTGATCCCCCGCACACTAGTTCCTTGGGTGTCACCATCTCATTTCTTTTTGCAAATTCCCATAATTACATTCACACATTTTCCAATCTCTACTTCATCCAAACAGCTCACCATATGGTTCATGTTATGGTTGTCTCTTTATACCATTATAGAAACATTCCCACGCACATACTCGAGCAAAATACAGGATCATTATTCGAGGTACCTTCACCCTTCCAAAAATCTTTCTCCTGCACGCATATTAATGACAACAATCTTGTCGTTTTTCCATTCATGCATCCAATCACATACAAATCTCAAACCCTTCACTCCTTCACAATCATTCTGAAAGAAAAAGAGTAGACAATTGCGGCCACTTGTATATTTATGCTTAAGTGCCTCCTTCCATCCTTCACAAAAATACATCATAAATCCTCAATCTTTCACAAACATCCTTCAAAATAAATAATTATGGTCACTCACATATACATGCGTACGTGCCTCTTTCCGTCTTTCCCAACAACACGGCATAACAACATTACCTGAAAGGAAATTGTTTTTATATAAAACCAAACCAAACATAGAAAAAAATATTGTTGTAAATATATAAATATATGTAAGATTGTTTGTATACAACCATGTCAACTTAAAAATAGATATAAATATATATATATACAATAAAATAGTTTTGACGGGGATTCATCTTCTCCTTGTCGGTCCAATTTGTATGGCGGTCATACGCATATTTATGTCACATGCCTCCTTCATTCTTTCGCCCATCACCAATTTTCCGATCACAAAAATATTATAATATAGATTCAGGCAATTATATATATGTATATGACTGCGCATCCATACCCATTGCTTCATGCGCTCCTTCACAACCTTTCACAATAAAAGTAATCCGATTCTTTCGATACCATTTAGATAATTAATTTGGCAGTTAAGGATATATATATGTATATACATCATTCGTATTTTCAATATCGAATACCTCCTTTACTCTATCGAATGTTTACAGGATTTAAACACCTAATCGCACAATTAAATTAAATAAAAGAAGCAAACATATATACTGACATATACATTCGAGTCATTTGCACATTGCCAAATGCTTGCATCAACCCTTCACCCTTCGGCAAACCATCACACAACAAAAACAAAATGGAAAAATTCTTTTGAGAAAAAAAAATGTCAAAAGGAACACATGCACATTTATAGGTCAATCACTCTTTCGATATTTATTTATTTTTCTTTCTCATATTTCCATCTTTACGATTTCACATCACAATTATAAAACAAAATAACCTTCCCAGCTTGTGGACTGTATTAATTTAAGCTAAATTTATTATTTCCTTCTCCTTTTTTGTTTGTTTAATAATCTTTCCTTCCTTGTTGTTGTAACCTTCACTTGTAGTTCTTTCGCTTTAATTTTATTTTTGTTTTTGGTTTCAAAATAAACACTCTAAACTAGCTTTAATTTACCGAAAGCACTCACACAATGTGTAGTCAAAACTTGAATGAATTTAATTTTCAATATTCAAGCTAGCTACGCCGTCACGCCAGTAAATATGTGCAACTGTTGCACACAAATTCAATGGCAAAGGAGGAGAAGTCTTCCCGGTTCTTTCCCGTGTACTGTATATACTGCATAGCAGTGATGCGAGCCCGTCTCATATGTTTTGTGTATCTTTCAGTGCGGCTGTGCCGAGGGTCGATTTTTGTGATTTTGCTATAGAAGCAAAAAAATCAGTTTTGTCTTTCGTAGTGTGTATCATTGTCATTACTGCGTCGCAGGGATGGTAGACAATTCTTTCGTTCAAGCCACAAATAAGCCATAATAAGATTGGAAACCTTCGTACGTTTCACCCCCCAAAACCCATTTGTTTACATTGTTGTATTTGTAGCTTTGAAACTCTATCCATGAATAGATGGGAAATCGAAAAGCAAAACAAAAACAAATTACTTGGGCTGTGTTGTCTATGGGTCTATAGGAACAGGAACAGGAACAGAAAAGATTCTTGTGTGCGTTTTTATCAATGTGTCTATTGGAAGAGGAACAGAAATGTTACTTGTGTGCGTGTTTCAGCTTGTAGGCAAATGTCAAATGAAAGCAGATGTTTCGGGTCTTTAAGTTATTAGTTTATGGTTCAAGCTATGTGCTTGTTTATTTTTGTTCGTATTTGCGCAGTGGCAATTACAAATATGTTCTTTTCGTGTTTGTTCATGTAATAACACATAAAGAGTTGCAAGTAACTGCTTAATGTTCCTCTTGTTATTTTTGCTTACCAGCCGTTAATGCGTACGTGATTTTTGTAGCACATTCCAATCCCTTGATACAATAATTTTGTTATTGTTTCCTTCTCGTGCACGATTTTTTGCGCACATTTTTTCGCCTCCTTCTCGAATAATATATACATAAATGTGCGTATACTATACACAGCATATTCTTTTCGCGCACCATCACTTCTTTCGTTTTTTTCCATCACATGCGTTGTATATGTCTATGACTTCTTATATTCCATTAAAAACCAATTCTAAAAAAATTGTCATAAAAATAAGTTGCTGGTTTCCTCATTACATGCTGTTCAGGCATAACACTAACAAAATGCGATTGAGTAAACTAGTCATAAATATGACAACGAAATAAAATAAAATAATGCGAATTATAAGAGACATAAATATATAAGGCAGGGTAATTTTCTTCGAATTATTTCAGCCGCCATCCCTGGAGATAAAATCTGAGACAACAACCACCGTCTCAACACATCGCGCCACACATCTTTCCTATCCTTCTCTCTTCTTTCACCGGATGTCCGCGCTGTGATAAAAACATATAAAGGGTATTCATAATCCTTTGAGCGCGTGGAAAATTATAAAAAAAAAATCGAAATTAATTCTTAAATATTACTTGTAGGTCGCTGACACAAATTTGGCTCGATTGACCAAATGTATCGTAGCTCAGTCCATCACTTATCTTTCACTGAAAACTAGAACCAAAACCCTTTACAATAAGAAATAAAAATACAAGAATTTAAAGTTGAAAAAGTTATAAAAAACCACTGTCTTTATTATTTCTACCACTTCACCCTTCTCGGCCCATCTCTAGTACAAGACTGAATATAAAATTCATATACAAATTTTTTCGATCGACTTTCGTTAGGTTTCTTACCTATATTATGTAATAAGTTATATATAAATACTCATGCGGTTCGATACACCTTTCTTTCTCATTAGCTTTCAACTGACTTACCGGATACAAATACAATATGGTTACATGCAATGATTATTCCAACGAGTGCTATTCAACAAAATCCAAGGTCTAGTTTTATTGGTTGATTTAATGCCAGACTTTATACTTTCTTGTCCCATTGTACACCGGGAAGAGCAACTGTGGAGCATAGTCTCTCCTATCGAATGCCCTCATCAACATTGTAACAAATATAAATCACTAGCCATTTGCGAAAGCATACGACTGTGGGTTATATTTATATGTGCTTGTGTTGTTCTCAGCTCTATCCAGATAACTGCACTTTCCAGAACTATTTTTATTTATTCATTATAGGGCGTGAGGGTGAGACTTGCGTTTGCAAACATTCAACGTATTTGTATGTTTACGTCCCCCAATTCTCTGATGCTTCTGGCTCATATAAGTCCCTTAGCTAATCCAGGAGTCAGTGCGCTGTGGTTTCCAATAAATACTTAAGGACCAGCTCATAAACAGGTATAGTCAAAAATTAAAGCATGGGATCACATTTTTGAAGTAAAGAAGTTGCTGATGCTACAACACACGTTTAAAATAGAATATGTTTTTGAATACTAACTAGGCAATGATTGAGTGGGTGAATTATGGATTCTCCTCGCATGAAATTTATCACTTCGCGTCTTCGATAGCGGTCCAATACAATGGAACGTAGTGTAGTATGCACCTATTCAGACGGTTCTTAATGTGAAGTTAATTATACACAGCAAATCGAATTGCTCTGCATAAATTCTACCCCATCATATTTCACGATTCAGTATAATGGAATCCATTTAATGGCAGCTTTGTATATTAAAACCATAGTATAGTACTATCCAATAGTATCGGTTTTTCTTTGCAAAACTTTTCGAGACAAATGGTTAAGCGGAAAGTTTAAAAGCAAACAAGTTGTGGTTGTATCTCTTTAAGAAAAATTTATTTTTGTATGTGCCTTTGAAGAAGAAGAACACAGTTTGTTTTATATTTGAAGTTTAGGTACAAAGAATGCCAAGCCCATGTTAATTGCATCGGTGTATTCACCTCAGATTTTCGGATGTAACTTCCATTCCTCGAGGAAAAAGTTGGTGATTCATGTGTGAGTTTTTTGAAATATCCCACTGGGATGTAAATTGTACATTGATATGTGTAGGTATATAGACTTCATTCATTAGCAACCATAATTTTTTTAGATGAAATATAGGTATAATATTTTGTCAGAGGATAACAAATTGACAAAAAAATTGCAAATCGATGCTAATAGGAAAGTACCTACATAATAGGGAAACTATTTCATAATTATTTGGTATACCATCTTGTTTCATACACACATACTTTTGCATTATGTACATCACACATAATGTCTTTATTTCGCAAGCCAGAATTAAATAAACACTTACCTTCTAATACTAATAACCTAATATCACAGAGTTTCTACATATGCAACTACATATACCGTGCGTCATTTTTATAAGACGTGTGGTACCTTCGTTATCATTTAGTAAATTTAATAAATTTTACGTCTTAAAAAATCTAAAACTTTGTGTATTTAGTTCCCGGACTTGCTATAGGGTAATTTTTCTATGTCAGCTACAACCTGTATTAATTTTATTCAAATCGAGTTTGAATGGCCAAAAACAACTTGAGTGTGCTACCATCAAGTTTTTCTCATATCATTTTTTGCTGGAATTATAGCTATTTCACGACTTGCCAAGGTCGATCAACAGATTCCTTTGATATAGTGGTGCCGGTCTACTTTTTCATTTTAATAAAACTTCTTGTGCTTTTATTGTCTATTGAACCATGACCAAGCTGCTTAGAAGCCAACACACTACGCATCACGCCAACGAGCCCACATAATCGGATCCAATCAGATCTGATGATCGACTTGGCAAGCCGTGAAATAGCTGTAATTCCAGCCAAAAAAAAATATAAGAAAATCTTGGTGGTATCACACTCAAGTTGTTGTTGGTCATTCAAAATCATTAAAATGACACAAAAAGTGCTTTAAAAGCAAGTATGTGAGCATATGAAAGAAAGAAAAAAATTTACTTATAATACCTACATAACTGTTCCTGCGTACACTTCAATCTATCTACATATCTATATAATGTAGCTATCAATACCACACTCTTTAATTCCTACTCGGCTTACCTTATTTCAAGATATCACTATATACATTTATTATCTATAGATATATATATTTCCATAGTTTCTGTATCCACAATAATCTGAACACAACAACAAATGTTCCTGGTTCTTCTTCTTGCACCTTTCATTATTTCCATGCTTAACCAAAATACGTACATACAACTATACTAACGTCTTAAAAAAAAGAGAGAAATATCAATATAACCCAACACTAATTACACAAGGGATTTAGAGATGGGCACCATTCACACACCTCGTATTTTCACCACAATTTAGCTCATACGAAATGCAATCAGATATGAAATAAAAATAAATAATGATTGTTTAATTTCTATAAATTAAATTATATTAACTTCGAAAATTAAACTTTGTTCGAGTTGTAGATAAGTCTTCATTAGAGATTAAATATTTATTTACACTTTTCCACCACTTTTGTACTATTTGTACTGTACTCAGCTATTCACCATCCTAGTATTGCCCAGAACAAACACAATTCAATAAATAGGTGTGACCGCAAAATCTGTCAAAAACCATAGGAGAAAAAACCCAAGTTACGTAAACTTGGAGAAAATGTCTATCATTGTAAACATTGTATATACGTGTGCAGAGGAAGAAAGGGGGGAATAGAAGAGTTGATGTAGTTTAATTTCGTTTCCTACAACATTAAGGAGTATAAGAGAGAAAACCAATAGTAGTAGTAGTAAACTTTATTGAGAATTTAGTTATTTTTTTTTTCTTCTTTTACATTCTTAGGTATAATTTACATTATTTGCACTTAAACTAGTTAATTGCCGACTTCGAATTGGCCAGGCTACACAGGTTTATGTTTTTTTATATATATTTATTTAGCTTTTTATAAGCAAGTACAATTTAAACCACAAGTTCTGTATAATATTTTATGTGTTCACTCAATATGAACCATACTTAAGAGAGTAAACCAATTGTGATTTCTTTTTTGACATCACATGTTTTATTTTTTATCTTTTAAGTGGATGAGGCAAAGAGGAAAACAAAGTTGATTGTTGTAGGTATTTTGTTTCTCGTTTTGTGTTTGTAGCAATTTTATTAATTTTGCTGCTTTTTCATTCAAATACATTGTTTTGCATTCTTGAATTACGTACTTACAATGCTACTCACTTATTATAGTTTGGTACTGAATATTGTTGGTGTAGTTTCATTGCGTTTATACATCTCATGTGTAGGACAATGGTAGTTTGTATGTTGGTTTATGGTTTGGATTTTATTTATTTCATTCTAGGTACCTATTTGGATTTGGTGATTTTCTTCAAACATTGTAGGTAGGTGCATAATGCATACAACGTTACATACCTATTTCATCATTATAAAAATCCAATCGAGTGTTAGAAAAAAAGCGAACGTTTTTTAATTCATTGATTTTCGCACATTAAGTGAATATTATACTGATCTATTGCTCTTATTTATTGGTCAAATGAATTCGATTTTTTTTAAATGAAATATTCAATAAATGTATGAAAATAGTTGAATGATCTACGTTAGCTTTCAGTGGAATACTCCATTGGTTATTCAAAATGATGACAATATTAACTTACGCTGGCAAAACTCTAAGTTCTTATTGATATAAGATAATTTTAATTTGTTTTTTAACACAATTAAATTGAAAATAGTGACATAATTTAATTTGGTTTCAAAATGGTATGAATGATAAAATAAATTATTTTTTTAACGATAATTTCCAATAAGATATTATAAAGTCATTTATAAAATTTTTTTTTATTATTTTTTTTTGGAAAATAAAAATGTATTGATAAATGCTAACCCTTCAAAACAACATCTTATACATGGATAACTCGAACGTTTTGATTAAAATTAAAATTAGTTAGGTAGTACATACTTATTTGAATGTTTAGTCGATACGTTAAATTTTTTTAGGTATATAAATACAAATTTTATAACATTCAGTACAATTTTGCGCTGTCGCGATATGTTTTGAAAAATTTAATAATTAAAGCGTCAAGAGTTAGAAGGGGTCAAGTGACATTTTTGATTTTTTTACTACCTTGTTAAAAAAAGTCAAAAAGTAGGTACAATTCGATGCACTTTTTTACACTTTTGATACAAGCTGAAAGAAGATTTTTCACCCCTAGTATATCAAATTTTAGGAAGCGTTGCCGCTGGGCGGCGGATGCGATGTTACTATCCATTGTTTTTTAAAGCTTTGAAATATTTAAAAAGACTACACACTGAATTATAAAATTCAAGGAATAGTTACATGAGAATGTAGGCACCTACGTACAATGTATATTTAAGTCTAGATTATGGATTTTAATCATGTAACTTAGGAGGGTAATGTATACCTATACCTACATGGATGGAACTTAGGTATGTAAATATGTACATACCGTGAATGTCAAAAGTAAGTAACCACCCATATGGTTTGTTGAATAATGTACAATATTAATAACAAATTAAAGAAAATTCGATTTCCATTAATATAAAACAAAAGCTTTATTATAGCAGAAAATTGATACTAATTGAAATAAACATACAAATTCAAAATAAATCTAATTTTCACTAATAAAAAACTAAACATATTCCATATTTTACATGTCAAAAGTAAATAAACATCTGTTATTTCTTTAATAAATTTATTCAAATAGTCCTTCGTTTGGTTCTCTTAAGACTTTATAACTTCTTTAAGTATACATGGCATGGATAGAACAAAGTTATTTGTAACATCAGAACATATTTGGGACCATTCTTCAACTAAAGCCTTTTTTAAAACTTCTTTGTTCTCTATAGTCCTTTTACGACTTTGAGTGTTCAAATGATCCCATAAATGTTTATGGTGTTTAGGCCCGGCGATTGTGAGGGTGATAGAGTTATTTTGGAGTTCGATAAAGCAACTATTCTTTAACGAGCTGCGAGGTATCCTTAGGATCATTGTCTTGTTGAAAGATCCAATTGCTCGTTATTCGTTAGGATGTTGAAATAGTCTTGCTTATTCATTGTTCTTTTAATTAAGACAAGACTTAGATCCCAGATGCCGCACATACACCCCCACAAGTTCACTGAACCTCCACCATGTTTCACTGTGTTTCTTACATAATGTCTACTAAATTCTTTATTTAGCTTTTTAGCTTTTTTAGTTTTCAAGTACGTTTGAAATTTTCCAATCTTTAAAATTTCTCAAATTTATCAATATATTTTTCACTGAAACAAGGTTTTCCCGATATGATGTTCCTTTTTTCTTCAAATCCACAATAGATTTTTGCGTTTCCAAAGAAATTTCACTTCTCATTGATAAAAAGTAATTTTGCACTACTGTTAAGCTTTTAAACACAACTACAGTTTACAATCTGAAGTGATGTTAAAAGAAAAATGTACCTCCACCGAAAAAACTCAAGTTTTTTTTATATTTTATTAGTGACAAATTTACTAGTCTTATTTTGAATTTTTATTTTTATTTACTGCTAATAAATAAAGCCTTTGTTTTATATAATTGAAATTCCATTTATGATTATTTATTTTTATTAAATTGTATAATATTCAATTTTTTACTGTTTTTATTCAATTTTGACACTCACAGTACATATATAATAAAATTGAAGGATGTAAGTTGTAGGTAGCTATATACATATACAATCTTATACGATTGATGAAATATACATATTATTCATATGATTTTTAAAGATATGTAAATTTAAATGTAGGATAACTTACATGGTACCTATTATATAATATGAATAGCAACAACATTTCTGTATATAGGACAAAAATTGAAACGCAAATTTAAAGTAGTAATGTTATTAATATATGTGTGTAGATGGTCCGAATAATAGTTTAATTTCACAAAAAAATTAATTATAAAATGTATTTCTGTTTTCCTAAAAGTGGACTGCACTATTCTAAGAACGCACACATATTGTTTTATTAAAATTTTTTTTCTAACATTTGTGTTACAACGGTACAAAAATCAATCAAGTGTTTTTCGAAATATCTTGAGTTAAACAAATTTGTTGAAACATTTTGGTTTACAATACTGTTTAAGTTTTTGGGAGCTTCTCCATAATAAAATTTAAAAAAAAAATCAAATAAGCCGTGGTCCAGAAAATCGAGAACCATAACTATTTTTTCAAAAAAAAAAAAAAAAAAACATGACCAAAAAGTACCTTTTCCCTTCATTGATCCACTAATTTTTTCAAGATTTACCTTTTTGGCATAATAAAATGTAAAATGTAAAAAAACCTGTGGGCACATACCTATTACCGAAAAAACAAAGAACATTATTATTACCTAGATTGCAGAAAATCTATGCACGCGCTTAGGCGGTGAACTCACAAACAGACAGATAGACGGAATTGCTGGACCCAATTCATTCGAGTACTCTATCATCATTACATTACGTAAAGTTTGATCAAAATCTCGAGTTAAATTTTTTTACGAATCCAAAATTTGCCATATGAGTATGTAGATAGTATCTCGCAAGTAAAAAGTTATACACATTCTTTTCAATCAAAAATTTAAAAAATAATGCATTCCTAATGATAGGTATAGGTACGTATTAAATAAAATAAAATGAAAAAGTTATATCATAAAATTTATTTTTCAAATGTTAGTAGGTACCTATACCTTCCTACATTGGTATCATATTAGAAAAAAGTAAATACATTGCTTTAATATGGTTATGTAAGAATAAATAATATTTATACGTTGGTAGTATTTTATTTACCTCTTTAATTTTTACTCCAATACGGTTTGAACCTGAATTTAAATCACAAGCATTGTAGGTATTTAAATATCTTATTAAATGTACCTACATAAGTACATAGCTACCTATCTTCAATGTCACAACACTTTTATCCATAAAAAGAGTTTATTTAAATTCATAGGTATGTAGGTATATAAAAATTGCTTGAATTACACTCATCACAACTCAATTACTTATCTACGGCACCAATTAAACTGAATTTAATATATTTTGTTTAAACTCAAAACAAACCGGCGGACAAATTTGTTTTCCAAAAAAATTATTGCCGAAACGAATAGTGCAGTAAATCAATGTCAAAAACTGTATTTTTTTAACACAAAACGAACACACGGCAAACATTTAATCCACACATAACTATATATATAGTTATAATAATGCCAAAACCAAAACTAGGTCGAACGGGATACAATTCTTCCAAAAATCTTTATACATGCCTATGTATGTATGTAGGTAGATTCTCAAATTTGAAATAAATGTTAGGAAAGAAAAATACACAAAAAAGTTAGGTGTATTTTCTCTTCTCTTGCTTTAACTTTAGAAAATGCATTCTTCTCCCTTTTGGTTTTTACTTCAAGAGGTATAATTTTTTCTCGTGCTTTCACTTTAGAAAATGTTAAAGCATATGCATTTTGCTCCCTCTTGATTTTCAATTAGTCTATACATATTTTGCAAATGAGCCCAAGATAGCAATTCTTATAGAATCTACCAGGTGGCTCCCCGGACGTTTTCTCTTCATGATAGTACTATAGAAATGTATATACAATGAGTACATCCCGCAATATTCATCACAGGTTTCAAAACATCCCAGGACAGCTCATCCCGGAAGTAAAATTCAATCCAGGAAGTAAGGAAATTATTATGGAAAGAAAATGGTTTGTGCATGGAATTAGTACATGCATGAACATTAATTTCAAAAGTTTAAATAAAAAAGTCGTTAATTTAAAAAAGGGTTATTTTTGGGAAATATTGTTGATTGACAATATTTATTTTATGAGAGGAAGAGGGAAGTATGTAGTTGTACGTATTTTCTTTTGTAATTGAAAATTTCTCTCTCTATCTCTATTCTATCCCTCTATTGTATCATTAATAGGTTGTTTATTTTTTGTTTATTGAAATATACAAAGAAAATTAAGTATTAGGGAAGATCCTATTTTAATTTTTAGCGGAATTTTGGACCAAGAGGAGGAGACAAACGTTTTTTGCATTTGTGTTTTAGTTTATTGTGTAGGTAATAAGGGATTATTTAATAGGGTACAAAATAGAAATTGTTTTTAGAAATAAAGTGCCATCAATAGGTAGAAGATCGATCGTGCTATGTGAGAGGATATTCGTAAGTATTTTGCGTTCTTGCTGTGCTTGATGATAAAAAAAATTATGAAAGGTGAGAAAAAAATAGGAATGTAAAGAAAATGAAGTTTTGGAACCTCCTAGGTATTTAGATTTGTTTTTGACCTAGAGAAGGAACTACAATTATTCTTAGTTGTGTTGAAGTTTATTGTAGATGCGGTAAGATTATTTTATTGGGTATTTGATATGATATGGTACAAAATAAGTACAATATTTTTAAGATGAGTTATGAGGGAGTATCGACCAAATAAACTTCGTTTCGTATAAATAGACTTGTAGGTATTTTGTGTTCTTCTTGATGGTAAGAAAGATGAGTACAAATTGTATTATAAGGGTAGATAAGTAAAGGTTCAGTTTGTATGTAGGTAGGCAGACAGTGGGCTTATAATCTAGATTAGACCTAGGTACTTAACCTATGACATAAATAGTAGGTACATATGCTTATATAACTACCTGTGAATGATTTTATTATTTAAGATTGTATATATGTAGGTATATAATATGAACATAATATGTGGGTAGAGGTAGTTACATTAAAATTGAAATCTAAAATATATGTAATAAAATCTAATTCTGCTTTAAAAGTGCTTTAAGCAATATAGAATGAGAACGTAGGTACCTACGTTCTACCTTACATTATGGAAGTAGGTAGATACCTACCATGAATCAAATAAAACAAGATTATAACAGTTCTTTGTTTTTCTTATTTTATTGACGTCACCAGAGATCGAAATCCATTAATCCACAAACAACAAATTTAAAAAAAAAATTAGCGCAAAATATTAAGTGATTTAGTACAATGCTAAAGCATTTCTAGTATGATATGTATAGGTACTAAGTTCAAAGAGGATTTTGCTAATTTAAAATGGTTAATAAACGAACTATCTGAAACCAATTTTCATTTTATTTTCCATTGCTTTCATTTAATCATCATAACGACCAATAAAGCCGATGGGAATCACTTTTTCAAAATTCTCCAAAGTCCACATAAAAACCAACTTGGTCAAAACTTCTAAAATATAATCGAACTATCTGTTAAATTAGGTACTTATTCCATATATGACATTTACAAGGATAAGTGGTTTGGTACTTAATCGGATTTTACTATAGGTAGATAAATTAATCTCCCGAAAAATCGTTTTTCTTATTTGTGACGCTAAGATGCAATATTATATTAAATTTTTCAAATTTCTAAGCAACCATCAATGCTATAGGTCTGAAATTTGTCTCGTAGGCAGAAATAATCTTGGGAAAGCTCCCATATTTTTTTTTTGACAAATTTGAGGTACGCAAAGCTCCCAAATTTGTTTCGACAAATATCAGGTTCGAAAAGGGGGAACAATGTTCTCTTTCAAATTTCTAAGCAACCATCAATCCTATAGGTCTGAAATTTGTCTCGTAGTCAGAAATAAGCTTGGGAAAGCTCCCAAATTTTTTTTGACAAATTTGAGGTACGGAAAGCTCCCAAACTTATTCCGACAAATGTCAGGTTCGAAAAGGGGGAACAATGTTCTCTTCCAAATTTCTAAGCAACCATTAATCCTATAGGTCTGAAATTTGTCTCGTAGGCAGAAATAAGCTTGGGAAAGCTCCCAAATTTTATTTTTGACAAACTTGAGGTACGGAAAGCTCCCAAATTTATTTCGACAAATGTCACGTTCGAAAAGGGGGAACAATGTTCTCTTCCTAATTTCTAAGCAACCATCGATTATATAGGTCTGAAATTTGTCTCGTTCGCAGAAATAATCTTGGGAAAGCTCCCAAATTTTTTTAGAGGTACGGAAAGCTCACAATTTTTTTCCGCAAATGTAAGCGTTTTTGATGGGAACTTATTAAACAGTTTTGATTAGGTTTATATTTTACTAATAGATTATTGGTTAAGTATGTACTAATATGTACGTAGGTAATTAACCTTGAACTGTTTGCTGGAAGCTCAAATCAATGCTCAAAGCAACGTCGCGTCGCATCTATGTATGCGGCATTTAGAAATTATATGGCAATATTGTAATATTTCCGTTGTGACAAAATTATGTATATATGAACATACGTAAATATAAGTATTAATATTTTTCCGGGAAGAATTTTAATCAAAATTCCTTTGAATATTTATGTGTAGGTATTATTAATTTGGTATTCAAAAGAATGTAATTTTTTAACATTAAAAACAATGGGGCAAAATTTTAAACAACCCATTGTTAAGGGCTTAACATTTTACTAATTAGCAATTTCCTAAGTGCTTATTGATTCAATAACTATTTCAAGACTTTGAAACCTTTTCTAAACTAGTAAATTGCTAATTAAGCAAAAAGCTGAGCATTTGTAGGGTTTGAATTTTGATGAACACAATTATAGTTGTTATGTGTTGTAAATTAATTATATGTTGATGAAAACCCAACATGTGCTCTAAAAAGGTATAAGTTATTTCTATTTTCATCATTTTAACTTCAATATGTACAAAAAACAAAAAAATGGTGCACCAGCAGGACTCGAACCTGGGCACCCCGCGTGCCAGGCTGACATACTATCAGATTTCTAAATGGATTTAGCAAATTGCTAAAATTTAAAGTAGCCATTCCGTGTTTTTAACTTTAGTAAAATATTAAAATCGTTCAAAATTAGCTCAATCATCTTTTTAGCTTAGTAAAATGCTAAAAGTGGCTTTAACATTTTACTAAACAAACCTATTATTAAGGCCTCTATACGATACTAGTGAACAATTTGCTATATACATAGTAGTCTACTAACGTTTCAAAAATTTTAAATCATTTGCTAACTAGTAAAATGCTAATTAACCAGATAGGAAAGCATTTTGATGAACACAATTATTGGCGCAAAATTTTAAACAACCCATTGTTAAGGGCTTAACATTTTACTAGTTAGCAATTTCCTAAGTGCTTATTGATTGAATAACTATTTCAAAATTTTTAAACCTTTTCTAAACTAGCAAATTGCTAATTATGCAGAAAGCTGAGCATTTGTAGGGTTTGAATTTTGATGAACACAATTATTGTGGTTATGCGTTGTAAATTAATTATATGTTGATGAAAACCCAACATGTGCTCTAAAAAAGTATTAGTTATTTCTATTTTCATCATTTTATCTTCATTATTTACAAAAAAAAAAACAAAAAAAATTGTGCACCAGCAGGACTCGAACCTGGGCACCCCGCGTGACAGGCTGATATACTATCAGATTTCTAAATGGATTTAGCAAATTGCTAAAAGTTAAAGTAGCCATTCCGTGTTTTTAACTTTAGTAAAATGTTAAAATCGTTCAAAATTAGCTCAATCATCTTTTTAGCTTAGTAAAATGCTAAAAGTGGCTTTAACATTTTACTAAATCATTTAAAATTTTGCGCCATTGGCGCAAAATTTTAAACAACCCATTGTTAAGGGCTTAACATTTTGCTAATTAGCAATTTCCTAAGTGCTTATTGATTGAATAACTATTTCAAAAATTTTAAACCTTTTCTAAACTAGCAAATTGCTAATTATGCAGAAAGCTGCGCATTTGTAGTGTTTGAATTTTGATGAACACATTATAGTTGTTATGTGTTGTAAATTAATTATATGTTGATGAAAACCCAACATGTGCTCTAAAAAGGTATTAGTTATTTCTATTTTCATCATTTTAACTTCATTATTACAAAGAAAAAAAACAAAAAAAATTGTGCACCAGCAGGACTCGAACCTGGGCACCCCGCGTGCCAGGCTGATATACTATCAGATTTCTAAATGGATTTAGCAAATTGCTAAAAGTTAAAGTAGCCATTCCGTGTTTTTAACTTTAGTAAAATGTTAAAATCGTTCAAAATTAGCTCAATCATCTTTTTAGCTTAGTAAAATGCTAAAAGTGGCTTTAACATTTTACTAAATCGTTTAAAATTTTGCGCCATTGTGTTTATGTTTTGTAAATTAATTATATGTTGATGGAAACCCAACGTGTGCTATAAATAAGTATTTGATGTTTATATGTTAATCATTTAACTTCATTATTGACAAACAAAATGTATACCAGCAGGATTGGAACCTGGGCCTCCCGCGTGCGAGGCTGATATACTCTCCGATGACACAATGGATTTAGTATGATACTTAAAAATTAAAGTAGCCGTCTGGTGATTTTAATTTTAGTAAAATGTTAAAAAGATAATACGATACTAAACTCGTTTAAAATTAGCAAAATCCTATTTTTAACCTAGTATCATACTAAAAATGATTTAACATATTACTAAATCGTTTAAAATTTTGCACCAATAAATTTAAAAATATAGATACACATGTACATACATACAAACCTACCTTCATACATACTTAAAATAAAAATTTTAAAATAAAATAATAGGTAAGTAGGTAGGTACCTACTACCTTTTTTTTATAACTTTGCACGCGCTCTAGGGATTATGAATACCATTTATATGTTTTTCTTAACAAAGCGCGGGCATCCGATGGAAGAAGAGAAAGAAGGATAGGAAATATGTGTGGCGCGATGTTCTGAGACTAGAGCTGGTTGTTGTCTCAGATTTATCTCCAGGGATGGCGGCTGAACTACTGCGGAGAGAATTACCGTGTCTGATTTATTTATGTCCCTTATAATTCGCATTATTTTATTTATTTCGTTGTCATATTTTATGGGTATGCTAGTTTATTCAATTCAAAGGAGTTACAGGAACCCATTCTTTCAAAGACGATAAATAAGAAATTAATCGTTCCATTTCTTAACGATTCGAAAATTTATCGACTGAGTAACATTGACATGAAAAAAAAGTTTTAGGAATTCTAATTATTGAACATTTTTATTGACAAATTGATAACTGTCATCCTACATATAAGTTCTTTTCTTATAATTTTGTACATAGGCTGGTAGGTACACCACTAAGTAAAACATAATATACATAGGTATGTTTACCTGTAGGTAGGCACCTAAGTATAAATTATCTAGGTCCACTCCACGTTATCTACCTACGAGTGCGAGCATACCTACCTATCAACACATGTACAACGCTACATATATACTTTTGTACAAAGTAATATAGGTTGGTAGATGGTGGTACACACCTTCACTGGTTTAATGAATCAAAAAATGTATTGATTTATGTAAGTAATCATACCTACCTAGGAACAAAGCTCGAATAAAAGTTTTAAACTGGAGTGGTACCTACCTATACTTATCTCCAAGCTGAATTTCGAAATTTTAGTAGTTATCTATGTATATATCTAACTTTTTATTCAATACCGCCTCTACATTTAGATTTCAGACTAAGATCTAAGATTTCAATTCTAAGCATCTTTTTACCTTCATCGATATGCATGTACGTACCTATAGTATGGAATGTACATATAGGTCGTATGGCATAAATGCCTACTCTATGCTATTAACATACCTATGTACCTACATATAAGCTGAACCTTTCTTACCTTACACGTGTGTACAATTTGAACTCATCTTTCATCCCATCAAGAAAAACAGAAAATAACTACAAAACACATAATACGGTCAATCAAATAAAAAAGTCCCGTATGCACGCCCAATAGCTGAATAACACATCCACACAACAACCCCCACCAAACAAACAAACATTATTCCACCACTCCGTTAAAAAAATTTACTCATACAAATTCACCTTTCGCAAAATAATTTTACCCAACTTATTTTATACACTTACCATTCTGAGTTTTATTTTGTTATAAAATTGATATAATTTTGTTGCTATAAATTTGCGCTTCCGGGATGATATTTACATGGCCAGTTGTCTTGGTACCAATTTAGCCGTTTGAAGAATGCTGTGGGGGGTTGGGTATAGGCTATCCCAAGACACCTGGTACTGTCGCAGCCAATCCCGCAGCATTTATCCCACGGCTTAATTGGTACCAGGACATCTGACCATGTAAATATCATCCCGGAAGCGATAGTTTATAGCATAAATATTATATCAGTATTATAACAAAATAAAACTCAGAATGGTAAGTGTATAAAATAAGCTGGTTAAAATTATTTTGCTAATGGTGTATTTGTGTAAGGAAATTTTTTTAGGGGTGCGTTCGAATAAAGTTTGAATGTTTGGTTTGGGTTGTTGTGTGTTATTCAGGGATTGTGCGTGCATACAGAACTTTTTTATTTGACATGAAATTGTACAATATTTTCAAAATGATGCATGAGGGAGAACGAAATAAAGTGTGTACAGGTAGTTATAATATGTAGGTTAATTGCATAGAGTAGGTAGATATTTATGTCATATAATGTACATTCCATACTCTAGGTACGTAGGTACATATCGAGGAAGGTAAAGATATGTATAAATTAGAATTTAAATCTTAGAAATTAGTCTGTAATCAAAATGTTAGAGGCGGTATTGAATTAGAAGGTAGACTCCTACCTAGATAAGTACTAAAATTTCAAATTTCGAAATTCAGGTTGAAGATAAGTATAGGTACCACTCCATTTTAAAACTTTTATTCGAGTTTTGTACATTTACCTACATAAATCAACACATTTTTTGATTCATTAAACCAGTGAAGGTGTGTACCTACTACCATCTACCAACCTATTACTTTGTACAAAAGTATATAGTAGGTAGCTTTCTACATGAGTGTTGATAGGTAGGTATGTATGCTTGTAGGTAAATAACTTGGAGTGTGCCTACATAATTTATACTTACGTTCTTATCATATACCTATTGCTTAAAACACTTTCAAAGCAGAATTAGATGTTATGACATATTTTAGATTTCAATTTTATTGTACCTACCTCTACCATCATATTATGCTCATATTATGATGTACATAGATACTTACAATCTTAAATGATAAAATCATTCACAGATACCTACATAATACAGGTAGTTATAATAGGTATATACTATTTATGTACATAGGTACTTATTTAGGTCTAATCTAGATTATAAGCCTACTGTCTGCCTACCTACATATAGGCTGAACCTTTAGTTACTTATTTACACTTATAATACAATTTTTACTCATCTTTCTTACCATCAAGAAGAAGAATACAAAATACCTACAACTCTCTTTATACGATCAATCAAATCCATACCATTGGGCCTACATATCTACGCAGTTTATTTGGTATGTACCTACTCCCTCTTGACTAATCTTGAAAATATTGTACCTACTTTACTTTGTACCATATCATTACAAATACCCAATAAAAAATCTTACCGCATCTACAATAAACTTAAAAACAACAAAGAATAATTGTAGTTCCTCCTCTAGGTCAAAAATAGGAAGTTCCAAAACTTCATTTTCTTTACATTCCTGCTTTTTTCTCACCATTCATAATTTTTTTTATGATCATGCACAGCAAGAACGCAAAATACTTACGAATATCCTGTTTGAAATTTTCAATCCCAAAAGAAAATACGTACAACTAAATACTTTCCTCTTCCTCTCATAAAATAAATATAAACAATCTACAATACTTCCCAAAAATAACCCTTTTTTAAATTAACGACTTTTTATATTTTCACTTTTGAAATTAATGTTCATGCATGTACTAATTCCATGCACAAACCATATTCTTTCCATAATAATTTCCTTACTTCCTGGGTTGAATTTTACTTCCGGGATGAGCTGTCCTGGGATGTTTTGAGACCTTTGATGAATACTGCGGTATGTACTGTCCTAAGATGGGCTGGTCTTGGATGGGCTGCGTTGACACCTGCGGTGGGATGGGCTGCGAGGGCACCAGGTGTCTGGGATAGCATATACCCAACCCCCAACCCAGGTGAATTTTTATGAGGAATTTTTTTTTTGTGGAAGCTTGTATATTAAAAATGGCACATAATATAAAAATCCCTGCCATCTAGTGTTTGTTAGAAAGTTAACAATTGATGTAGTGCTTATATCTAAAAGTTTGTTTTATATACTGCGGTATGTACTGTCATAAGATGGGCTGGTCTTGGATGGGCTGCGTTGACACCTGCGGTGGGATGGGCTGCGAGGGCACCAGATGTCTGGGATAGCATATACCCAACCCCCAACCCAGGTGAATTTTTATGAGGATTTTTTTTTAGTGGAAGCTTGTATATTAAAAATGGCACATAATATAAAAATCCCTGCCATCTAGTGTTTGTTAGAAAGTTAACATTTGATGTAGTGCTTATATCTAAAAGATTGTTTTATAATTACATTCGAAAAAATGGAATACATTTTAACCATGCAAAATACGTTGTTGTTGGTCACGTGAGAAATATTCAAATGCAAGTATTTTAATTTAAACATATTTTGTGTTAAATACTATACAATTTATTCGTTTCGTTTTTATCATATTTTTTTTCATATTTTACAAAATATAACCAAACTCTGGCAGACTGCTTTTAAAATCTTAGTTATATATTATTTAAGAATCTTAATAATTATAAAAGTATGATTTAAAAAAGAAAATAAATCAAATTATCTATCTATCTTATTCGTTTCGTCGAAAAGTTGAAACAAAAAACGAAATGTAATTTCAACTTATATTACGCAGTGTGTGTTAAATTATATTCTTTTCGTGGAAAAGTAAAAAAACTAACTTGATATTGGATCTAGCTTTAAACTTATTTCGTTCATCCGCAAAGAACAATTATATAGTTGTTTATTGTTTTCTGTAAAAAGTAGAGTAAAGGAAGTTTTTGGATTCGTGTAGGGATTTCCTTGAAAAAAAAAATCCCTTAGCACTTGTTTGACTTGATAATATTCTTGACTACCGCAAGGACTGAAATGGTCGTTGGTGATGCTTTTTAAAAAAGAAACCATCGTGAAGTTGGCTCCTAACAGTCCATATCTAGTATGTCAATGATTTTGATATTTCTTTCTTTTTTTAAGGCGTCAGTATAGTTGTATGTACGTATTTTGGTTTGCATGGAAATAATGAAATGTGCAAGAGAAATAACCAGGAACATTTGTTGTTGTATTCAGATTGTTGTGAATACAGACGTTATATACACTATAGAAATATAGATATCTATAGATATATGTATATAGTATTATATTTAAATGAGGAAAGATGATTAGGAATTATAGAGAGTCGGGTTGAATCAATTAAACAAGATTACGACGCTTCTTTGTTTTTTTTTATTGACGGCACCAGAGATCAAAAATCTGCAAATTGTTGTTGCTTGTTGTTTGTGGATTAATGCATTTTAATCTCTGGTGACGTTAATAAAATAAAACAAAAAAAGAAATGTCGTAATCTTGTTTTACTTTCTTCATGGTTGTTAGCTACACTATATAAATATGCAGTGGCGGCGCAAGACATAATAATTGTGTGGGCAAGGTATATTTTACGAGGCCCTCTGGTGGTGAATATAAAACTGACATTATTGATCAATTTTGAAGAATTCGCCAATAGGCTATCTGTAATCTGTTAGCAAACAAAACAAAAACAACAATAATATGGATAGGTAATTAACATATCAGAAGGGGACTAATTCGTTCAAATAAAAATTGGGTACATATAATGCATACCTACCTCCTTTGTACATACTTTAATATTTCACTAACGTAATACATATAATACAATATACAGTGGCGACAAAATAAATAAGAAATTTGACTAAGGCTTAAATCATAAGTTCATTTTCAGTTTCCAATACTGTAAGAAGTTTTTTATTGTGGCTTTTGGGTGCAAAGAAACGGGATATTACTTCTATTCTATTTATTTAATTAACACAGTCAAATGTAAGTAAGATAAGCAAGGTACATTCAAGTGCAGACAATTTAAATAGCACATATTGCTTTCGTTGTAAACATAATACATTTTTGGTAAATATTTTAATCACTTTAAAAGTTTTTTTTTATAAAATAGGTAAAATTTTAATTATTAATATGTAGTTCTGGATTTTTAAAATTAAGGTTGCTCAAATTCTTCAAAAGATGGAAAATTAACAAGTTCGAGGAAGAATGTTGTTAATACTCTAAACTATCGTCAAGAAACTGGAAGTGTTCAAAAAAAATTAAATACGTAAAAGAACAAGATCTTGGTGTTTCTTAGCACTATTAAAAACCACCTCCGTAAAAACAATTATGTGGAAGTAGTGCCAGAAGAAAATCACATGTCTACAAACGCAATTTGTCACGTCATCGGTTGCAGTTTGCAAAGGAGCATAATATTTCAAAAGACCAAAATTGGTGGAAAAATATCTTGTGCACGGATGAGTCTAAGTTCAATCATTTTGGATCGATAGAAAATAAAACGCACGACTGAATCGCACGAACTTGCTCTTGTGTTCGATCACATCGTATGCTAAAGATTTCTATTAAAAATCTAAATATATTTTTAAAGGCGTTTTTTACTTAATTTTTTATACATATACTCAAAATTTCTTTAATTTTTTTCTAAAAAATATTGGAATGACAATCTTAAATATTTAATAATATAAACTCAAAAGCAAACGATTAAATCGGCTTAATCAGAGAAAAAATAATTCAAAATTCTGAAATTAGAACTTAATCTATTTTTAGCTCGAAAATATGAATTTATGAGGAAAAACAATTAAAAATCTGTGGAGCGGTTTTTGAGAAAAATGTTTTTTTTAGCTTTTTGAAAACATTTAAAAAAAATCAAAAACGCCAATTCATAGGTTATCAGCAAATACATATAACTATAATTTTTGAAAAAAAAATAATAAGCAGTTTTGTAGCTGACATAGAATTATGAAAGAAAAAAAGGTTATCAAAGCACAGAATGGCAAAAAATGTCAACTTTGTTGTAATTTGACGAAATGCCATGTAAACTTCATTGCTACTTGACCGATTTGAATAAAATTTACACAGGTTGTAGCTGAATTATGAAAGAATTATGGAAGAAAAAATTTCATGTCATCTTCGTTGTTACTTGACCGATTTCGATTAAATTAAAATATTTTGTACCTGACATAGAATTATGAAAGAAAAAAAAAGGTTCTCAAAACACGGAAGGGCAAAAAATGTCAACTTTGTTGTTGCGACAAGCCGAGCAACTGTAATTCGGCTAAAACGGCACAGTCTCTAATAAAACTCCACTCGCAGCAATAAAAAAGGCAACGAATTGCTGTTGAATGCGTTTATTATCTATATAATTAAAGTATTAAAAAAATAACAATATGTCATTTGTGCCAATTTAATTTCTAGAACTTACATTTTTTTTGCTGCTGGAAATTAATTTTTCCCAAAAAAGACAAAGTTAAAATGGCTTCTAGCCGGCAAATTTTACATGTCTCTCTGACGCTGACTGATAGTGTATTAAATTTAAAATGATTTACCAATGAAACAGGATATACTATAATATATAGGTACTGCCTCTTTCTATTTCGAATGGTCGCGTTCAAACAGTGGCCGGGTTCAGACGACGACATCCCCACCCCCGTGAGCTGACCTGGAGGGGGGGCCTCACAATCTAATGACACCTTCATGTCTAGAACCGCTACCTTCGATACTGGCCTCCGTGGTTCGTTTTCACAACTGCTGATCTGGCTATTCCGTCTTTTCCATAGTGGATCTTATGAACTGTGGCACGTGTCCATTGGGATCTAGGAACGTCGGCATCACAGACCAGTTCAAGGCTACCTTGCGCGATTGGCTTATCAGGTCGACACCACTTAGTTCGTCTCGTAAGTTCGGGCAGATATTCTGTGATCCATTGATGCCACATTCCATTTTTCATATTTTGGATCAATCGCCATTGCTTTTTCAAACACATCAATCGAGGCTCGTACGGCGCCGGTGTGTGAGTAGAGTTAGGTCCACCCAGCAGGTGGTTAACTCCAATGGTTTGGAGTTAACGGCCCAAGTTCTTCGGGTGTTACAGCTAGGTGTGTCAATGGCCTCGAATTAACCATGTTTTCAGCCTCGATAAGAAAGCTTTGAAGAGTCTCCAAACGCGGCGATTGTTCATTTAGCATTATATGTAACGCCCTTTTGACCGATTGGACGAGCCTCTCCCATGCTCCGCCTTCACTAGGATTTAAGGG
Organism: Philhelius pedissequus; assembly: GCA_910595825.1. Classification (NCBI taxonomy): domain Eukaryota; kingdom Metazoa; phylum Arthropoda; class Insecta; order Diptera; family Syrphidae; genus Philhelius; species Philhelius pedissequus. The sequence goes on from OU343161.1 coordinate 138,504,580, forward strand.
TGTGTTAAACTTCCACGTAATTCCCAAAGGTGATAGGCCCGCTTTAATGACATCCTGATCGATACATTTCTTAACACCCTGAATTTCCTTGGCAATGCTGACGAAGTTGGTTCCGTTGTCACTTCTTATTAAGATTGGAACACCTCGTCTGTTGATGAAATTACGGATACATACGAGGCAGGCGTCACTGGAAAGGTCTGTCGCAATTTCCAGGTGGAAAGCACGGACGGTCAAGCAAGTAAAGCGCGCCAACCATCTCTTCTCGCGCTGACCACGTATAGTGACGGTTATAGGTCCAAAATAATCCAGCCCTGTATACGAAAAAGTACGAGCGTAGGGTGTCACTCGATCAAGGGGCACCGCGCCCATTTGCGGTTGTACTGGTTTGGCTCTTTGAATCTGGCAGTGCTGGCATCGCGTCCGCTCACTGTTCATCAACCTTCGGACTGACGGTATCCAAAAGCTTCTTTGTAGCTCGCTTATTGCTGTGGCCATATTTATGTGATGAAATTTTCGGTGATAGAATTTCACCACTAGACTAGTAAACGCGTGCTTTGATGGTAGGATGATAGGTTGTCTCGTTTGAATGGATAGGCAACTTGCGTTGCTTATCCTGCCATTGTGCGATAAATAGATTTAACGATCTGATAGTACTTAATTGAGATATGAGTTTATTTCGCGACAAAGCTGCATAATCTTCAACAAAAACCTACTGCTTCACCCATTGACAAAGTTGTCTCTCTGCTACCATTTCTTCTTCTGCATCCAGTTCGTCTCTAACAAGATCTACTTTAAGTGTCTTTCTCTTTAGGTCCGCCATATATCGAAACAACCAAGCGAAAGCTCTTTTAAGTCTTGAATAATTCGAAAAACGACCTATAGTATAGTTTATCAAATCTACCTTCTGTTTAGCTAGAAGTAAGTAGTGCTTGGTACGAATCTCATCACTCCTCCTGTCGAGATTCAATCCCATTAAAAATTCGTCTGGCCAGGCGTCTTCCATTTCGTATAAAAATTGCGGACCTTTAATCCACCTGCCATTCAACTCCCACCCTATGGGAAATCTAGCCCGCGTGGCATCATCTGCTGGACTTTGCATACAAGGGCACCAGCTCCATTCGTCAACTTCGCTGCTTTCTAGAATCTCCGAAACTCGATTTGCTACGTACTGCTGATAAACTAGATTATCTACTGAACGTATCCAACGGACCACGGTATGCGAATCGCTCCAAAAGTGACTTCTTATGATCTTTATCATGTGATACTTAGTAATTGACCCCATCAATCAAACACCCATTACTGCTGCTTGCAATTCGAGCTTAGGTATGGTGTGAAACCAGGTTGGAGCTAGACAAAAAAAACCACCTTGACTTTGCCCTCGATTGTTACCCTCCAATATGCCACCGCAGCCATTGCCACCTCACTTGCATCCACGAAAACATGAAGATCCACGAGTGCCAGTGATCTAAACAGTTAGCTTCTTCTTTGCATTCTTCCATATATAATACTTTGATTTCAGTTCCAACTGCTACCTCGAATCGATCTTTAGATCGAATTTCACATAATGTAGTTTACCACAAAAGAGATCTGTGTATCCTTTTTCCATTAACTTCTTTATTGATAGTAAGATCCCTTGCCGATTTGGAAGATAAAGGACGTCTTCAATAAGTATTGTAACTTCTTTGTTCTTGCTATTGGTGGTCTTTATTTTGCAGGTACCCCTTCCTTCCGAAGTGATCTGCTCTCTACTTGCTACTGTAATATGAATTTATCCAGCTTGTTTGAGATGTGTACCGTGACTTTTGAATCCAAGCCCCAGCCTTCACCAAGTAATATCCGTACTCATATTATTTTTTGTTACCTTCATACCGAATTACTTGGACCATTGTTTTGATTTTGGCGAGTATATTCTTTTAAAAAGTTTCATTCAATCAAGTCCAAGGTCAAATCGGATTCGGTCCTTGTTTCCAGATCTGGAACAAGTGTATCACATTTTTGAGGTAAGCTGCCGAGTAACATAGCGATAGTCTCATTATCTGATAGTTGATTCTCCCCTAGCGCAATCAATTTTTCAAATAATATTTCATCTTTTGAATGCGTTCCTCCATGTTACAACCTTCCTCCAGTTTTAAGTTACAAATGCTACGCATTAATTGAACCTTATTACTAAGAGTAGCCTTTTCATGGTGTTGCTTTAGCTTATCGCATGCTGCCTTGTTGTTTTAGCCCTTCTCACATGATGAAGTTGACTATCATCTACTTATAGGCCAATAATAGTTCTGGCCTCGCAATTATTTTTGGTCCATTCCGAAGTGACTGGATCTGGAATCGGTTTGGTAATAATGCCCAACAAACTATCTCTCCGTAGTAGGAGTTCCAGCTTAAATATCCATATGTGGTAATTATCCGTTCACAACTTCGAAAGTGATGTTAGTAAAGAATCAGACATTATTTAAATTGCTTAGAACTCGGGGCCCATCACCTATTGAATCTTGTTTTGAACAAATGAATCCCTTTGGTATATACTGACATAAAACAAGATATCATTTCTGTATGGATTTTAATTTTAGAGTAAAACAAAAAACTAAAGTTTCTAATTACACGAACATATCTGCATTCTAGAGCAGTTTTTACGTTTTATGTAGTATGTAGAGTGAATACAAGCATACGAGTGTTATATTCAACAATTAGATCCTAAGAAACTTACTCTAAGTGTTAATAAATTCCATTATTTTCTTATGAAGTTGTGTATTTTATCAGTACTGTGTCACCCTAGTCAGTCCCCTGGCAGTGAAATTCAGAAAAACCGATATATCTCAGAATCTACATAAAAAAGTGACTGGCCCGGTCATGAGCAATATCTTCATTAGATTAGCAAACTTAAATATCAGAATTTGTAGGAATTTGGTGCAAATAATATCATAAACAAAATATCGTTTAAAGTTACCCAATTTTTGTTGAATCACCCGTATGTAAGTGTGTATGCAGTATGCACCTACCTACAATGTTTGAAGAAAATCGCTTCCGCTTCTATTATTGTAATATGTTCTGAGATTGATTAAAACCTCAAGTCAGATTTTTTTTTATTACGTAGGTACTTCATCCAATTATGCCTAAATGCCTACATACACAGACACAAAATATATCACAAGTAAAAATGCAGATTTTTGTTTAATTTTGTTCATGTTTTTATTTTCCAATAAATTCTAAAATACCTACACCTAGCTACATTTAATATTAATTTATTTATTAGTTTAAAAATTAAATAAATATAAGTTTTTGTTTTGTGAACTTGTAAATAGGTAGGTAGGTAGCTACAGCTTGAACAAACAGCAAAGCATCACCTGCCCCACATGCCAACTATTTAAAAAAAATTAGTTAAGTAGGTATGTATGTATACCTACATTTGGCTTTTACTTATCTTAATGCTAATTTAGCTCCGATTCGATTTTTCAAAGTTTGACTGAGCTGCTTTTGGACAAGTATTGACCTCAAGTCTGAAACGACAAATAAAATAATAGGTAGGTAGGTACCTACTTAAAATTTGCAAAATAATTATCTTATTTTAACTTACCTAGCTATTTAAGATTTTTATATAGCATTTTGGGCGGGCGGATTTGTGCAGATTCTTACACACAATACAATACAAAGTTGTTTTGAAGTTTCTCAAATGTTGTCTTGTCAATGAAATATTTATTTTGTGGCAGTGTACCTACCTACCTACAGACAAAATAAATTAATAATATTAAAAAATTAAAAATATTGATAACTGAATATGTAGGTAGGCATATTTGTTTTTTTTTTAGAGCTGCCAAGCAAAACACACAATGCCACAAAAAGGCATTCAATCCAAAATCATTCGTTACGAGGTAAGAAAGTAATGCTTTTAATAGCGAATCCTACTTATTGAAACAAAGGTCATACAAAAATCACCAAATACAAATACGAGTAGGTACCTAGAATGAAATAAATAAAATCCAAACCATGAACAAAGATACAAACTACCATTGTATAGCTATGCATGAGATGTATAAACGCAATGAAACTACCCCAACAATATTCAGTACCAAACTATAGTAAGTGCGTAGCATTGTGAGTACGTAATTCAAGAATGCAAAACTATGTATATGGATGAAAAAGCATCAAAATTAATAATATTGATACAAACACAAATAAAACGAGACACAAAATAGAAAAAAAGAAATCACAATTGGTTTTCTCTCTTATACTCCTTAATGTTATAGGAAACGAATTTAAACTACCTCAACTCTTCTTTTTCCCCCTTTCTTCCTCTGCCCACGTCCACAAACTAATCTCTGCAAAGCTGAAAATAGCGACACAGACGACATCTGGATCATACAAGAAGAACCCAATTTTCATGTTCCATAGTAGTACTATAGAGATGTATATACAATGGTTGAACTTGAGTGTTTAATGTGTCTATTTCGTGTGTACTGAATTGGATGTTGGTGTTATTGATCAATTTTGGATATAAAGTGTGTATTTTTAATAAATTTTATCCCGAATAGGGTGAAATCTATGAAACCGAAAGAAAATGCATGATTTGATTCGAGCTGTAAAGAGGTTATTAGGGTTAGAGAAATAAGTTTCCGGAATTATAAAGCCAACAACACTGAGGAAAACCGGAAAAAGTTTTAACAAGCTAGAAAGACTTGCAACGTTCACATTCAAAGAACCAAATTTTTGCATGACCAAAAATTAAGGCAAAAAATACTACAATGTCCCAAAGGTAGCAAAAATGTTTGGTCATTTGTAAAAAATATTCGGAATTTAACTTCGTCTTCGGTTCGTCGTTAATGACACCTCTTTTGTCAGCTCTCGTGAAAAAGCCAATTTGCTTGTAGCGCAGTTCGCTATTAATTCGACGCTGCCATAAAGTGTTATGACTTCTCCTGTACTTGAGAGCGTAAACGATTTTATGAGACGAATCTTCTTTCGCACTCGTGCAGTTGCTAGAGTCCTCAATGACCTTAATATACACAAATCGGCTGGCCCGGATAGTATCCCTCCCATCGTTCTGAAGAGGTGTTCTTCAACGCTGGCAAAACCACTGCGTAAGCTTTTTCATCTGTCCTATTCTACTGCTCTCTTTCCAAGAGGATGGAAAACAGCATTTGTCCAGCCTGTTCCTAAAAAGGGCGAATCTTCTTCAACCTCTAATTACCGTCCAATTGCACTTACGTCCCTTCTTTCCAAGGTCATGGAAACGCTGATTAATTATAAGCTTAAGAAATATCTTGAAGAACGAAAGCTCCTTAATGATCGGCAGTATGGCTTTCGTAGCAATAGGTCCACTGGTGATCTGATGGTATATCTCACCGAACAGTGGCACAAATCTTTAAATCTTTTTGTAGAAAGTAAGGTTATTGCGCTTGATATTTCAAGAGCATTTGATAGAGTTTGGCATTAAGCTCTCTTATCGAAAATGCGTGCATTTGGTATCGATGAACCTTTTCTTCGTTGGATTAGAAATTACCTTTCAAGTTGTATTGGATGGTTTCAAGTCTGATATTCACAAAATAAATGCTGGTGTGCCCCAGGGCTCCGTATTGTCTCCGAGCCTTTTTCTCATTTTTATTAATGATCTCTTATCTGGAACTTCGAATCCACTTAACTGTTTTGCTGACGATAGTACTCTCAGCTTTTCATATTCGTTTTCAGATGCACCTACTTGTTCTTCGGATGTACAACTGTAACGGCAGCGTATGATAAGCTCATTGAATTCTTATCTTGACAGCATTGTCCAATGGGGAATAAAAAACCGCGTAGAATTTAATGCTTCAATAACTCAGTGCAGTCTTCTGTCGTTAAAGCAGAACCCACCCCCAATGCCGCAATTCATGTGCGGCACTTGTATTGAAAAAACCGATCAGCTTTCAGTCTTTGACATGTGCATCACAGACCATCTCTTGTGGAATGAACACATATCTTTCTTCGAAGATGCAAGAAATTCTTGTCCCCGTCTGATCTGGCTGTAATTTATAAGGCCTTCATTCGTCTAAAGCTGGGGTAGAACTCGCACATTTGGGGAGGAGCTCCCAAAACTCATTTGAGTCTCTTAGATAGAATTAAAAATAAAGCTCTAAGAATGATTGGCGATAGAACTATAGTGAAGATATTTACATCTCTCGAATATCGTCGTAATGTTTCATGTATTTCGCTATTTTATCGATATTTGTATAAACAGTGTTCTAGCAAAGTAACCAGTTGCATTCCTCCCCTTAAACAATTCAACCGTTATACTCTCGCTTCTAGGAATGCTCATCAGTTTACCCTTGAGTCCAATTTCGGACGAACTGTGAAGTACAGAGATTCTTCCTTTAGTGACACGTATGTGGAATGCTTTACCAGGCTCTATTTTCCCCCCTCATTTTGATATTCTGAACTTCAAAACTAATGTACATCGGTATCTCCTTTTAAATCCTTCCCTATTTTCCTAAAGCTCGCATTGTGTTTGTCATATTAATGGTAGCCAAAAACTCTTTAGTGCCTGTTTATTATAAAAAAGCACATGTTATTGGTAACGAATAGTTTTACCAAGTTAAATAAATTATATGCTGTAGATTCTACCAGTTCGAAAGAGGTACTTGCATGTGTCGGAAAGTATTTTTCATATTAAATTCGGTCGAGGCTTTGCTGTTTTTCTTAAAAAAACAAAAACAAAATATCGAGCATGTAAGGATTGCGGTCGGATCTCCATAAGCCAATGGTCAAGTAGAGCGTGTAAATAGGACATTATATGCGATGTTAGGGCAACTTTGTGAACCAATTGGTCATGCCAACTTGGTGCAGATGCTTCCTCAGGTCGAGTTCGGTTTAAATAATTCAAAACACAGTTCAACAAAACATTCTCTAGTGAGCTACTATTGGGATATTACAGCGTGGCAGAGTTGTTGAAGAACTTCCCGGATAGTTGGTTGACAAGTTGATCTCAACTGAAGTGCGAGACTTAGTGACAATGCGTGCAAACACTCATGAAGCAATTCAAAAGTATCAAGGCTATAATGTTGCTTATTTAGCTAAGAAGAGTTCACCAGCAAAAAAGTATTGTAGTAGGCGATTCGAAATGTGGGTGTCACTCCAAGAGTAAACAAAAAGCTTTAATCCCGAAGTGTCGCGGTCTGTATGTAGACCACAAAGTGATAGGAAATGATCGGTACGTAATTCGAACTGTCGGATAATGCAGCGCCCATATAATAACGTTGTAAAAGACGCTCGTATGTGATGTGGAAATAGATTGAAAGTGAAAATGACGATAATGCTGAGAATAGTTTAGTTTTTGTAAAAGATAAGGTACCTATATTGAGGTCGATTAGTTATGCAGATCGGCCGAGGTTGTATTAAATGGTACGTATCAAACCAAATACAATAAGCCAACGCCATCTGTTGGTGACGAAAAAAAAAAACGAATGTATGAAAGAAACCTATTTTTGTTTGAAAGTGACAGAAAAATAAAATGTGGACACTTCCGATATAGACGAGAAAACGAAAAGGTCGTGTTTAAATTTTTCTCCCTTGGAAATTAAGTTATATCTTAAAACATAAAATGCTATTAACACGGTACATGTCATTGAACAGAATTTCGACTTCCCCATTAAGGGTTCTACCGATTTCTATATAATTGTTCATACAAACAATTCAAATCCTTAATAATACCGCATATTAAATTTTTAAAACAAAAAAATGTTTGGATGTTTTGAAAAATAAAATTAATATTTTTGAAAACTCAATATTTCAAGAACAGGTGGACAAATTTTTTTCAAACAATTTTTAAACCAGTTTGTACGTAAGAAAAATAAATAAAAACGACTTTAAGAATATATTCCGCTGTACCTATTCTATTCTTCTTACAATGTGAGCGAACATAAATTTAATTTAAATTTCCATAATATTTTCTAATAATGTAATAAAAAATTTATTTTAAGCTCAATTTCGAAAATTTGATTTTTTAAAATTTTTTTTTAACTTAACAACAAATGATTAAAATAAAATGCACGACTGGATCGCACTTCCTTGCTCCTATGTTTAATCCTATTATATGAGAAAGATTCTTAATAGAAACATCTAAATGTATTTTTAAAGTCGTTTTTCACTTAATTTTTTATATATAAAAAATCGTAAATTTTTTCTAATATAGAATTTTCAGAAAATTTTGAAATGCAGTATTATTTACAATTTCAAGGAGCTAATGTATTAAAATTTTGTTCGAAATCTGTTGGGATCAATAAAAAGTTGTACGGCAGGAACCGTTAATAACAAAATATTTAAAAAAAAATTTAAAATGTAGACCATACCCAAAGTACTCGTAGTACACACACCAATCTTTATCAAAACCGTTACAGCCGTTTTCGAGACAATTAAGATGGTAGAAAATTTTGTATGGCAAGTACCTATTTTTGGGGCTAAAACAACGATTCAAAAATCTATTTTGGACAATCACCTAAGACGCCTAACCAGCACGTTTGAACAAAGTCGGTTCAGCTGTGTAGGCTGTAGATCGTTCTACAGACAGACCGGCGGAATTGCGGGACCCAATATTTTGGTGTTATCTATCATCTTAATGTCAACTTTGATTAAAATCTCGAGTTTCATTTTTTTTCCAAATGCAAAACCTGACCTATAGTACCTATATCGCATGTAAAAAATTCAATTACATATTTAAATACTACATAATTACCATAATCTTGAAAATTCGACTAAGCACCAAAGTTATTATACAAAACATACCTAGATACATACATTATGTATGTATCTACTCACTTTATTTTAACAAAAAAACTTTCCTTAAAAATAAAACATTCCTCAAAATAATTATTTTTCTAAGTGGCAATCATAGTTACAAGTTTATTATACGTCCATACATATATGCATTTTTTTCTTCACTATATACCTACATATAAATCGATTGTCACAAACTATTTGGTTTTATCTCATTTAGTTTTCAAGTTTATGGACAACTGTTTGGTTCAATAAACCACTTTTCTTACCATTTTGAGTGTCACTTTTTTTCAATAAACCACTTTTCATTCTTTTTGTACTATATTGAACAATTCATAGTACATCTTTTAAATCATTCCTTCTTATTTCTTTCTTGTTCGATATCCACATTTACGGATTTTTTGTTCAATATCCTTATATACTTCATTTATTTCTATTTTGTTCAATGTTCAAATTATTTTGGTTACAATTTGTACATTAAGGCTAGTACGCTGCTGATGCGAAACGAAAAATCCTATACAAAAATGACACGACGAAATCATAAACGAAAATTTCGCTCTACTTTTCGTTTTCCAGTACGCTAATGAACGACGAAATGTGTAATTTTAGTGGATAGCTGTACTAGATTTCTTAGTACAATTCTCCACTCTTTTCGTTCTCAATTTAATTGACCGGCACATTAATTGCTTGCGAAATTTTGACATTTGACATTGGTTTTTATTTTTTTTGTGCAGTGTTCAGTGTATTAAAAAGAAAAATCTTATTATAAATTGATACGTCTAATAAAACATTTAAAAGGCCAATTTTTCTCGGAAAAGTGCAAGTTCATTTCGGCCATAAGTCCCATAAGGCCCATTTCAAAATCGACTAAACTAAATCTGCAAAATGAAAATGGAAAGAATCACACCCTTCACATATATTTGTTTTTAAAAATCGCTGAGTTATGATCAGCGAGATCGAATTGTTCAAGTTACAAGATGATATTTGAGTGCTTATCAAGCCAGACGAAAGAGTTCTGTTGCCAAAAAGCCATACAATCTGATTTTAGGAGACGTGTTCCAGTGCCATTGGACATTACTGGAGAAAAACCTGATAATGAGGAAGTCAAAGATGGGCCTATTCCTTGCCGCAAACGTAATCAATTAACCATCCTTGCCTAACAGGTCTCACGTCATCCTCCAATTTCTGCCTTTTATACGGAGCACTACAACAGAAAAATCACATTTGCCGCCCATGTATGGACAAAATCAAAATCCCTTGGTTTATCTATTGGTGTTCACAATAAGGCGAGGGAATAGTCACACTATGTGACCTAACGAAGAATACATTCCAACATTTACCAAATGTACCGTGGATCGAATTATGTGGTTCGGTTGAAATCAAATGCCCACAAATTGGTTACTACCATTCAGATATAATTTTTTTACAAAACTATTTTATGGTGAAAAACGTTTCAAAGTTACTGCAAAGGTAAACGCGCCCAACGAAAACAAAACCTTTTGTCTCGATTGCTGGCGAATTGAGTGGTCTATGCTCTAGGTAGTTCTCGAGGTAGTTTGTGTGATTCGTTGTGTGTTAATTTTTTTAAAATTGAAAAAATTGGTTGTAGATAATTCAAATAAATTCTCAATCGTCTGCCCAATCAATTGCAAATGATAAACTAAACTTGAATTATTAAAAAAAAGTATATTAGCACAAGTGTGTGTGCTTGGAAGCAGTGGGAAATAACACTCCCATCTCTCAAATTCAATTCAAGTGTTCGAATACAAAAAATTAAACAATTTAAAAAAAACTCCAAAAAATTAAAAAAAAAACTCCAAAACATAATATTGATGTGCTAAGTCTAGTTGAGCAATAATTAGCTATCTATTTGGAGTGCATCCCTCGCGGAGAGCAGTGCAATCAATCGCCAAATAACAAGAAAACCCGTGTCTCACAAAATGGAAAGTGAGTCATAAAGTTTTTTTTCGTTTTCTTCTTCCGTAGCTCGAAAGCAAAAGACGAAAAGAAAATAAATGTTGACTCTGGAAGCAGAGACTGTTGAATCGAATTCGGAATAAGTTGCGTAGGTCTCGTTGAAAAGCAACAAACGAGACACGGGAACGAAGAAAAAAGTGTACCGCCCGCTGTAGCTACGCTCTCACCACCGATTCCCACCTTTTTTCTTCTCTTCTGTGTGTAGAGAGATGACCATCATCAGTGTAGACCCAAAAACGACTTAACCTTTATAACAATCTAAAGAAAAATGACGAAAGACAGATTAGCAGCGATACACGCTACCCAATCCGACGACGAAGTTATCGGTCAGGATGATGTGGCCGTCAATGTCGAAGGTCGGGGTGACTACATGGATGATTTCTTTAATCAGGTCGAAGAAATCCGTGAAATGATCGATAAAGTCTAAGACAATGTCGAAGAAGTTAAAAAACAGCACCATTCTGTCAGCGCCACAATCGGACGAAAAAACCAAACAAGAACTCGAAGATCTGATGGCCGATATCAAGAAGAACGCCAACAGAGTTCGTGGCAAGCTCAAGGGCATCGAACAGGAAGAGTAGGCCAACAAATACAGTGCTGATCTGCGCATTCACAAAACCCAACACTCCACCTTGTCCAGGAAGTTCGTCGAGGTCATGATCGACTAAAATCGCACTCAGACCGACTACAGAGACAGCTGAAAAGGCAGAATACAGCGTTAGCTGGAGATCACTGGTCGGGCAACTACTAACGGCGAGCTCAAAGCCATGCTGGAGCAAGGTAATCTGGCCGTCACTCAAGGTATTTTCATGGAGACAAGGCTAAATAGAAGTAGTCGATATTATACAGTATGACAGTATTTTTCTTATATGTAATTATCTTATCGGCGAACAATATTTAGTCTATTGTCGAGTTGAAAACATTGGAGGGTCTAATCTTTCTCACCGATCGGTTTTTAAAAAAATCACGTCTTATGTGCTTCCATTTCGTTTAGTGGAAAGATTTTTGCATTTAACTACACTGAGAAGTTTGCCATGAACGGTTGACATGTATTATGATATAGATTGGGAGTACCCAACGAGCTTTGGAGATAGTATATAAAATGAATGCCAATTACGCCGTAAGTGATTGTTATCCAGCAATTTGGGCAGTTCCCTCGTGCGTTTTAGATGATTTTTTTGATTTTTTAAATAATTCTTGGATTTAAAAATGATTCTGGTTACACATAGAGGGCTTAAAATAAAACTCAGAACCGTTTAAGTGATCCAAATTAAGTAATTACTTTTGGATTTATAAACTGGATTATCTGGCGATTTAATGAAATTCCTATCAATTTTAGAAAAACCAATGAAATTGGGAAGTAAACCACTCTATAATTCGAAAACTACGTGCTTCATTGGGATGGTGTAAGCGGTTCTGAGTTCAAATTTATGGATTCTTACTAATTCCGGATACCATTTTTAAGTCCGAGAATTATTGAAAAAAATTACATCTAAAAGTAGTTCTGACACCAAATTATTTTTAGATGGAATTTTTGTTGTCACCAAATTACTTTTAGATGTAATTTTTTAAAAATAATTCTCGGACTTGAAAATGGTATCCGGAATTAGTAAGAAACCATAAATTAGAACTCAGAGCCGTTTACACCATCCCAATGAAGCACCTAGTTTTCAAATTATCGAGTGGTTTACCTCCCAATTTCATTGGTTTTTCTAAAATTGATAGATATTTCATCAAATCGGCAGATAAACCAGCTTATAAATCCCAAATTAATTGCGTAATTTCGATCATTTAAACGGTTATGTGTTTTATTTTAAATCCTCTATGTGTGACCAAAACAATTTGTAAATCCAAGAATTATTTAAAAAAAATTACATCTAAAAGTAATTTGGAGAAAAAATTTTCCATCTAAAAATAATTTCGTGACAAAATTACTTTTTTTTTACAACTTGTCAATTGTTTTTGACAGCTTACAGAACTCTCCGCAAATATTTTTCCGCTGTGGTTTTCGTTAGTATTTCGCTCTCCTAGTGGAGACCACCGAAACATTTCGTTCCGCATCAGCAGCGTACTAGGATTTATTGAACAAAATATATATGAATTTGGTTTTGGAAGAACATAAGAATTCTATTTTGCTCAATATCATACGAGATCATTATTAGGCGTTTTTTCTTTTTTATCTTCGGGCAGATCACTAAACAGAACGTGAATTAACCTGGTTAGCTCTGAATAGAGATCTCCGATGTAATCAAACTTAAGAGCAGAACTGTCATAAATATTAAAACTGGTTGTTTTTTATTAAAACTTATTTACCAGTAGTTGCAGGGCTTTCGTTTTCTGAATTCATTTTTGATTTTAATTTGTGATTATTGTCAAAATTATGAGTAAAGTTAGCCGCGCTCAGCACTTTTCTCTATTTGATCGGTCATTTTATTCTTTTGTTTTTATAATCTACACGCGCTCAAGGGATTATACTACTCTTTAAATGTTTTAACACAGGGCGGACGTTAGGTTAAGATGACACAGGCAACAGGGACCCCCAAGGCCATGCTCCGATTTAGCTCTGATTGAAAAAAGAAACAAGTTTAACGATAAGTCGTATCTAAGCTAAAAAAAAAAGAAATACAGATCTTTTTTGACAGCCGACTTCTTTACTCGGAGCTAAAAAAGAAAAACGCCTATTGCTGCACTTGATTTGAGTATATTCTCATTGAGTGTTTTGATCTCTCGAGTAAGCACGTCAATGCAAGTGCAGTGCGTTGTTATAAAAGATGAACTCTGAAGTTCCTACCAATAATATAATTTGTTTTTCCAAATTTTCCGATGATTGTAGACGCTCCAAATATTGAATGCTTTTTAGTTTTAAAAGCAGAGTTGCAAATGCTTAAGTCACTTTTTAGCTTAAGCTTGACTTTAATTCACAAGCTAGTTGGTGACTTATAAATTAAAAAAATGTAATTACTTAGAGCCGATTTCTCAATCTCCAGATAAACACGAAGTTAGTTGCCAGAGGAATAAACTTACTTCACTGTTAAACAACCGGATAACAACATCGAATTTATCAATCAAGCAAAAACAATCTATAGAATAATTTAATTTGAACGTCACTTTTATGTCGAGTATCGAACTTTTCATAGATATTAATTTTTAATTAACGTTTATTTCAAAGCAATAAGTTTTAAAAATGTGTTTGACATCGAAAATACAGCTGAACTCAGTTAACGCAACCCTCGATTCGCGTAACTTCTTGATTTTTGCAACACTTAAGCTGTAACATTCGTAGCATGTCTTGACTCTATAAGTGCAACTTTTAAGAAGTATTACCTCGATTAGTGCAACTTCTTACGTTTATTCATCTGTTCTGTTTGCATGTTCTCCTTTTGGTTCGATATTTCTGCTAAAAGCAAGCTTAAGAATTTCCAATCTACCTATTAGCGTATGAATTAATTTTTCTTAAATTCATAAGTCACTAACTAGCTTACGAATTAAACTTTTTTAAATTCATAAGTCACTATATAACTTATGAATAATTTTTTTTAAAGTTATCTTCAGACTTATGTGTTAATGATTTTTTAATTCAAGAATTCGCAACCCTGATCAAAAGATCATGAGAAGGTCCAATTTTATTCCAAAGTCGTGCAAAGAATTCAACCAAAAAGAAAAAAACAGTGTCTCGGAAAAAGTTTGCCTTTATGTGTTCTTTGGGCAACGAAACATTTGATGTATGCCAAACATTTTTTTCAACTCTTGACATTTCTCAAAATCGGATTTACTATTTTTTTTGCAACAAAATATAATGACACGGGTACTCATTCTCTACAGATACATGGAAAATTTATCAAGAAAATTAGAACATAGAAAATCTTTTCCAGTAATGGATTCGCATCAAATGTATGTGGAGACAGCGAGGAAACATTCAATTTGTCGTTTCTTAAATCTATAAAAGTACTAACGAACAAGAATTTCGAATACATGTGAAAAAAGGCTTTCAGAAAAACATAACTTTAAAAAATAAATTAGGTAAAATACACAAAAGCTTTCGATTTTAATTTTAAAAATCGATTTCCCAACATTGAACGAGATAGAGCTCAGGTGACGATATCCTCAAGTCTCCCATGCCTACGGTGACCATATAAACGGTGATTTTTTAAGAGCTTGGTTTTTGAAAATTCAAAAAAACACAGAAACTTGTAAAAAGTGAATGAAATTTTTATTTGGATCGATAAATCAATTTCTGCCATTTACTTTTTAAAAATAATTTCACTTAAATGTTGCCCGCGGCTACGCTTCAGGTGGTCCATTCTGAAGGTCCAATTTTGGCAAACTTTTTCACACATTTTGGCCGGAATCTCACCAATGACGCGTTCAATGTTGGCTTCCGAGGCAGCAATCGTGTTTGGCTTGTCCACATAGACAATAGGCTTAACATAGCCCCACAAAAAAATAGTCTAACGGGGTCAAATCACATGATCTTGGTGGCCAATTGACTGCGCCAAAACGTGAGATCAACTGCTCACCAAATTCGCCTCTCAATTGATGCATGGTTTCGCGTGCAGTGTGGCAAACATATTTTTCTCAGAGCACGAATTTTGATAATAAATTTCAATAATTTGCAAACGTTGTTCAGGCGTAAGTCTATTCATGATGAAATGGCAAACAATACTGAATCGAAATGTCAAATGTTCGTGGAATTTGTCATGTGTGATCTGTCAAAAATATAAACGTCAAAAACCAAGTAGCAAAAAAATCACCCGTTATCTCTGAACAAAACGCGGGACATTTTGAAATTGACATTTGAAAATTGAAAAATGTCAATCAACAAAATTCTCAAAGACAAAAAAAGTTAAAAAAAAACACAGCACAAAATGCAATAACTTTCCATTTTTTTTTCAATATTCAACCTTTTTTTTACAAAGTCTTTGAAAAATAAACATTAATAACACTTTATCAAAAAAAATGTTAGGCACTTGGTACTTTTTTGCCTAACATATTTCTCTCATGATACTATCGTTTCCCATTAAATATTTTTTTTATAGTTTAATTTAAACTTAAATATGGCTCTGGGCGTTTAGCATTTAGTTGTGTGTTTTTATTTGTGCAAATATGTATTATTCATTATGCGATGAACACTTTCGGTTGGAGCATTTGAACCTGGCAGGCAAGGGCCTAACTCGACAATAAGTAAAAAAATTTTGAAGTTTATACTTTGTTTGCAAGAATTCTAAAATATGTCTTTCAATTTCTCGGCCACAGTTATTTGTTTCTTTATCCATTTTGTTAAAATAATTTCGTTAAACAAGGTGGAATTATTAATAGTTGTATCCCTCTACTTTTGGTTGCAAAAGATAACGAAGATTCTATTTCTGGCCAGGTAGGAAATAGGAATGTTTCGAAGAATTACCTAACTAAAAACTTCATATTCTTTAAAAGATACACCCCTATGATTTAAGTATTCGTAAATCTTTATGCAAAATTGATGAATATTTGCTTTATTACCTCTGGTCAATTAATTTGTGTTCCAATTATTCATTGATCCAACTAGTTTGCAGTATTTAGTCTGTGAGATCTTTCGCAAATTTCATTAAATTATTCAACACGAACAGTGTAGTGATGATAAAAAACGAATTTAAATTTAAATCGTGAGCAGCACAATTAACTCCAATGAGATCAGTACCGGTAATGGCTTGAAGTTTATCAAAAAGTGTTGTTCTGGCCTTTCCTTGCTGATCCGCCAAAATTACAGTTTATGTTGTAAGCACAAATTGCTAAAATTTTATCAAAGTTTTAACTATGTATTTTGAAGTGATGTCCGATATTTCCCTTAGAAGATTTTCAACCTGCAAAGTCTTGACCACGATACCTAGTTGTGGTGTAAAATAACGAACCAAGAGCGGACACAGTTTTACACAGCCATAATTAGAACAATAAACAAAAAACTGTCACAAAACTTACTCCTCATAGAGAAGTTTCAATTTCTTCGATATAATTTGGTTCACGAACATTGAACACAATAGCTTCACATTTTGTGCGTGCACAGGAATATTTGATCAAAACAGCTTTTAATACGTTTCGGCGTGCAATCATTAGACATGAACGAGTCCAGGTGCCTTATTAATTGCATTCTTCTGTGAGGGTCCTTAAAAAATTTTCGAATTAAA
Source organism: Philhelius pedissequus (assembly GCA_910595825.1). Taxonomy (NCBI): domain Eukaryota; kingdom Metazoa; phylum Arthropoda; class Insecta; order Diptera; family Syrphidae; genus Philhelius; species Philhelius pedissequus. The sequence goes on from OU343161.1 coordinate 138,521,454, forward strand.
AAAGCATCGTACATTTTGCTTGAAAAGGCATCAAAGTCAGATACTTTTTTTTTATTTTAAGTGCTGTTCAATATCATATCTTCCACCACTGCTTATAGAAAACGTAAAAACTTATTTTAAACAGGTTACCGTATTGGGTTTTTCACTATTGTTTATGAATAAAAATTGCGTCTGAAGTTCATTGTTGAATTCACATTTTCTATTTCTAAAATTTCACAAATTTCTAAATTTATTGTAAACAATTAAAAGAAACAAATTCCATTTGTTTTTTGTGAAGTTACAGTTTGAAGTTCTTGAAGATACAGTTTGAAAAGAAATCTGACAGCTCCACGGAGGTGACAAATTAATGAGTTCAGTGAACATGCTTTTATAGTTAATCCCTCTGAACAATGTGTTAAGGCCGATTCGCACTTTGACATAAAAATATTAAGCTCATAATTAAATTATTGTAAATAATTTTTTTAAATTTAGCCGGGACAGTCGTGCGTAATACGAGACTGTCCCGTGAAATACGGTTCGGAATGTCACCGTACCTATACCACTACCGAGCAAATGTTGTTTGGTAAGTCCATGCGCGCGCCGCTTCGAACGTTCAGCTTCATGATATAATAGGTACTATAGCTTATAATTCATAGCTATCAGCCATTAATATGACTTTTGATTTACAAAAATCAAAGAAATGGTATTATTTTAATAACTTCATATTGGACAAAAAATGAAGACATAACCAAAACAATAGTGTTTTTAAATTTACTGTAGTTTCTTCTTACTGACGAGCTGTGTTACACATTAAACTTTTTGTCTTTTATAAAAACGTGTAGCTACCTATACTTCCACAGAAATTAACTATGTGTAATGTAAGAAAAAAATGAACAAAGCACTTCAACATAGATTACATAAATCGTTAAAACCGGCGCTTTTCTTTTTACTTGCCATTACAGGGACTAAGGCCACGTATGCATTCGTAAAAAAAAAAATAATCTAACAATCAAACATGATATTCCGATCATAGAGAATCCTAAAAAAAGTGATCGACAAAAAATGTATGTATGGCTGTCAGTCTGTCTTCAGCGTATCAGTCGTTCCGCTTAAGCATTACCTTTATGTATGATTACCTTGTATTTGTGATTCTTTTGGTATTCCCCAGAGGGGAAATTGAAATTTTATTTTTTGGCATAAAAATAACCATACCTGCAATATAACACCTAAGAAAAGCTAATTTTTCTCGAAAACGGTTTGAACGATTCTGGTAAAAAAAAATTAGAATTTTTTGTTTATACTAGCTATCATTTATGTACATAAATCAATATTGTTAAAACTAATCAAAACAAATAAATAATAAATTTTATAATCATATGAACATTAATAAGCTCTAAAAATTTACATACCAAAATTTACAAAAAAAAATCAAAACACGAAAACTAAAAAAGGTATTCATCAAAATTCGTCCTAAAATTTTTGAGATACTTTTTTATAAAATTTTCATTGATCGGTGGCATTTAATGGTGTTCTTTTGGTTTTGGCAGTTTTTATAAGTTAACAAAACGATTTTTTTTAATCCGACAAAGTTTTTTTTTAATATACCTAATACCTCTCTACCTATTCATATTTCTCCCAGCATTCAAATTGCATCTTTGTACCTATGTATACCATTTTGCATACGATACTGATTATCTACATAATATTATTTAAAATATAGGCACTCATACATTTATATGTATATCTTTAAAAATTACATGAATATTATGTATTAAGCACCTATAATATAAGGTTATATGCATATAGTTACTCACACACCTACATCCTTCACTTTCATTATATATGTATATATTTAAATACCTAGGTGCCATTATGTAGATAGGTATGTAGATTATGTATGTAACTATTCTTTTAATCATCCATTCGACAATTTATTATAATAAGAACCAAAGTAATCTTTCCTACATCGGCTTTAACCCTTCTTAATGATATAACAATAGACCACATACTAGCAGCGTCAGCTACAGGAGCAAGTTCGTACGATCCAGTCGTGAATTTTATTTATGAATGTATTCCACATTATTTGCCATATCCTTCTTGAAGAGTCAAATAATAAAAATGGTCCCTGTGTAACCACCTACAACATACCGCTGTCTTATTTTGTATATGTGTTGATGTTTTGTGGCTGTTTGCTTATTTACAACATGCATTTGCATTATTTAGTATTTTAAACAATACATATGTAGGTACAGTACCATTGCTGCATTTTCATTCTTAGTCAGATGAATGCATCCTTATCCACAATAATATGGGAGAAGAAAACCGTAAAGAAAAACCTCTTCAGTCACATTGGTCGCAGTGGTTTTTCACTTAATTTACCTTCAAGAATTAGAATTTCCAATCCACGGAACAACAAACGTGTTACATTGCATTTGCCAAATGGATGGAGACTATGTCAACGTTGATAAATTTTGTATTCAGGGTCGCATTTCTTTAACGTTGTTATGCATAAGGCGAAATAAGTTAAGTTACATATAATATAATAGAGAAAAACAATGTATATATGTATGTGTAGGAATCAAAAGACTTTGTTCTATTTAATTAGGTTTATTATAAGAATTTTTTATCCATTAGTGTTGTGAAATAATTTAAATATTAATTAATAATGCGGGGATGAAAATAACAACTGTTTGTCTGAGTAACTTAGTTCAATGGCTTAAGTTAAGCATTGTAAACGGTGATTTTTTAAGAGCTTGGTTTTTGAAAATTCAAAAAAAAACAGAAACTTGTAAAAAGTGAATGAAATTTTTATTTGGATCGATAAATCAATTTCTGCCATTTACTTTTTAAAAATAATTTCACTTAAATGTTGCCCGCGGCTACGCTTCAGGCGGTCCATTCTGAAGGTCCAATTTTGGCAAACTTTTTCACACATTTCGGCCAGAATCTCACCAATGCGCGTTCAATATTGGCTTCCAAGGCAGAAATCGTGTTTGGCTTGTCCCCATAGACAATAGACTTAACATAGCCCCACAAAAAATAGTCTAACGGGGTCAAATCACATGATCTTGGTGGCCAATTGACTGCGCCAAAACGTGAGATCAACTGCTCACCAAATTCGCCTCTCAATTGATGCATGGTTTCGCGTGCAGTGTGGCATGTGGCACCGTCCTGTTGGAACCACATGTCGACCGAGTTCAATTCTTGCATTTTCGGCAAAAAAAAAAAAATCTGTTATCATCGAACGGTAACTTTCTCCATTGACCGTAACCCTGCGGCCTTCATCGTCCTTGAAGAAGTACGGCCCAATGATGTCGCCTGCCCATAAACCGCACCAAACAGTGCATTTTTCGGGATGCATTGGTAGCTGCTGAATTACCTCTGGCTGCTCTTCACTCCAAATACGGCAATTCTGCTTATTCACGTATCCATTTAGCCAAAAATGAGCCTCGTCGCTGAAGACAATTTTGCAAAAGAAAAAACGGATCCTCATCCAACTTTTCTAAGGCCCATTCACCGAAAATTCTACGTTGTGGTAGGTCGCGTGGCTTCAATTCTTGCACCAGCTGTATTTTGTATGGCTTTAAACCAAGATCTTTGCGTAAAATCTTCCAGGTGGTCGAATAATACAAACCCAATTGCTGCGATCGGCGCCGAATGGACATATCGCGATCTTCAGCAACACTGGCGGATGCAGCAGCAATATTCTCTTCTGTGCGCACTCTACGGATACGATTTGGTGGATTAATGTCCAATAAAGTGAAACTGGTGCGAAATTTGGTCACAATGAGCTGAATAGCCTGCTCGGTGGGTCGATTATGACGACCATAAAACGGACGTAGCTTGCGAAACACATTTTTCACAGAGCACGAATTTTGGTAATAAATTTCAATAATTTGCAAACGTTGTTCAGGCGTAAGTTTATTCATGATGAAATGGCAATCAATACTGAATCGAAATGTCAAATGTTCGTGGAATTTGTCATGTGCGATCTGTCAAAAATATAAACGTCAATATATATGTATATGTACCTGATTGACAGGGAGTTGTAATTTAAATAAAATGTTTTGTTTCCTTGACCTCTGTTTTCCAACTCTCCAAGCGTTTGGAGTGCTGTTCTACGGTACCTTTTGGAGGGCGGAATTGAAGAAAGGTGAGCTGACAAAGCATATTTTTTAATATTGCACTTGATATATTCTCCTGCAAGGACAAACTAATAGGCGAATCTTACGATGATGTTGCAGCTTTGTCTGGGGAAGTTGGTGGTGTTAAAAAGAAAGTCCTTGATGCTTGTATAATGGCTATCTCACGTTTTGAATTTAGTTTAATCCCGTTCACTTAAAAATATTTCGGAATTAAAAGTTTTTCTTGGCAGTATTAATACTGTTGTCCGTTTTTTTTAACAAACCAACTAAATGTTCAAAACTTTTAAAGCAAATAACCAACGACTAAACGCCATTTTAAATTGTAGATTAGATATAATTCAAACTTTCATTAGAATATTAGACAACCCTAGTTAATGGGACACTGACTAGCTTTCTATTGCCTACAGCTTATTAATTACATAAGAGGCACTAGATTTTTATTTTCTTAATAGTCTTTCTGAAATTTTTACTAAGACTGACTTTTTTTAGAATTGGTTCAAAATTAGCAAACGGATGTTGAATTTGCAAAAAGAGAAATCGAAAGTTTTGAGTCTTGGCAGAGCTCTGACTTTCTTAATAAATTTAGATCCATTTTGGAAAGCATAAGCGATTGCGCGGAAACACCACGAAAACAGAGATTGCTCGAAATTCATTCCAAAACACTTTATAAACGTCGTTTTGTAGAAAGAAAGACAATATTATATCCCAAACAAATACAAGATATAAAACTTTCACGATTTTATTTTTTTAGATTTATTTAATAAATCAAAATAATATCTTCTTTAATAAATTTTTGCCCTGGGCTTTTTGATTTTACAGCTTTAAAAAATGTATTTAAAGTTTTGTATACAATTTCTTCTCTTCGACAACTTGGCGTTTTAGAACTTTGTAACCATTTGGAAAACGAAGTATTGGGTGATACGGGTACATTCCCGCAAATTTTTAACTTAACAATAAATTTATTTAATATATTTTATTTGCATCCGCCAAAAAGTTTTCTTTCGAAACCGCTTTTATTATGCATTAAGTTCATTGTTACATTTAACTTAAATGACTTAAGGTATAACAAATTTGGTTTGAATTACTGAACCTCATAGTTTCATACTAACTGATGCATTAATCGAAATAATGTCAAGTAAACTTTTCCCGTAAACTTGGTTCTTACTAAATGATAGCTAACAAAAAAATTGTCAAACATTTTAATCGGAATCGTTGGAAATGTTTTCGAGAAAAATAAGCTTTTTCTTAACGGTTGTATGGCAGGTACCTTTATTTTTAGGCCTAAAAATAAAATTTCGATTTCCCCTCTGAGGAATGCCAAACAAATACCACTTACCAAATTTGAAGGTAAACGCTTAAGCCGTTTAGGCTGCAGCTCATTATACATATAGACGGACAGACAGACATTTTTTGGCGATCACTTTTATGGGCTTCTCTATGATCGTAATGTCATGTTTGATTGTTAGAATTTTTTTTGTTTTTTACGAATGCATAAATTGCCTAGTACTTACCTTTAATCGTAAGTAAGAATAGTTAGGTATGTATGTAAGTACACTTGTCTTATACATTATAATTTTAATTTACCTACCTACGATTGTTTTAAGCGCGACTGAGCCGCTTTTGGTAAATTACCTAGCATATATCAGAAGACATCAACTCTAAAAAGCTAAATAAAATAATACCTAGGTACTTAAAATTTGTTAGAATAACTTCTTTTTTTCACCAAATCCAAATCATAAAATAACTGAAATCCAAACAATTGTATGTAAGTAGGTACACATCCAAACTACCCCAACAATTCAGTACCAAACTTATAATACTCGTACGTATGTATCATTGCAGGTATGTATTCACGTATAAAGAATCAATAAGCGATGGAAGTAACAAAATTTCTTACTTTGCTACATTAAGGCAAAACGAAAAATAAAATCCATTCATAAGTTCCTTGTATTTATATTCCTCTTTGCCTTATCTTCATATAAAATAGTAATCTACAAATGTGATCTCAAAAAAATACACCACATTTGGTTTTCTCCCTTTTATTCAATATTGCTATAAGAACAGAAATAAAACTACCTCATCTCTTCTTTTCCCTCTTTTATTTCTCTGCCCCACTCTCAACAAATAACTGCAAAGGCATAATTCTCGACACAAGCGCCATCTGCACAGATGGCTGATGAACAGATTTTCATGTTCCATGGTAGTAATATATAAATATAAATACAATGATTTTGTTTCTCGTTTTATTTGTGTTTGTAGCAATTTTATAAATTTTGCTGCTTTTTCATTCATATACATAGTTTTGCATTCTTGAATTACGTACTCACAATGCTACGCACTTACTATAGTTTGGTACTGAATATTGTTGGAGTAGTTTCATTGCGTTTATACATCTCATGCATGGTAGTTTGTATCTTTGTTCATGGTTTGGATTTTATTTATTTCATTCTAGGTACCTACTCGTATTTGGACTTGGTGATTCTTGTATGGCCTTTGTTTCAATAAGTAGGATTCGCTAATAAAACCATTACTTTCTTAACTCGTAACGAATGATTTCGGATTGAATGTCTTTTTGTGACATTGTGTGTTTTGCTTGGCAGCTATAAAAAAAAACAAATATACCTATCTACCTATTCAGATATCAATATTTAAATTTTTTAATATTATTAATTTATTTTGTCTGTAGTTAGGTAGGCACACTGCCACAAAATAAATACTTCATTGACAAGACAACATTTGAGAAACTTCAAAACAACTATGTATTGTATTGGGTGTAAGAATCTGCACAAATCCGCGCGCTCAAAATGCTATATAAAAATCTTAAATACCTAGGTAAGTTAAAATAAGTTAATTATTTTGCAAATTTTAAGTAGGTACCTACCTATTATTTTATTTGTCGTTTCAGACTTGATGTCAATACTTGTCCAAAAGCAGCTCAGTCAAACTTTGAAAAATCGAATCGGAGCTATATTAGCATTAAGATAAGTAAAAGACAAATTTAGGTACTTACATACCTACTTAACTATTTTTTTTTAAATGTGGGGCAGGGGTGGTGCTTTGCTATTTACAAGTTCACAAAACAAAAACATATATTTATTTTATTTTTAAACTAATAAATAAATAAATATTAAATGTAGCTAGGTGTAGGTATATTAGAATTTATTGGAAAATAAAAACATGAACAAAATTAAACAAAAATCTGCATTTTTACTTGTGATATATTAAGTTGGTATATTTGGTGTGTGTGTATGTAGGTATTTAGGCACAATTGGATGAAGTACCTACATAATAAAAACAAATTACGCAGGCAAACTGAAAGTTCTTATGCATTGATATAAGATAATGTTAATTTGGTTTTAAACACAATTGAATTGAAAATATTAACATAATTTAATTTGGATTTAAAAAGGTATAAATGATAAAATAAATTATTTTTTAACGATAATTTCCAATACGATTTTATAAAGTAGCACTGTGTGCGGGTGTCATTATGAGTGTTGTGATAAATTATATATTGAGTTGGGTCAACACAATATAAGTACATAGGTACAAAAGTACAAAATCTAACTTTCGAGCTACCAGATTCAAAACTTATATCATTTGTTTTAAACTAGGTAATTAGGTAATGTTGCGATGTGCAATAATATTGAAATTTAATGGATTTACAAATCTAAAGAAATTGTTACGAGCCTGTATGTTGTTATGACCCGTTATTTTTTTTTTTTTGGAAAATCAAAATGTATTGAAAAATGATATGCCTTCAAAACAACATCATATGCATGGACAACTCCAACGTTGTGATTAAAATTAAAATAAGTTAGGAAGTACATACCCAAGAAACATTTTTAGCTGTATAAAAGCATTTATAGTCCTTCAAGAGCTAAATCTTAAAAATGTTTATATAGCTAGGAGCTCTATATGTGGATTTAGAGTAAAAATCAAGCTCCCAATTAATAAATATATTCAAATAGTACTTCGTTTGGCTCTCTCTTTTGTAACTTCTTTAAGTCTACCTGGCGTTTAGGCGGTGGACTCACAGACAGACAGATAGACCGAATTGCTAGACCCAATTCATTCGTGTTCTCTATCATCGTAATGTAAAGTTTGATCAAAATCTAGAGTTACATTTTTTAAAGTATGTAGGTAGTATCTAGCAAGTAAAAAGTTATACACATTCTTTTAAATTAAAAATGCAAAAAATAATGCATTCCTAATGATAGGTATAGGTACGTATTAAATAAAATAAAATGAAAAAGTTATCTCATAAAATTTATTTTTTAAATGTTAGTAGGTATCTATACCCAAAACGTAAATATATTGCTCTAATATGGTTATGTAAGAGTAAATGATATTTATACGTTGGTAGTATTTAATTTACCCCTTTAATTTTTACTCCAATACGGTTTGAACCTGAATTTAAATCACAAGCATTGTAGGTATTTAAATATCTTATCTCGATGGATGTGTTCATGGAGTGTTATAATTATTAATTTCATTCCTAAGACAAATCGATCTTCTTGATTCTTAGATAACTCCATTTTTTAATAAATTATATACTGTTCTTCTGAAAATTTTCTGAAAAAAAAACTTATTCTTTGCTCAATTATTTTCTGGAGTACGTCTAAAATTCCACCTATATCTGCAATTTTGCATACCCCTAATGTTAATTAATTAATTTTAACAAATTTCGATTTCCATCAAATCAAAATCAAAAATCAATATCTATTTAATGAATTCCGTTTTACTTTTATTTTTGACTAACTTAAGACCAATATTCCTTTTGTGTTCAATTTTTATTGATAGTTATAAATAAACGGAGTTTGGTGAAAAAAATCATCTTTTTATTTAGATCTACAAAAAAGCAATTTGAGAAGACAAACTGCATTGGGTGGAACTGCACTATAGAGGAACTGCGCCGCAAAATATTTATTCGTATAAAATTCCATGAGCTATTGCGTTAAGGCTAGGCGCGCACATATGCAACTTTCAGTTTTGCAACAGTTAGGTTGCTAAAGTGAATACCATGGACTTATATGAGTGTGCGCGCACATGCGAAAACTATTCAGTCCGCGATTCAAGCAAATTAAAAGTTTGTGTTTTGGCACAAATCGAACGATCGCCCCAAATAAATTCTTCAGTTTGTATCACACCAAACTATAATGCGCACATTAAATCAAAATATTGTATGTGTGCTGGTTTATCTCGTTAATTGATTTTAAGTTGCTTATGTGCGCGATCATCGTTCAACTAGTGATTAAACTATTTCGTTTCGGAAAAATTGCATGTGCGCGCCTAGCCAAAACGCACTAAGCGGCAACTGAACTTCACAAAATGTGCTTTTTCTTCACTGTTTAATGGACGATGGTAATGGACGGTGTTCGCTTCACTACATGGACATGGACTGGGCGTACATTTTTGTGATCCCATTTTTTTTCTGCACATGTGCATGGAAATGGCAAACCAAATGTTAACTATTTGTTCCTTACTCCGCGTATGTTAAGTGAAGTCTGATGAGTGAATATTGAATTGAAAGCAAAACATACTCAGAAAATAAATTTGTAAATTGACTTGGAAAATAAAATTCTAGCTATCGATCTATTCAGAAAATAAATAAAAGCACGAAATATAAAGGGGAAATGTAAGGGCAGTAAGCAATTTAAACTACGTTGTAGTGTGCGTTTAAAACCAAGAAACATTTAAAAGAAACAAGCAAATCTCCGGCAATTTTGTATCCTCGTGTGAAAGGCATAGACGAATGTAATTAAATGCGACTGAATCCAGAGGTTTCGGGTCCATCTTATTTGTTTATGGTTTGTACATCATTTCTTGAGTTGAATTCCCCTCTCGTTTGTATCTTTGTATCGTCGGATTCATTTTTACCAATATCAACCATAGCCATCTGCTTCCGCGTTCGCTCCTATGTTGTATACAGTAATTTACCCCCTTTTTCAGGTCGCTTACTGCCGATCGTTAGTTTTTTTGTGGGTTAGAGATGTTCCATATTTCCAGCCAAACCTTTATGCGCAGCAGTGTATAACATAATTAATTTTTTTTCGATCTCCATGTTGGTTGACATCACTGTTTGCGCTGCCGTCGCGTCGTCTTTTTCTGTTATTGCTGACGTCATCCCCTTTTTCCGTCTTCAGGCAACAACAATTATCTTTTGTTCCATGTTTTTTTAGGCACACTCGTTAGGTATATAACTTTTTTTGTATTTTACTATTCGCGAGAGCAAACATAACTTATTATTTATGTTTTTTTTTTCACCACGATCTTTTGCGTTCTGAGCGATTTTTTATCTCACTTCTGAATTTTAAGAGTAAAGTTAAAAATGAATCACAGAGCTTATTTTAGTTACATTAAAGCCAACATGATTTATATTTTTATTTATATGTCTTTAACATAACTACATAGCTCTCATTTGCCAATCAACACGCTGTCATTCTATCGCGGTCAGGAATCAACTGAGAACTGACTATTTCCATTTTTATTGTTCTATTCCTATATATTTCATAAACTAATAAAGTAAAGACCCGACACCATTGTATTTATATCTATATAGTACTACCATGGAACATGAAAATCTGTTTATTAGCGTGCCTGTGCAGATGGCGCTTGTGTCGAGAAATTTGCCTTTGCCGGCAATTGTTTCAGAGCGTGGCAGAGAAATAAAAGAGGGAAAAGAAGAGATGAAGTAGTTTCATTTCTGCTCTTATAGCAATACTGAATAAAAGCGAGAAAACCAAATGTGGTATATTTTTTTGACATCACATTTGTAGTTTACTATTTTATATGAGGATAAGGCAAACAGAAATATAAATACGATGAATTTATGAATGGATTTTATTTTTCGTTTTGCCTTAATGTAGCAAAGTAAGTAATTTTGTTGCTTCCATCGCTTATTGATTCTTTATACGTGAATACATACCTGCAATGATACATACGTACGAGTATTATAAGTTTGGTACTGAATTGTTGGGGTAGTTTGGATGTGTACCTAGATGTTTGCATTTTAGTTTTTTATGATTTGGATTTGGTGAAAAGAAGAAATTATTCTAACAAATTTTAAGTACGTAGGTATTATTTTATTTAGCCTTTTAGAGTTGATTTCTTCTGATATATGATAGGTAATTTACCAAAAGCGGTTCAGTCGCGCTTAAAACAATCGTAGGTAGGTAAATTAACATTTATAATGTATAAGGAAAATGTACTTACATACACACCTAACTATTCTTACTTACGATTATAGGTAGGTACTAGGCAAGTTATGCATTCGTAAAAAACAAGAAAAAAATTCTAACAATCAAACATGACATTACGATCATAGAGAAGCCTCGACAAAAAATGTCTGTCTGTATTTATATAACGAGCTGCAGCCTAAACGGCTTGAGCGATTACCTTCAAATTTGGTACGTGGGTATTTGTTTGGCATTCCTCAGAGGGGAAATTGAAATTTTATTTTTAGACCTAAAATAAAGGTACCTGCCATACATTTTGAAGGAATTTTATTTTTTTATTTAAATAGGCTGCATGTGGGTGATGTATGTCCTAGAAACTAGGTCACGTATCATGTAATAGCTATTATCTACTATAAGTGCTTTCCTGTTATGTTAAATTATTTTATGTTTTTTTAACATATTTAAGGTTGTTAAGTATAGGCAGGTATTAAAAGTTTAAAATAAGAAAAACTTAAAAAAAACATATTAAAATGCAGTACCTATATTAAAAAAACAGGAATGAATAAGGAAGTCTTAATAAACGTTTAGGACTTATTCCATATGGTGTGTGCAATAATACAACAGATTTTCTGATATTTCACATTTAAAAACTTAGTCTTTCGCTAAACCATCGAAGACGGTGGCTTAGTGAAGAAATAAGAATTGACATTAAGATGAAAATGTACATGGACAGATTAAAATCAGGACTGGATCGTACGAACTTGCTCTTGTAGCTAACAACTTTAATGTTGCTAAACATTGACGCTGTTAGTAGGTAGGTATAGCATATGCAGGTTCAAATAGAATAATAAATTGTTGAATGGTACTTACCTACAAATGAATATTTAAATGGATTTATTTTTAATTATTAGAAAGGTAAGGCTATATTTTATGTACATACATACATAGAAGGAACATATGTATGTAAATATGTACATATAATAGTGAAAGTGAAATATATATGCAGGTGGGTATGTATCAGTGGCGAGGCGTGAATAATTTCAAAAAGTAGGTCGAAGAAAATTAGTCACCAAAAATTAAATTTCGGAAGTTTACTTGAAATTATTTCGTTCAATGCATAAGTTAGTATGAAACCATAAGGTTCAGCAATTTAAACCAAATTTGTTATACCTTAAGTCATTTAAGTGAAATGTAACAATGAGCTTAATGCATAATAAAAGCGGTTTCGCAAAAAAACTTTTTGGCGGATGCAAATACAATATCTTAAATAAATTTATTGTTAAGTTTAAAATTTGAGGGAATGTATCACGCAATATTTCGTTTTCTAAAAGGTTATGAAGTGCTAAAACGTCAAGTTGTCGAAGAGAAGAAATTGTATACAAAACTTTAAGTTCATTTTTTAAAGCTGTAAAATCAAAAAGCCCAGGGCGAAGATTTATTAAAGAAGATATTTTTTAATTTTGATTGGAAACTTCGAAATAATCATATTATAATTTACTAAGTAAATCTAAAAAAATAAATTCGTGAAAGTTTTATATCTTGTATTTATTTGGGATATAATATTGTCTTTTATTTCTACAAAACGACGTTTGTAACGTGTTTTACAATCAATTTCGAGCAATTCTCGTTTGTGTGGTGTTTCCGCGCAATCGCTTATGTTTTCCAAAATGGATTTAAATTTATTAAATGAGTCAGAGCTATGCCAAGACTCAAAACTTTCGATTTCTCTTTTTGCAAATTCAACATCCGTTTGCTAATTTTGAACCAATTGGAAAGAAAGTCAATCTTAGCAAAAATTTCAGAAAGACTATTAATAAAAAAACAAAAATCTAGTGTCTCTAATATAATTAACAAGCTCTCGGCAATAGAAAGCGAATCAGTGTCTCAGTCACTAGGGTTGCCTAATATTCTAATAAAAGTTAGAATTGTATCTAATCTACAGTTTAAAATGGCGTTAATTATTCGCGAATGATAATACCAGCGAGTTTCCGATAACCCAGGCTTTCGTGGGTTGGCTATTTGCTTTAAAAGTTTTGAACATTTAGTTGATTTGTTAAAAAAAATGGACAATAGTATTAACACTGCCAAGAAAAACTTTTAATTCCGATATATTTTTAAGTGATCGGAATTAAACTAAATTTAAAACGTGAGTTAGCCATTGGACAAGCATCAATGACTTTCTTTTTAACACCACCCACTTCCCCAGACATAGCTGCCGTAAGATTCGCCAATTAGTTTGTCCTTGCAGGAGAATATATCAAGTACAATATTAAAAAATATGCTTTGTCAGCTCATATGTGTGGCGAGACTCACTAACGCCAAGAAAAACCAAGAAACCTTTCTTCAATTCCTCCCTCCAAAAGGTACCGTAGAACAGCACTCCAAGCACGTGGAGAGTTGGAAAAAAGAGGTTAAGGAAACAAAACATTTTATTTAAATTACAACTCCCTGTCAATCAAGTATATATATATATATATATATATAAGTATACTTTTGTTATAATGAAACGTTAAAATAGAAAACGATAAACCATCTTTTCGTGCTTAATCTATTTTAATGGAAGGTTGAATGTTTTGAAAAATTTGAAAACAATCAAATGAACCGTTTTACAGAAAATCGAAAGCCAAAAAATGTTTTTTATTAGAGGGACCAAAAATAATAATTTTTTTTCAAAGAAAAGATTACCAAAAACTACCTTTTCCCTTTATTAATGAACTGATTAAAAAAACAGTGTATTATTTTCGAAAAAAATTGACTTATGCTGTTATGAACAGACTCCATAAATATTAGAACATAATTTAAAACAAAAACCAAACAAGTAAATAAATATTAAATTAGAATTTATTGACAAATAAGACAAACAAAATAAAACAAAAATCTTTTTTTTTAATTGCGATACATTTGGTGTATATATTTAGGCACAATTGGGTAATGTAATACAAAAAATGTATATATTAAGATTTTCATCAAACTCAGCATTCCAATGCTAGAAGCTGAAGCGATTTTCGACCGTTTTTTAATTGATTGATTTTGACACATTGAGTGAATATTCTACTGAACTATTCTCTTAGTTATCGGTCGAAAATCCAACTCGATTATTTTAAATAAATGTGTGAAAATTAGTAATAGAAATACGCTAGCTTTCAGTGGAATTCTCCGTTGGTTATTCATAATAACGAATATATTAACTTACGCAGGCAAACTCCAAGTTCTAGTGCATACAAAAAAGAACCATGGAATCATTTTTTTACGATTTTCGAAATCCTCGATATGAATCAATTTTTTTTTGCATTTTTGAAAAAAGTTAAAAATATTCATAGGCAATCTTCCGAATAGTTTTTAAAGTCAAATCCAATCCTGGTTGCAATAGGTGCACTTAATATATAATTGTTCTACTGGAAAAAGAGATAAATGGTTTTCTATATTAAATATCTGTTATTAATATAATGGAAACATTTTTTAATTTTAATTTTAAATGTTTGTAAATGCATAAAATATTTGTATATGTAGGTATTTTTTTGGGATTTATTTACATTATATTTCAATTCAATTTCAAGGCTTGATATATAATGTAATATGTGCAATTCAAATTTCAAATATGTAGGTATGTAGGTATAGAACCATTTTTCATATTTTATACTTTATCATTTTTGAATGAACCGATCAAAATAATTTTAAAAAAATGAAAATGCTTCCAAAAATGTTTAATAATTTTGCATATTCAAATTGCATATTCAATTGATAACTAGAATACCTACTTTCTAACAGCTTCAATTCTTACCTACATTAAAGTTGTTAGCAACAATATCCAGTTTGTACGATCCAGTAGTGGCGCATTTTATTATTATAAGAATGCATTTTTACTCACTGCAGGTAGGTACCTACATACCTAGGTATTTTGATCTGAAAAAAATATTTTTATGTACCTACCTACCTATAGGTAGGTAACTACTATATTTCACAATTTGTACACCCAACATCACGAATTAACTTCAACTTCACAAACAAAAACACTTTATCACACAGAAATAAAAAAATACCGAATTGCATTTTTTTTTACATACAGCCGACGGAAAAATATATTTCACACACGTACCTACAATCGCCAAAGAAAAATTACACAAAATCTTGGTTAAAAAAACAAAAACAAAGCGAAATATACATACTTACAAATTGAAATTGGGATATTCTTCCTACATAGGTATTTTCTCCAGTTTATGATAAATGTGAAATAAAAATGCAAAAAATATATTTTCTTTTATCCTGCTTTTAGCTTTTTTATTTGTCAATCCTTCAAATTCTCGCTCTCTGAGAGTCTGCCCAATCAGCAGAGTTGTAAATCTGAGCGAGTTCACCAGAGGGCGCCTCGGACATTCCGCTTCATGATAGTACTATGGAATATAAATACAATGCCGAAACCTCTGCTTTCATTTGACATTTGCCTACAAGCTGAAACACGCACCCATGCAACTTTCCTGTTCCTCTTTCAATAGACACATTGATAAAAACGCACACAAGAATCTTTTCTGTTCCTCTTCCTATATACACATAGACACCACAGCCCTAGTAATATATTTATTCTTTTCTGTTCCTCTTCCTATATACACATAGACACCACAGCCCTAGTAATTTGTTTTTGTTTTGTTTTTCGATTTCCCATCTATTTATGGATAGAGTTTAAAAGCTACAAATACAACAATGTAATCAAATGGGTTTTGGGGGCTGAAACGTACGAAAGTTTCCAATCTTATTATGGCTTATTTGTGATATATTTCTACCCGGTACGGGCAGCCAGTTCCGCTTCACAAATTCCAATCATTTATTTAAGGCTTACAATGTCATTTTTATTTAATTTTAAAATTTGAATATTTCACTTCTTCGGCTTTTTTGCTTGAGATAATTTATTAATGAAAGATATTCATTCGTTTTCAAAATGTTTCGCCTGAGTTTTCAGTCTTCTTCAGGGACACCATGAAACAAAATACATAAAGATTTGTATGTTTACATTCACTTATTAAGATTTTACACTTACAAGTTATATAAACAAGATTATTATTATTTAATTAAATCTATTATATATAAATCTCGTGTCACGTTGATGTGTTGAATGAACTCCGAAACTATCTAACCGATTTTCATGTTTTTTTTTAAATGTTTACTTAGCTAGAATAACAGCACTTGTCATTTAAATTTTTCTTCCAATTTGATTATTTAAAAAACGGCACTAACGATTTTGACAAAAAAATCTTTTTTTTTTCGACGAATGCATAACTTGCCTTATAGTACCTATAATCGCAAGTAAAAATGTGTGCACTATTTTAGGTATAGTCTACATTCTGGTCAAACATTTTTTTTTAAATATCATGTTATTAACGATACCTCCCATACAATTTTCTTGGTTTTCGACTTTATCATTAGCGGCTTGATGGATTTCCATCAATTTTTTTATATAATTATAAATAATACTGCATAGAAAATTGTCGAAAAATATTTTTTTGGATTTTTGAAAAAAAAAAATAATATTTTTTTTTTGAAAATTCAATATTTCGAAAACGTGTTTATGATTTTTTTTTTGAAATTTCGTATAAAGTTTATATTATTAAATATTCAAATTTCCCACACAAATTTTTTAGAACAAAAAAATTAAAGAAATTTTGCAAATAAAAAATTTAAAAAAAAACGACTTTAAAAATATATTTAAATTGTTAATAGAAATCTTTTACACGCGATGTGATCGAACATAAGGGCAAGTACGTGCGATCCAGTCGTGCATTTTATTTTATGTTCCATATACAAAAGAGAAGCATGAAAACAATAATATGTACGAGTATCTGCGTTGTTGGTGAGACAATCAGGGCTCCCACTTCATTAATTTTATTTAGTGCATCTTCTTGTCTCTTATTATAATAAAGACCAATCCAAATTATGTTTTTGCGCCAACTTCTTTTCTTCATCTAGATCGATTTGAATGAAATTTTCAAAAGATCTTACGACTTGTTTGGAGAGTGCATATAAGACATCTGTTTGCTGTCCGATGGCTATAAGCAGAGTTATGACCAAAACTATGACTCACATGTTTGTTATTAATTTATTAGTATAAAGAATGTGTTTTGTATACACACTTCTACACTACACTATAGCGTTTGATTCCCATTAAATGGATTTTGATATTTTATTTTGTCGAACTTTCTGGAATATGATATGAATTTCCTCTGATTTTTTCTTGGCGTTTCTCGAACTGTCTTGAATGTTCCATGGTAGAAAATTCGTTTTGAAGCTTGGAAAATTTCGGTTATTTGAAATTCATTGTAATAGAAGACGTTTTGGATGGAGATGTTTACGAGATATATAATAAATAATGCTATTCTGCGATCAATGCCACAATTGACAAATTAAAAGGACAGAAGGTCCTTATCCTACGAATTCCGATTATTCCAACTGGCCTTAAATTCCAATTCAAGTGGAGTATCGAATTCCGCTATTTTTCGTACGGTTAGCTGTACGTTGCTTGTTCACGTATTGGCAAACCGTCTTCGTTGTTTGTTCTTGCGCCGGAAACAAGTAGAAAATCATTTATTATCATATAAAGTCTCTACTGATTTTGATCCCATTCAAATAATCCACATTCCAATTTGAACTATCTGTGCTTTATTATATGTCTAGAGTATACATAAAGGCGTTAAATTGTTCGCTGGGCCCGCTGGTATATTATAAATATATAAAGCTTAAAAAATGAAAAGTTTAAATAGAAGTTAAAACATTAATTTGTATGAAAGACAGTTCATTGATTGAAGTTGAGTCAAAAACTGTTAGGAAAAAATTATTTTAAAGGAGAAACAAAAAAAATATATATTTACGTTATTGTGTATGGTATGTACTGCAGTTATTTTGAAACTATGGAACAGTACACCGACGAGATGCAGGGTGTTTCCTGCTTCATGTTATGTTTATTACTCAAAGTGTGCAAAGTTTCTAAGGTGTATCGTTTCGATGTAAGTTTTCCGTTTGAAGATTTTGCACATTTGCAAAATCTGGAGCATTGTTTCCTTCTTAGGTGTGACTAGAAAGAGCTGTTTTTTGAGAGCTTTTGGTTTTGATATCGGATTTGTGATTTGAGATATTCTGTTTTAAAAGTTGTTAAGTTGTGCTAATGTAACAAAGCTCACAATTTTCTCGTTCGTTGCCTAACCCATTGATCCTATATACAATGTCTGTACTTTGATCCTTTTCACTGTTTTTGGTAAGTTTTGTAAGCAGTATGTTAAGTGTTTGATTGTAAGCAACATTGATATCTTTAGCTTTGTTAGCCATGTTTTTTTTAACTTTCAGAAAATTTCGGCACGTAAACCTTACATTTGGAATAACCTGATCTCTTATGTTTATTGCTTTCTTTCTGATGGTTTGGTGTTGCGCAATTAACTCGCGGATCATAATCAATAAGAATTTTTGTTATTTTCTCTCTGTTGGCGGGATGGAATTTCTTGTCCCTAATCGTGAGCAATGGTGCCTGGTGGGTTCTGCAACGGGTGGTGCTGTAGTGCACTTTACTAATTGGCCAATATAAGTATTCAGAAAATAAAAAAATAAATAGTTTCCAAATAAATGAAGAATATTGAAAAAAACAAAAACAATACCTAAATATTATTTTTGTTTTTGTGGACTGTGTGGATTAAAGCCAAATTGAACATGTTAAGGACCTCTAGTCCAAAATGCGTTTCGCCCAGGCACGATAGTTGGGCTCATCAGTTAGATGCTATCGTACCCTTCTAAGACGCAATATTTTTTGGTCGATGATTACCGACTCTTATAAAATTTTCAGCATTTACCCACTGCAAATTATATTTCTTAGGGGAATTTGGTTAAATTCGTGCAACTAAATGTATGTTATGCCTCTGGTCTGGCCAATAATAATATTCAAAAAAACAAAAACAATACCTAAATATTATTTTTGTTTTTGTGGACTGTGTGGATTAAAGCCAAATTGAATATGTTTATGATCTGTAGTCCAAAATGCGTTTTGCCAGACACGATCGTTGGGCTCATCAGTTAGATGATATCGTACCCTTCTAAGACGCAATATTTTTTGGTCGATGATTACCGACTCATATAAAATTTACAGCATTTACACACTGCAAATTATATAGTTTAGGGGAATTTAGTTAAATGAAGAATAACAAACCAATATTTTGCTTATATACTACTTTTATTTATTATAAATTAAATCAATGCGCCAGTTTTTTTTTCGAAGCAAAACAATTTTCTATTACACAGATGCAAAAATATAGTTTAGGTTCCACATAAACTCTTACATAATACATAAACTCCATCCTAAACATAAAAGTCGTTAAGTAGAATATAGTTTATGTTTTAGAAAAAGTAGCAGTAAATTAAAGTATGGCATACGGTATTGAAGAATTCATAAAAATTATGTTTGAATATTTTGTTTTTTAGTTATTAACATACAAAATAAATAAAAAAGATTTTTAAATTCTGGATGTGGAAATCCCTTGAAATTTCAGAAGTTGGAAGATAACTCTAAACTCAAAAAAAAAAAACAAACATTAGAACAATATTAGAGTGGAACAATACATTGCGATATCTCTTGCTTGTTGTCTTGTGCTTGTGTGTAGCTTGTAATAGTGCTTGTGTAAATTGCAAATTTTCTAACTTCGGTTTGCGAAGGCATTCGGCATTAAACTTAAACCGACGCGACGCACGTCACAAAAACATCTACAATCATGAAATCGGCTCTATTGGAAGAATACGGTGGCATGGTGGATGATGGTAGGGACAATTCTATGGATTATGATAACGGTACAACTTGTTATAGCTGCCAGATATCAAAGACCTCTTCGTCTTCGATGAGCAAACTGCCAAAACTAAATATGGAACGTTGCATGGTGAACAAACTCCCGAAATACCCAAAGAAACTGACTGAAGAAGAAATTATCAAGAAAGTCGAAGAAATAACGTTTTCCTCGCCATCACCCACACCATCTACCACGATTGTAACGATAGTTTTCACTCAAGAAGCTGTACAATATGCGGTTTCCCACAGTTTCAATTTTAAATTTGCTTGCAATGTCTTCAAATTTTGACATATCGCATAGTTCGAAGTGAACTTAGATGTATTTTAAATCTGTTACTTTGCTAAGTTTCACATAGATTTGTACGTGCAACATAATAAATGTATGTAAAACTTAAAAGTTATGTGGAGCTCAGCTATTAATAGGATTTATGATTCGAATCAGCAAACAGGCCGAAATTAACTTAACCAAAGCATAGGCCCTTCCCATCAATGTTGTGGAGTGTAATATTTGGATTCTACTGGCAGACATGATGTCAGCATTATGTTGGTTTGGAATCATCAAATTGTGGGTTCTTGGAATTTGTCTGTTGCAGCTGTAGAAATCATTGCATTGTAGTGTTCTTGGAATTTTTTTTATTGTAGCACGTGTGGGTTTACCGCTTAAAATTCAAACGTTCATGTTTGATATGAAAAATTTAGGAGAACAGAATTTGCGATATCCTGGATGGCTGGGATGGTGGTATGTTAGCCTTAGCGATAGGGATCTGATTTTTTAAGGAATTTTCCAAGGGTGACGAGTCTCTTATCGTCTTGCAATTCGTGTAGAAGAAAAATTAAAACCTCTGGATCAAAAGTTATCTGCGGTGATTGCAAAAAAGTTTCGCATATTTCATGTGTAAATATACAGCAGGTTGATTTGGATGATTTGAAAAGGAGCAACAAAAGTTGGAGATGTGATAGTTGCATTTCATTGAAACCTCGTGATTCATATTGTGGTGCGTACTTTGATGGTGCATCTCGTTCAATTAATACACCTACACCGATATCCAAAATCACACTTGAAACGATTCATACTGAACTTCTAGCTATTAAAGAAATTCAAAGAAAACAGATGGATGAACTGCATGCCAAGAACATGGAATGTGAGCAGAAAATTTTGTTTCTGGAAGACAAGGTCAATAACTTGGAACAACAATTGATAGCCAACACAATTGAAATCTACAATATTCCCTCCGTAAGCATCGCTAACTCCTCCAGCTCAAACATTGATCTAGCGCTTAAAGTGATTCGTGATGGAATGGATGTTGGTGTGACAGAGAACTTTATTGATTACTGTTACATGAAAAAAATTTCAAGACATGATCAGAACTCAGAGAACAACGATCACCAAAGCTTTACCAATAATCTTCGCGTCAGGCTTACAACTCGTCATTGCATGGAGAAAATTATGAGAGCAAGAAAAGAAAGGAAAAATCAGCTGACAACAAGAATACTTTGCTCTGAGGTAAATGCAGAGAAGATGTACATCAACGAAGCCTTAACCTACCAGACTCGATAGTTGTTGAAAGCTGCTAAGACATGGAAGATCGATAAGAAATATAAATATGTTTGGACCAAAAATGGAATTGTATACATGCGTAGGGACGAGGGAGATAACATTGTACGTATTTCGTGTTTAGCTGATTTTGATAAATTATGAATTCTGATAATCTGTTCCCTCTAACAATTCCAATTGCATGTGTTAGTCCAAATAATTCTTCTCTTGATTTTTGTATACATCAAAATATTCGAAGTGTAAGAAGTAATTTTTCTTCATTATTAGCTCAGATAAACTCTTTTATAAATTTGCCAATAGTTATTATTTTAAGCGAAATATGGATTTACGATTACGAATTAAGTTTATATACTATCCCGGGGTATATGCCACCTTTTGGTAATTGTAATGAATCTAACCAAGCGGGGGGTGTTATGGTGTTTGTCAAAGAAGGTTATACGTGCGACTGTTCTAAAATTAATATTTCAAGCGCTGATGTTCTAAAACTTTCTTTTAAATATGATAATGATTTGTTTACTATGTTGTGCATTTATAGGATTCATGAAGTTAACAAAGGTACTTTTATCAATGATTTAAACGATTTACTAAGTGTGTCGAAAGAAAAAAATTTGATTGTGTTGGGTGATATAAATATTAACCTATTAGATGAGTGCGATAATTACACGGAGAGTTATATGTTCCTCATGTCATCTTATGGTCTAAAAAGCTTGATCAATGAGCCAACTAGAGTAACTGATTCAACTTCGAGTTGCATTGACCATATTTTTATAAGGGTTATAAGGGTAGATAAAAACTTCAATAAGGTTCTTAACAGTGCAGTTTATGACTATAGACTCACTGACCACCGAATGATTTCACTAAGCCTTAAACTGAATTCAGTTCATTCTAACATTATTAATTCAACTAGAAAGAAACAAACAATAAATTATAACATGCTGAAAGCAAAATTAACGTTTGAATTTTGGGAGCCGGTTTATTCCGAAAGTGACCCATCTTCTGCTTTTGACATATTCCTTTCCATTTTACAGAATCATATAAAGTCTTGTACTTTTGAGTCCATACATATTTCAAATAAGAAAAAACACCTGAAACCATTGATGACAACCGCCCTTCTATACAAAATAAAAATAAAAAATCGTTACGCAAAAAAAATAGCCAAACATCCTGATAACAGTAATTTAAAAAAATACTATAAAAAATTATGCAAAATAGTTACTTCCAATGTTAGAGATATACGCAATAATTACTATTTAGATATGTTCGAACGTGCAAATGGCAATAGTAGAGAGGAATGGAAGGTTGTAGATTGCATATTGGGTAAGCAAAAACAATCTATAGAAATAAAAAACCTCGAAATTGATGGAATCTGTTTATCTGACTCTGAAAGCATTGCTAACAAGTTCAATGAACACTTTACTGAAATTTCAGATAATTTAAAACCATCCTTTGAACGCTATATTTCTTGCAGCTGTTACGTTTTAGGTAGTCTTATTCTCAATGACTTGCAAGCAAATAATTTTGTATTTGATACAATTAACTCTGGTGAGCTTTTCAAATTAATAACATCTACAAAAAATAAAAATTCATGTACAAGTGATGGCATAAAAAACTTGTTTTTAAAAAATGTTGCTTGGCAATTAATAGACATATTAACTTACTTGTTTAACTCAAGCATAATTAAGGGTTGTTTTCCACAATACCTTAAATGTGCTGAGGTTATTCTCTTATTTAAAAAAGGCAATAAAAATAATGTCTCTAATTACATACCTATATCCATTTTACCTACTTTCGCAAAACTTTTTGAAAAGCTGATTAAAACCAGAATGCTTTGTTTCTTAGATCGTAATAAGTTCTTTAATGCTAACCAATTTGGCTTTAGATCTGGTTTGTCAACAGAGGATGCAATTCTCAGGGTATGCACTCATCTATATCAAGGGTTAAACGGAAATCTTTCGACAATGGCTTTGTTTATAGATATGACTAAAGCCTTTGATATGGTTGATCATCAGATATTACTTGATAAATTGTTTAGTGCTGGGTTTAGAGGACCAATGTACAGTTGGCAAACTACTTACCTTAAAGATAGAACACAAAAGGTAAAAATAAACGAGATTTTCAGTAGTTCTAGAGTTTTAAATAATGGCGTGCCCCAAGGTTCTGTACTTGGCCCGGTTTTATTTTTGATCTACATCAACTCGATCTTTAAGCAACAATTTAATGGCTTAGTAACTGCGTTTGCTGATGACATAGCTTTCACTTACATGTATCCAAATAACTTTGAATGTGTTGTTAAGATAGGGGAAGATTTAGAAAAATTAAGGATGTGGTTCGTCGCTCACAAGTTAATTATAAGTGAAAAAACTAAATTGCTTACTTTTAAAATATCCGGTACCATTTTAAGCGACTATAATCTTTTTTTTTCATGCGCATGACTGTACAAAATTCAGCTTAACGCTTCACAATTGCAATTTACAAAACTTCGACAGCAGAAAATCATGCTCTAACACGTGTTTTAAAATTGAGTCAGTTAAAAATTTTAAATATCTAGGGGTGTTAATAGACCACAACCTGAATTGGAAAGATCATTTTCAAACAATAAAAACACACATGTGTCTAGTTGCTAAAAAAATGTACCTAAAAAAGTTCTATCTAGTATTTACTATGGTCTTGCACACTCTAAGTTACAATATGGCATTACCAGTTGGGGTGGGACTTATTTTAGCACACTGGAACATGTTCTCATTGCTCAGAAACATTTGGTTCGCATTCTCTCTAATTTTAATCGTCGCACTCATAGTTGGCCTTTATTTAAGAAACTTCAAATATTACGATTAAGACATTTATATATTTTCAAAGTACTCACAAAATTTTTTAAACCAAGTGACAATATTCCAAGTAGAAATAATCAAACATACAACTTACGAATAAGCAACTTGGCTTTTGTTAACATACCAGTGATGACGGCATGTCAAGAAGTGAGAATATGAGAGTAGCATTGCAGAACGACCCATCGGCTGCTGAATTCTCGAGACAACTGTTGGATCAATGGCCAAATTTCTGTTGATGTCTCGATTGGATTTACATCATTTCCGGCAATTTTTGCTTCATAAAGTAAAGTTCACTAAAGTAAAGTGTGAACGGGCATTGTAAAAAATTATAAAAATCTCAATTGGATTTGTGAACGGGCAATACTAGTAGCGAAGAAAAAAGGACGTCGTTGATAGCTTGGTATACGGTCTTTGTGGTTTGCTTTTGCACCTGAAAACAAATTTAAAAACATTGTTTATCGTATCACTCTCTACTGTTTTTTGTTCCATTCAAATAAATCACATTGGTAAATTTCAGCTATTTGTGTTTTATTAAAGCTCTGCAGTTCATTTGAAGGCGTTAAATTGGGGTGAGACGAAGTTCGCCTGGTCCGCTAGTTTAATATAAATATAATGTACCTAAACATAAAACTGAGAACAATAAAGCACAAAACATTGAATTAAAATAATGAAAATAACTTACAATAAAAACTACGTTCTCAAAAACTAATTTTGTATGATTTCCACATTCCTCTTTTAGGTTTGAGAGGTAAGATTATTACACCGAAGTGTTAATAATATGTAATTTATGATCTACGTTCGGAGTTAAAAAATGTATATATAAAACTTAATTTTATGTTTAAGTAACAAAAGTGTGGTATTCCCTGCATTAGGGGCCAGTTATAGCGTTCAGGAAAACGAATCGGGAAAACAGTTCTAATGCATAATTTATCCAATTTCTCTCATCCACTGACAGAATTGTGGACGAAACACTTTTTCGTGTGTGTTTCAAACAGGAAAACTTGATGGCAGACTGGTAGTGAGGCTTGCCAACTGATAACTGTCTACTAAAAGTGACCATCAGAAAAAAATATTTACTTTCATACTGTTTGAACTTCTCCTGATGCGTTTTCCTGATTGCTATAACTGGCCCCTTAAGTATTTTTAAATTTCTTACCAGCATATTCTAAGATGTACTCAACCTGCTAACTTATGTAGTTCTATGGCACGTTTATGCTTTTGTGTCGAATCAAATTAATAGTTTCTTTGATTTTAATTTTGAGCCGTTTTTTACTTGCTATATATATGTACATAATTATGTACTATATGGCAAGTTCTGGCCTCGTAAAAAATTGAAGTCGAGCTTTTGATAAAACTTGATATTTCCATGATAAGTTGACTATACTCTGTCCCAGAAAAATAGGCAGTACACGTCTTATGGGAAAGCTTTTTCAAAATCATTAGGGTGTCATATTTTTGCACCATACTAAATTGGAAGATTTTCTCCATAAAAATTGTTTGCCCGTGTCCGTAAATATATAAAATAATAAAAAAAATGTATTGCATCTGACCCAGACCCAACGTCCTACTCAGCGCACATCTGAGTTCTGAGTGTGGACTGAATTGCGTTTGCTGTGGCCGGTGCTGTGTTGCTGCTGCTGCTATTCAACCCCCATTAAATGATGTGCTTTCAGAATTACCCGTGTCGATTTGTAAACTCTTTCGTTTTTTTTCCTTAGGCTTCTGTTGAGGTCCTTTTGATTTGAGAGCTTTAAAAAAGTTTTGAATGATGAGTATGATCGTGGAGTATTTTTATTTCTTGCACTACTTTTAATGTGTAGAAAATACGTTCAAATGCAGTTAAAAAATTTAAAGCTATTCTGAAGAAGAACATTATTTGCGTAAATTTTCGAAGCGCGTGGTTATTTAATGTTAAGTGAAGCAAAAATGGCATCAGTGTGTCCGACACGTCGAGCAGGTGGTTGAGCCAAAAATGTGAGAAATGGAAATTTTTTTCGGATCGCTCTGTAGAAAATCTTGTTATAAACCTAGGTGAAGGTAGCAGCAGCAGCAGCACCAACTCCTTTTCAGAATAAAATATTTTTTAAATATAGTTATTTAAAAGATGAATTTATATTTCGTTTTGTTATTTAATTTATAATTAATCCTAATGAATAAATGTTTTATTTTTACTTGTTTTTTTTTATATAAAAGGGATTTGGCCTTCTGGCACCTTTTATTTTGCCTTATGGTGTTGTGGAAAAAGATAAAATTTTTATAAGCAAAACGATTAAATAAAAATTCCTATTTAAAAAAAAAGGGATGTAACATACTCTTCTTTTATAGCTGAGTCCATTTAAAATACACACTACGAAAACCCTGTGCGAGCTTTCTTGTGTGACAGATTTATGCAATTCACTGTAGCGAGAATGAGAGGCAAGCGTCCTATCTTGCCTGTACTGCCTATTTTTCTGGGATAGAGTATAGTGTTAAGTTCAGTTCATCTAACATAAAATCTTCAAATGAGAACTATATATGCAAAACAAGATTAAATCTGCTAATCATCGAAGCTGGAAGATTTTGTCATTATTCTAAGAATGAAGGTAAGCTTACCTACAACTGTTTTAAGCCTAACTAATAATAAGTAGACTAACTTCATACTAACAAAGCCAATGTTTAGTTACATTAAAGTTGCCATTATTATGTTTTTAAAATTAATTTTTGGAATTAATAATGGCATATGCAAACAAACGCGAATATCAGAATATCAAAATGGCAGAGGAACATTATAGCCTGGAAAAACATTTCACATTCATATAGAAAGGTTAAAAAAGAATCTTGTACTTGATTGTTAAAGTTCTATCGGCTATTATTCTAAGAAAGCTTAAGTACCAGCATGTTTGGCAACGCAGAAAATGCTATAATTTCACAAAAGGTGCGCTGCGTGATGCACATACCAATGACTTAACACTTTTCGGTTTCTTCAATGAAAAGTCACTCATGGATAGCGGCATTTGGGGTGGGTTCTATATTGACGACAGAAAACAGCAATGACTTTGAAGCATTAAATTCTACGCGGATTTGTATTTCCTAATGGATAATTCTGTCGAGCTCGAGCAAAGTGGTATTTTTTTAGTTGTTATCCATATATTTCTAGTGTGTTTGACTTTTTAATGTTTTTCCTAGTGGGGCTGGCTGTGTTATTCGGGAAACATACTACTCTAAAACTAATAACATCTTTGCAGCTGAAGTCCAGCCATGTATTTTATTCGGCTTAAAAACTTTTACCCAATTCGGGAAACAAAATTCATCGCTTTAAGAAATAAATTTGTTATATAAGACTCTGCCGGAAGCTGGAGTCATGTCACTATCGAATAGTAAAGTGACCAGTTAAACTTGTTTGAATAACACATAAGGAGGTGGCCGTGGCGCGAAAGTTGTGTGCTCGCTTCTCAACCTCGTGGTCGCAGGTTCGATTCCTAACGTTGTCTATGTCTTCTTATATTCCATTAAAAACCAATTCTAAAAATTGTCATACAATGAGTTGCTGGTTTACTCATTACATGCTGTTCAGGCATAACACTAACAACATGTGATTGAGTAAGCTACTCATAAATATGACAACGAAATAAAATAAAATAATGCGAATTATAAGAGATATAAATATATAAGACACTGTAATTTTCTCCGCATTAGTTCAGCCGCCATCCCTGGAAATAAAATCTGAGACAACAACCACCATCTCAATACGTCGCGCAACACATCTTTCTATCCTTTTTTCTCTTCTTTCACCAGATGCCACGCTGTGTTTAAAACATATTAAGGGTAAACAAAAAAACACAGACTGAAGGTTCTGTCGCTGGGAGGTGGCAAATGCAGTATGAACAAATCTTTTATAAATTGGTATATCTTTGGTCAGTTCTGACTTCCAAATAGAAGTGAAAACTTCTTTTTAAGTAGTTCACTCTATTAATATTACATAAAGTTCAAATTTTTGGGAACTTACCGCGTTAAATGTTAGAAATGTTTTCAATTTCTTTTTCCCGAGGTTTCGAAGAAGATTCAAACTTCGAGGTCACGGGATGAGACGGTTTGAAACTTCTTCGAAACGTCGGAAAAAAGTAATTGAAAATATTTCTAACATTTAACGCTGTAAGTTCCGAAAAATTTAAACTTTATGTAATATGAATATCATCCGCGAAAATAATAACCTAAAAACTCTATTAATGTCAATGACGCCAAGACAATTTTGCATAATAATCCTCCAAAAGCCTTTTACTTTTCGCACAGTGCTTGAGATGTGGTTCCGCTGATTGATTGATGTTCATTTTCAGTTTTATTTTCTATGTATTGTCTTTTTTTGAAAACCAATAAACAGTTTATTGAATGCGTCTATACAGTATAGTGTGTAAATTTGTTTATTATCATCGGGGTAACTCGACGGATTACCTTTAAATTTAAAATTTTTTATTTTCCAACAAAATTAAAATTTTCAAGGCCCCAATGACTATAAATACGTCCTTGTTGTTCTTGATGATTATCATAATAATCACATGCTATATCTGTGTTGCGGCCAAAACAATTTGAGAACCTACAAGGATTTTGCTTACAAATGGATTCATTTCAATCACTTAAGACTTGGCAATTGTACTAAGTTTTTTCTCGCTGCAATGATGATGCAAACGAATATACATAACACATATATAAGATATAGTTTGCAAAGGGATCTAGCATAAGAATTACGTGGCCAAGCAATTTATAAAAATAGCTACGGCATGCATGGGGCAACTGAACAGAAGCAGTTGAGAAAATTATGATGTTAATACTCGTATTGCTAGCAATTTGTTTTATCCACTCGAGTAAGCACTCCAAGAGTACCTATATTTAGGTGAGCTTAGGCATAAATCTTGGATGTTGTACATTATGGCTAAAAATGAGACATTTTGAAAAGCATTAAGATACAATTCAGCGAAACATGGAGTGTTTATCCCTTCGGGTGAGGTACTTAACTTAATAGGTACCATTAAACGTTTAGTGATACCTACTAAGCAATAAGCTGTCGAAGAATTCAGGTGCATTTGTTTGTTTTATTTTTTCGCGGATGGGTGTAAAACCAAAAAATAATATATTTAGTTCACTCCAAAAAAATGACATCAGCGGTACATCATCATCGAGTCAACAGGCCAAGCGGGTAACTAAAGTTCATGTTATTGAAGCTGTTAAGCGCCATATAAGCTTTTTTCCATCCATCGAATCGCATTATTGCCGGAAAACTAGCAACAACCAATATCTAGAAGCACATCTCACACAAGCAGAAATGTTTCGGATGTACAAAAGGGAGAAGGCTGGAAATGAAGAAACTGTTAAATTTAATGTGTACCGAAAAGTTTTCAACACCCAGTTCAATTTGGCTTTTCATAAACCAAAGAAAGATAGATGTGGTCTATGCGAAGAGCACAAAGTAGCAGTTAAGAACAATATTATATCTGATGAGCTGGTTTTCAAATATAATGAGCATTTTCAAGAAAAGGAAGAGGCATATAAGCAAAGACAAGTTGACAGAGAAAACACAGTTCCAGTATTGTGCTTTGATATGCAAAATGTACTAATCTGTCCAAAAGCTGATGTTAGCTCATTTTTTTACCACTCTAAGTTGAATGTGTATAACCTTACCGGACATTTTTCACTTAACAACAAGGTTTACTGCTACTTGTGGGAAGAAAGCAAAATGGGAAGAACTGGAAATGATATTGCTAGTGCTTTGTTGAAGATTCTAAATCGTATAATGCTATATTGTCCAGAAATTACAAAAATTATTCTCTGGAATGATTCGTGTGTTTCTCGAAATTGGAACTCGTTGACAACCTTCGTACTAATGGATTCTCCTAAACAACACCCAGCAATCCAGGACATACATTTTAAATTCTCTACTCCAGGACATTCAACAATTCAGGAAATAGATAATGTCCATAGCTGCATTGAACGCGTCTTACGAACTCATGATTTTTATTCACCCTTGTCTTTAATTCGCATTCTTTTGAAAATTAAATTCAAAAAACAAAATCTTACAATTTTGCCAATGCAACCGTTAGATTTTAAAAATGTTTTGGAATGTTGTAAGATTTTCAGCTTTAAATTAATACCCTTTTCGAAAATAGTTCAACTGCAATTAAAGCAGAGCCTTACCGAAGTGTTTTTTAAGATTTCACATCTTGAAGAATCTTTCAAACATGTGGACTTAAAGTTTTCGAAAAACCTTAAGAAATTAGAAATCCCAAATTTTTGAATGGCCAATTTTAAACGTATTGCAACTAAAAAATGAACTGCCACTAAGAAAAATCCAACCTTTTGAAGCAATATATGCCTTTAATAGATAAAGAATTTTTCGTAAACATAATGAACACGTATAAATATATACCTACATGAATAATAAAATTATTTTTTATTTTATCTTATAATTAAATGTATTTGTACTGTAAAATGTATAAAATTCCTAAATAAAATGTACTAAGTATTATATGCATACATTGAAAATACCTTCAATTAAATTTTTTTTAATAAAATATAAAAATCAGGTTTTTGTTTCATATTCAACTAGAAAATGATTTAATATAATTTAAATACTAAAAATGTTTTCCAACGATTACATTTTTCTAAGGAATCTTCAAATGCTTATTTAAGAATTACATAGTTCTATATGGTACATAGAACCTTTTTCGAATTTAAAACCAAAAATTAAACGAGCAATTGGCTTATAGAACCTTGTGCAAAAAATTTAAATTACGATTAAAAGGAAATTCCTTAAAAGTTAAACAAATAAATTTGATTTTAATTAATTATTATAAACAATCAATCATTTGCTATCATTCAAACATAAATCAATAGTCATATTTAAAAAACCGGAGCATCAAAAACTTAAAAGTTGAATAACTCAAAACAGAGGTCGGTCGACATAGAACCTTATAATTCTGGGCCGACGACATATTGGGCGGTATCTCAGCCATAACTTAACGAATGTTGGTTTTCAAGTGCATGAACACGGTCTTTGGCGTAGCCCCACAAAAAAAAGTCCAGCGGTGTCAAATCGCATGATCTTGGTGGCCAGATGATATCGCCACGACGAGAAATTACGCGGCCAGGAAATGTCTCTTGCAATAAAGCCATATTTGCTCGAGTTGTGTGGCATGTGGCACCGTCTTGTTGAAACTACATATTCTCCAAGTCGTGGTCTTAAATAGCAGGCAAATATATATAAAGTCAGAAAAGAAGAGTCAAAGAACATATCTTCAACTATTTTGGATGTAGCGTAAGACCAGGTTCGGCGGCTACTTGCCATGGCAGGGTGGTATCGAAAGTTCATGCGAGATTTTTCGAGCCTGACTGCTCCCTTGAGGGAGCTGTTAAAAAAAATAACGCCAAATTCCAAATCACGGATGAGGCGCTAGAACAATTGAAAAGTGAAGAACTGCCTTAACTACCATGCCAGTACTGTCCCATCTTGACTTTTCCAAAAAAAATTACATCCATTGCGATGCATCCGATACGAGTATAGGAGCGGTATTGTTCCAAAAACAGACGATGAGGAGGAGGTCCCCATTTCTTACTTTTCACAAAAGTTTAACAAGTGCCAGAGGAACTACAGCGTCACCGAGAAGGAGTATATGGCCGCGGTGATGGCCGTGAAAAAATGTAAGCCGTATGTCGAAGGCATAGACTTCACCGTGATCACCGACCACTCCAACCTTCAATGGCTCATGACGATGAAAGACCTGAGCGGCAAACTCGCCAGGTGGTGACTCCAATTGCAGTCCTATGTCTTCGACATACAGCATCGAAAAGGCAGCCTATTGTACACTCTTTTTCGGGTACACGTGGATTCTCTGGACTTAGAAGAAGTGGTTCCGTTAATCGACCTTGATTCTAACGAACTCCTATCCGATGAGTACTTGAGGTTAATACAAGCAGTTAAAGCCCATCCGGATGAAATCCCTGAACTTGAAATCAAAGACGGGTTTGCCTAAAGCGCGCATTTATAGGAGCAGAAGATGATTCGATGCAAGAACATATTTGGCTACTATGGGTTCCATCGGGTCTTACCGAAGAAATTATAAAAAGAGCTCATAATCTGCCCCGAGTAGCACACGAAGGTATTGCTAGGACTCTATGGTGAATCCGTCAAAATTTCCTCTGGCCAAATATGACTGTGCAAGTCCGCGAATATGTGTCTTACTGTTCCATGTGTATGGAGTGTAAAGCGTCTAGTCAGGTATCTCGTCCACGTATTAATCGTACGTTCGAAAAACGTGTCCGTGAAGTTAGCACACAAAGTGTCAGCATCTCAATTTTGTTTGGAGTTCTTATCGCATGCACATGAGTTCTATAATTCCTGATAATTTTCCAAAATTGTTCTGCTTGATTTCACCGAAAAAACTTCATTTAAAAAAGTGAGATGCTAACTTCACGCCAGCATATCATTTTTCGAAATATCATATACAAATATTTTTTTTAGGGTGTAAGCATACTTTCCTAAGAGGTCCTCATACTTAAAAAAATAATTCTGTCATATCCAAGTTAATAAATTTTTTTTAAATATAAAATTTACATTAAAAAAAACACTTGCAATGCAATAAATCCTAAAAAAATGAAACTTGTGATAGCAAACTCTCATTTTACGATTCCCAACCCAGTTATCAATCTCAGCATATACATATAATGTGTTTGCTACATAATCCGCGGAGTTCCCGTTTCTAACGCTTTTCTAAAAAAAATTGATTTTTTTCTATTTAGGGGACTTTTTCATGACTTTTGGTAAACGACCTTGAGATGCGAGCATTTTTTTACGAGTTCCAGCCCAAAAACTAAGATTTTTTTTTTATTTAGGAAACTTTTTCATGACGTTTGGTAAACGACCTTGAGATGCGGGCATTTTTTTACCAGTTATCGATCTCATGATATACATATAATGTGCTTACTACATAATCCGCGGAGATCCCGTTTCTTACGCTTTTCTAACAAAAAATATGTTTTTTTTTGTAATGTGTTAACTCATAATTATTCTGCCTGCGTATTAGTGATTTGAGAGTAATCAATTAAGCTCGAAAACGCATAATTTCGATTCTGCTGGCTTAACTTAAATTTATCGTCTAAATGCGAAATCGTAACACAAAGTTGTTTCAATTTCATTAGGTACTAATTTCGCTTAATTGCGTTATGCCTGCTCATTAATTTTTTCTTCGAAATAAGAAATCGTAACAAAAATTGTTTCATTTTTCGTAACTGCCTTCGCTTAACTGTGATTTTTACTTGCGATTATAGGTACATATGTACTAAGTTATGCATTCGTAAAAAAATTCCAACAATCAAACATGACATTACGATCATAGATAACACCAAAAAAGTGGGTCCCCCAATTCCGTATGTCTGTCTGTCCTCGAGTCTGAAGCCTAAACTGTTCGATGGATTTGCTTCAAACTTGCTACATATTGTTTGTTCGGTAACATGCCCATAACTTTCTCCAATTTTTTTTTAAGACGAAAAATAACAGTAGCTCCCATACATTTTTTTTTGCAAACCCAAAATCTTTTGATAATTTTTTTTTTGAAAAAAATTGTTAATTTTGGTACCTCTAGTAGAACCATTTTTTTTTTGTTTCGATTTTCTGGAAAACGGTTAATTTGATTTTTTTCAATTTTTTTACGCAGAAGCTCCTAAAGTTTAAACATTATTGTAAACTAAATTTTTTGAAAAAAATTTGTTTTTGGAAATTAGTCTTTTTTTTTTTGAAACTCAAAATTTTGGAAACGAGTCAATAGATTTTCTTGAATTTGGTGTTTTTTTGACATTATTTTGCATAGTTAGAAAAACTATTTTTCTAAAATAAAAAACAACGGTACCTCCCATACAAATGTTAAAAAACCGTTAAGAAAAAAATTTATTTTTCAAAGAATTTTTATAAAAGAATGCGTATGTTCTTAAATTAACAGTCTACTTTGAAGTATAAATTTATTTTATTTTGCGTACTTATTAACGGTACTTCCTATAGAACCACTTTTAATATTTTCGCCTTTCTCACAATTGGATAAATCGATTAAATTTTTTTTGCGCAAATGCTCCCTTAAAGTATTAATAAAACAAGTTTTCAAAAAGAGTTTTTCGATTTTTAATATATAAATAATTTTTTTTTGAAAAAACCATTTTTCAAAAACCAGTCGCTGATTTTTTTTTGGAAATTTGAATTTTATATGTACATATATTAATAATATCCTTAAAATAAAGTTTCAAATTTAAAAAAATGAATTTTTCAAAAACACGATTTTTGATTTTTTGGTAGGTATATTCTTATTTATCTAGGAATTCAAATAGCATCTTTGTTTTCCCTCAAGCTATAACAATAACAACTAAGCAATATAAAAACATTTAATTATGTGTGTTATCCATATATTTCTATCTTATTAGGTACTCGTATATATATCATTTGTTCGAATTGTTGGGTACATCACAGAATACTGCATTAAATGTAGGTCCTCATACGTATTTATATATACATATATGTAATTTTAAAAATCACATGAATCTTATGTATGCATATTGCACCTAAATTATAAAGTTACATGCATACCTACCCACCTATTGTATAAATATATTGTTCACGTTAGCATTTAACGAATTGAAATAAATAACCCATCCTACATTTTCATTATTATACATATGTACATATTTACCTACCTAGGTTCCATCTATGTATGTATGTAGCTACATATTACCCTCCTAACTTACATTATTAAAATCCTAATGTAGATTTGAATATGCATTTGTAGGAAAGTACCTATGTAACTATTCCTTGAATAATCCATTCGACAATTATTCATTATACTAAGAATCTAGGTAATCTTACATACCCCGGCTCTAAACCTGCATAGGACAACCAAATTACCTACCTACTACGGATTGGTGTTGCGTGTGTGCCTGAATGGATGCTTTGTGTGATGACACCGGTGTCGACACGAGAGTCATGTGAATGGGCCGCTTTAATCGCTTCTGTTGATTTGCTCTGGGTACGGTGATGTGCTTGTTGTTGCATATGAAAAAAAAATGTTTTTTTTTCGGGGCAAACAACCATCTTTTTATTTTTGTATGTTGTTGGTGCCAGGCTGCCGTCCAAGTTAAATCAAATAAGTATTGCCAAGTGACTTTTCTGAAAAAAAATCAAGAATATCAAAAAAAAAACATATTGTGTTAGATTTCGACTTTATAATTTATGATGACTGAATCTTACTACTTCTAACGAGCTAACCTTGTAGATTTATATGTATACAAAAAGAAACTACAAACATGTATATATATATATTAGGTTTCTCGGAAACGGCTCCAAAGATTTGGATACATTTTTTACAGTTTGTTGCTAGATATAATGAATGGAAAAAAATAAAAAAAATATATGTATTAAATTCACCCACTGCCACGCGCACTTAAAAAAAAACATTATTATTGATTTTATTAAAATTTTATTTCTAACCGACTTCTATTCCTATGTTTAAAATATATTTTAAATTTAAATATAAATATTTAAAATTGTACAGTGAAACCCGCTTAAGTGAATCTCGCAAGTGAAAAACCCGCTTAACTGAAAAAAAATGCCTGACTTTTTGTGGTTTCGCTTAATCGGGTTTCACTATACTTATGAATAAATGTCTTAAGATATTTATTATTATCTAGAATACAATCAACTTTTTCTACGGGAAACTAATAACATAACATTTTCGTATGTATCAAATTCAATCGCAATTAAGCGAAATCAGTAACGAATAATGAAACAGCTTTTTTTGTGTTACGATTTCGATTTTATACGATGACTGTAATCACTAGTAAGCAGGCAGAAAAGCAATTAACCGAAATTAGTAATGAATTACGAATACGATTACTCTGAAATCACTCTTAAGCCGCCAGAATCGCGTAAGCGAATAGGTAATCGAAATTAGTAATGAAATTGAAAAAAAAACTTTTGTTACGATTTCCATTTTATACGATGACTGAAATCAATAATAAGTGGGCATAATCGCAATTTATCGAAATCAGTAATGAAAATGAAACAAATTTTTGTTGCGATTTCTAATTTAAAAGATGAAACTGAAATAACCAATAACCAGGAGAATTACAGTTAGGTGATATTAGTAATGAAATTGATACAACATTTTGTTACGATTTCGAATTTGACGATAACTTTAAATTCACTATTAAGCCATAGAATCGCAATTAAGCGAACTCAGAATTGACGCAACTTTTTGTTACGATTTCGAGCTTAAACGAATAATCTGAAATGACTAATAAGCAGGCATAATCGCAATGAAGCGCAATCAGTAATGGAAATGAAACAGCTTTTTGTTACGATTTCCAATTTACATATAAGATGACACTGAAGTAACCAATAACCAAGCAGAATCGCAATTAAGCAAAATTAGTAATAAAATTGAAAAAACCTTTTTTTTTACGATTTGGAATCTATACGATAACTTTAAAATCACGAGATACAAAACATAAGCAGAACCGAAGTCAAGTATAATCAATAAATACACTACTCGTTGGTGCGGTGCAAAACTACTTGGGAGTTGTATAGTAGTTTACAGATATTCTTCAAATAAAACACAGATATAATTTTAAGATTTTCCTTATTTAATAACCCTGATAAAGTTACTGGCAAGATCAACTATTGGAATTGGGAGCAATGTGAATAGTACTGCTGAGTTGTGAATAAACTGCTGAGTGCTGACTAAAGGCAGTATATGTTAGAACTGTTTTTTGTAAAGAAAAATAAACTAATTTTATAACTGAAGCAAATGGAATAACGCAATCAATCTAAAATTTTGGTCGAACCGCATAGCGGAAGATAGATAATAAAGTCATGAATAATAAATAATTGTAAAAAGTTTACTTAACTTCATATTATACTGACAATATTTGTTCCATAACTGTTATTTTAGTAACGTGTATTTATAACTGTTATTCGAAAGTAACAATTGTAGTAGAAACAAGTAGATATTGTTTACTAGCAGTTTTGTCCATGCATATCACTATAAAAGCATACATAATTATGCCCAACCAATATTCAAAGGATTAAATGATCGAAAAGTAGGAAAGTAGGTAAATCATCCCAATCTAAAGATCGTCTTATATAAAGCAATGACCGGTATATCCTGCATACCTATAAAATCTACAAATTTAATTTTAATTAAGTACCTAATGCAAGAAAATACATCAATTTGTTACGAATGAAATTTTACATTTTTTTATATCTTAAACAAAATCTTATTAAAGAGAAAGACAAAAAATGGGTGCTTAATCTCAATTCCTTCCGACCATTTGAGATTGATTTCTTCCAAATTATTTTCTTTGTTGGAAGAAATTCGAAAAAATCAATTTTTCTTGTAAATGTGTGAGTGCTGCAGCTATAAGGTAATCACAATCAAAATACAAGAAAATGGATAATTAGGATTTGACGTTATAGAAAATGTTAATTGTTGCTAGTGTGCGTGAAATAGTACAATTTTGTTAAAATAAGATCGATTTTGTTCAGGGAAATGTCGTATTCATTTAGAGAGCTTTCGAAATCTAAGCGTAATGCATTAAAAGAGCCGTTAAACTAAATTTTTAAATGTTAGATAAACAATTTTTTGTTCTTTTTTCATAAATATAATTTGAATTTTGTCATTTTAAGCAATTAATTAAAATTAATATGAGGTACAATATGCCTACTGTAACTAAGTAAAGTAAGTTAAAGAATTCATTTATTTACAATTTGCATTTTTTACATTTGAATATATTTTAACGAATTTTGTTTTAAGCTTTGGCTTTGCCGTCGCTCGACTGGCAATATCTTAAAATAGCAGAAGATTTAAATATAAATTTGTTATTTATTTGTATTACTTTTATATTAAATAGATAAAGCTATGCGTATTCTGTTAAAAGTAGTCTTCGGAAAGTAAGGGTGTCTCTCAGAAAAAGAGCAAGTCCTCTCCAGTCAGATCCATTTAGAATGTTGTCTCTCCCATTGTTAGAATACATTTTCCGAAATATGATATTCTATTTTGTTTGTAGATTGGGCATATGCTTATCAAATGAAAACCGTCTTCTTTTGATTTCATGTTACATAAGTTACAGAACTGATCAAAACTTCCATTGTACGGGCTTCCGTTGAGACCTAGAAGTTCGCATCTAGTTCTGAATACAAAGAGATTTGTTTAATACTGAAAGAATCTCTAAAATAGTTTTTATCACAAAGCTTAAATTCTAATTGGCTGTATAATATTCTGCCTTTTCGATCATAAGATTTCGAACCGAGTCTTCTTGTTTTGGTATGATCTCATAAAGTTGATCCTTTAAATGTTGCGGGTTATTTGGGTCTAAATTAACTTCCACTCCCTGATTAGAACCAATATTTATCCACTCACTCATCCACCAAAGTTTATTTCGTGTTTCGTAAAGTAACAGCTTTTTACTCAACCGAGAGTTCTGGTATCCCAATACTTTAATGATAAAGTCCACTTGAATCTTAAGTGTGTATGTTAAAAGTTTTGGTAACCCAGTTTCTAAATAAATTGCGTAGCATTGGAAGATAAAACAGTTTTTTAATGAAGTTTCTCAGTGCTTTTTCAATTTCGTCATATTCTTTAATTCCCCAAACCTGTGCTGCATAGCAAAGTGTAGATTTGACAACTGAATCGAAGATTTTATATTTTATGGAGAGATTTATGTGTTGGTTTGAGGACACATTGCTTCATGTCAAATTCATGAGAATTTGTGATGCGTTAGATTTTTCTGCAAGGTGTTTTCTGAAATCCAACGTTGGGTTGAGCTTAACTCCAAGATACTTATATTCATCCGTTATAACCAAACGACTCCCAATAAGACTCCACTTATATCGTACTTCACCTCGATTTGATCGCGATAAAATCATTATTTTCGACTTTTCAGCATTTATAACAAGTCCCCATATGTCACAGAATGCCGCTAGACGATTTATCATCAGTTGTAAATTTTCTGGTGATTCTGATAATATTACTAGGTCATCGGCATACAACAATACATTAATTAGGTCACCTGCGATTCGAATACCTCCAGGGAGATGTGAAACAATGTCATTAATAAAAAGTGTTTAACACCAGCATTTTAAAGCATTCTGAAAACATTGATCAATCCCAGACCGTTGCGTTTGTGTTCATATACATGTTTCGTATTACACGGAGGAATTTTGTTGAAACACCCAGTTGTGAGAGTTTTTATAGCAAAGCACTTCTATTCACCAAATCAAACGCTGCCTTAAAATCGAAAAACAAAGTGTAGATTTTCTTGTTTCGTGCTTGAAATGCCTTAGCTATAGATGTTAGCAAGAAAATTTGATCAACTGTAGAGTAGTTCTTCCTAAATCCAGCTTGCAGGTCTGATAGGATATTATATTCCTCTACCCAACTTTCAAGTCTGCCAGCTAGTACTCCACAAAATATTTTCGCTTATCATTTAAGGATCCTTTTTTATGTATAGGGAAAATTACTGATGTTTTGATCGAGGCTGGAACATTGGCACTTGTGAAAATTTTGTTGAAAAGTGTCAATAAATTGTTCCAAAAGGTTAGGGATGCGTTCTTGAA
This sequence comes from Philhelius pedissequus, assembly GCA_910595825.1. Lineage (NCBI taxonomy): Eukaryota > Metazoa > Arthropoda > Insecta > Diptera > Syrphidae > Philhelius > Philhelius pedissequus. The sequence goes on from OU343161.1 coordinate 138,561,567, forward strand.
AAATTAATAATGTATCCCATCTTCTCCTGGGGATTTATTATTTTTAGCTTTTCCTAGAACAGTTAATAATTCGTCAGCAGATATTGTACAACCAAGTATATCATCGCATATAAAGGGTTCCGCATAAGAAAACATTGGTTATTTTTCTATATGTAAAAGGTTTTTGAAATAGATCGCCAGGTCATCTGCAGAGACGCATGAACCTATAATGTGATTTGTACCATTTATTTATTTTGCTATCTTCCAGAATTCTTTTGTGTTCTTAGCGTGTTTCTAAAGATAGAGCTAGATTTGTTTCAAAACTGATTTTCTTTGAATGACAGAGCTTTTTATATCTGAAATTTGATTGGATATACCATTTCCGCAGTTCATCATTATAAGAGTTACGCTGCATTGCATTAAGTAGACCGAAGGATTTTTCTCTAGTGTTCATGCCTACTATTACTAATTTCATTTGTCTTTCATGCAACTCTAAATTGATTGATGCATTTAAAGTGAGGTTAGCACTAAAAAAAGTTGTTCATTCCGTTTGCATACTGTTTGAACATTCCACCGTAGCCTTCGTAATTTTTGTTGTTGTTCAATTTCACATCTAAAAAGTCAAATATAGAACAGATTCCCATCTTGGTATTACTCATCCACGAATCAAAAATACAAGAATACGCCACTTATTAGTTTTTATTATTTTATTGACGTCATATGTAAAACAAAATCCATTTATCCACAAACAACAAACAACAACAAATTGCAAATTTTGTTTCACATATGACGTCAATAAAATAAAAAAAAACAAAGATGTGTCGTAAGCTTGATTTTTGTTATTCATGTTACTCATCGCATCATTTTCATTTCATTTCTCTGGTTGACTTTGACCAGGTCGGAAGTGTTTGATACACCTTGATATGTTTGCGATCTTTTAAAAAAAATATTTTTTTGAGTTTGAATTTTATGTGTGGACTTACCTACCTACATAACTAAAAATGAAAAAAAATATTTACGATAAAATTGTCTTACAAGATTTATTGTGTGACCCTCAATTATGCACCGTTAACGGTGAAGGAAAAGTTCTTCCCCCTTCTAATGATGAGTGTGTTTCTTTATTTATTCCGGATAAGGAATAGAATGGATGGAAAAGACGAAATGTTTATCTAGAATATCCAGAATGGAATGAATAAAGAAACAAAAATTCTCTCCGGAATAGAAAAGAAAAAAGGTGACATCAATCAGCTCTTTTAAAGTGTTGTGGTGATGACAAGAAAATAGATATCTCTATGGAAAATAGTAAAAATAAATTATTATTAATTCATGAAAAGTCACATTTAATTGTCATTTATATATTTATTTCAATAATAAAAAAATTTAAACAATGTTTGGTCATCCATTTTGTTTACTTACTTGGTTTTCGTCTTTGGCTGCTGTCATTTGTCTTGCTTTCATATGAAAGGGTTATTCCGAGAATATTCTTTTCATTCCGTGTTTAACATGGAATAAAAAGAATGTATTCCAAACATTCCGGAATGAATAAAGAAACAACAAAATAGTTTATCCGGAATATTCCTTGGAATAAGGAAACTTCCGAATATTCTGCACATATCAGAATGAATAAAGAAACACACCCGATGTGTTCAAAACAATTTCTTGATTGATGTTAGAAAAAGGCTCATTAATAACACCATAGCATGTGTACACATTTGTGAATACTAACCGTAATGGTTTTAAAACTATTATTTTAAAAGCTTTTAGCATTGAAGGACTTAATTCAACTGATGCATTATATTTCAGTGTCATAGACAAAGTCAGTTTGATTAATCGGAGCTCAGAGTTTCTAAGAACAAAAATAATAATTTAAGCTGAAAAATGGGAGACAATTCGGCTCAAAGAAAAGATGTATGGAAATCGAAGTTATTTGAAATTGCAAGCCGGGTGGGCAGACATATTTGCCGAAGCGTTTTGGGTTCAAAACCATTTGGAATGTGTGCTAGTTTTTACGAATAGTATTGTACATTTAAGTCCAAATGCACAATATTTTCTTTCTTTTCATGCATTTTGTAGTGAATGCAACGCCAAAATAAGCGACAACATTTAAAAATACCGTCTTAGGGCACGGACGTGGTTGTCAAGTGCGACATAATTGACCTGAAACTAAGCGAGCACTCGAGGTTGAAAAGGAGACAATTAAGGGGAATGCGTCGGCAAAAAGTTGCGGATTATCTCGTTGATGGTCGAAGGGATGCTGTTTATTGGAGACGAAAAGAGGCTCTTCGTGTAAAATCATTTGGGGGTAAGAATCCACCAATGCTACCAACAAAGAAGGTTGTCCGCAAAGCAAAGCAGCATCGTCTCTAAGACATATACGATATTTCTTTTGCTAACCCGGCCTTAAACTTGCTCAAATCAGCTTAGCATGGGAAATATGTTGGCTGCATTCACCACGTAGCTTTGTTCCGGTTTATGTTGTGTATTGGCGTCCTGAACAAGTACCAATATATGTCACGCTGCCGTAATAATTCGGAGGCAATTCTCACGATCGATGCAATTGGTTGATTTGCAAAGCGGGTTGATTCTACAGACCCACATATTTTTTTATACCAATGTGTTTTAGTGACAAAAGAAGGAAGCATTCCTGTCTTCCAGATGGTTTCAGCTGACCAAAGAGCTTTGATGGTCTCTCATTTTTTGAGACTGATAGTTGCAGCGAATGTTCCTATACCTCCTATTGTGGTTACAGATTTTGGTTGGGAATTATTGATTGCTGCAGCTGAAATGCGGTTAGACATTTGTCACTTCTCAAAAATGGTGTCCCGGTGGTCTTGTCTCAAAGGGAAGGATAAGACTTTGGTTAGACGGTTTTTGTAAAAACAAACGATGCTTAGGGAAAGCCACTCTAATATCTAACCTCGACGAGCTGTCATATTTTATTGAGTCAGTGCTTGTAGTCGCTCTCAACAAAATTTATGAAGAATCAGCATGGTGATATAACTGTGTCATGTGTGGAACGCCTTAAATTCCTAAAGAATAAAATTAGAGGTGATAAATCAATTGAAACTATAAATGAATGCAAGAATGAAGAAATAAAATATGAAGAACAGGAAGAATATCCAGAATTCCAACGGGTAGAAACGGGGTGGAAGATTTGGGCAAACATAGCATTAAACTGTTCCGAAGGGGAAATGATAAATGGATATACAAATGTTGAATTTGCAAACCAATTGAAAAGACAGTTACTTGCATATATTCCCCGTTGGACAAATATTATGGTTCCAGTGTTTCGCAGAGGTTTCTCAATAGCTACATCTGCGGCTGTCGAGTCTGAATTTCGTGACCTAAAACACTGGGATCTTAAAGCTGTGTTACCAATGCGAATTGACAGATTCCTATTTCAACATCTTGACCATATAACAGAAAAATTGGCCGAAGGCCGTACTGAGTCAAATGTTGAAATAAGTAAAAAGTCGATTTCGCATGAAAATACTGACAAAGATGCCAAAATTGAAACAAGCACACCTTTATGTGTTACATCTAATAAAAAGCTTGGGGATTTGGCTATTGAGCAAGTTCTAATACAAACCAATCCAAATAGGTTATTGGCAAATGACGCAAACGCGTGGAATATTAAAGAAGTATGTCGAGGGCTCAATCAAAATAAAAATCTTGCAGATGGGAATGAGCCAAAAATAAAAAAATGCCGCCTAACATGCTACGATGACTGCCTGAATGGGACTTTATTAAAGAATAAAAATTTTCAACATTCCAGTATTATTAAATGGAAGTTTGTCAAAACCAGTCCGCTTAGACAACTTTCATTACAATACTGCTGAACCGTGTGCATTTGATTCAATGTTTCTTAAATCCCTAACATTTTCTTTTAGAAAAAAGACTGACAGCAAAATATTTGCTCTTTCAATACAAATTTCTTTTGAAGAAGTTTTGGTCACACCAACTTCAATAGCAAGTTTTATTATTGGGCATGGACATGCTAACGACGTTTGTTTGTCAAAGTAAACTTTGTTCACAACAATACCACTTAAAATTACTTGCAAAATAGAATCAAAGGCGTTTCAGCAATACCGGAAGTTGTCTAAACGGACTGGTATTGACAAACGTCGATTTAATAGTACTGGAATGTTGCCAATTTTTGAATCTTTAATAAAATCCCATTCAAGACAGTCATCGTAGTATGTTGGGCGGGTGAGGGAACTAAAAATCATGCAGTGTTGATTTCAATGCATTGTACTTTTCTACTCGGATTCGTTGACAGTTATTATTATTTTGGTAAATGATCAACTTCTTTTGAATACGTCCCGCTCTGTGCAATGGAAGATCCTTTTTGACTCGATTTCGTATATGATGGTATTCTGAGAATGATGTCTTCAATTTGCACCAACGGAACCAATAAAAAAAATAAAATTTTTCTTAAAATTTTACATTGAAAATTTGAATAAGTAATTGAAGCAGATGAAGATTTGGCAAAGCTTTATCTCCAGTATAATGATTTTTGCCAAAATAAAATGCTGATCAACTTACCTTTAAATAAAATGCACGACTGGATCGCACGAACTTGCTCTAGTAGCTAACAACTTTGATGTAGCTAACCATTGATGTTTAGTGAGTTAGGTGTAGTTATCCTATGCAGGTTTAAAGCCTATGTAGGTAAGATTAACTTGATTCTTAGTATAATGAATTGTGGAATGGATTTTTCAAGGAATAGTTACGAAGGTACCTACCTACAAATGTATATTTAAATTTAAGTTATGGATTTTAATTATGTAAGTTAGGAGAGTAAAATGTATCTACATGTATGTATATAAATATTGATGGAACCTAAGTATGTTAACATGTACATACTCGTATAATAATGAAAACGAAGGATGTAAGTGGGTGGGTAACTATATACATACAACTTCATAATTTAGGTGCAATATGCATACATAAGATTCATGTGATTTTTAAAGCATATATGTATATATTAATGTATGAGAGCATACATTGTATTTAGTATTCAATGACATACGCAAAAATTCGTAAAAAGGGAATAATAATAAGGTAGAAATAAATGGATAATACACATACTTAAATGTTTTTATATTGCTTGGTCATTACAGTTTGAGGGAAAACAAAGATGCCATTTGAATTCATGGATAAACATGAATATATAAAAAAAATTCGATTATCGTTGGAACGATTTTTTAATAAATTAATTTTTTATATATAAAATTTTGAAAACATTTTTAGTAAAAAAATTTGAAACGCAATTTTGAAGATATTATTAATGTACATATAAAATTCAAATTAAAAAAAAATCTGTGACTGCTTTTTGAAAAATCGATTTTTCAAAAAAAAATTTTATTTATTTTTTTAAAAATAAATCGAAAAACTTTGTTTTGAAAATTTGAGTACGCAGTCTTATTAACAATTATAGGCAGCATTTGCGGAAAAAAATATTATTTTAAACGGTTTATCCAATATTGAGAAAGTCGAAAATATGAAAAGTGGTTCTATAGGAAGTACCGTTAATAAGTACGCAAAAATATATTTTTATACTTAAAAGTGAACTGTACTAATTTAAGAACACCCAAATTTTTTTATAAAAATTCTTGGAGCCGTTTTCGAGAAATACATTTTTTTCTTAACGGTTTCTTAACATTTGTATGGGAGGTACCGTTGTTTTTTATTTTAGGAAAATAGTTTTCTTAAATATTCAGGATAATGTGAAAAAACCACCCAATACGAAGTTTTAAAAAATCTATTAAGACGTTTTCGAAATTTTGAGTTTTGAAAAAAAAAATTATTTCCAAAAAAAAAAAAAACGTTTGAAAAATTTTAGTATACAATAGTGTTTAACTTCCCTGGGAGCTTCTGCGTAAAAAATTTCAAAACAATCAAATTAATTGTTTCCGAGAAAATCGAAAACCATAAAAATGGTTCTACTCGAAATACCAAAAATAAAAAAAAATAATAAAACGGTGCCCTTTATGAAGGGCATTAATGAACTGATTTATTTTATAAAAATGGAGAAATTGGAGCCGTTTTTTAAACAAATAAGATTTTTATTTTTGACCAAACAAAATTTATGTGAGCTACTGTTATTTGTCGTCTTGAAAAAATGAAAAAAAACTTGTGGGCATATTACAGAAAAAACAATATGTACCAAGTTTGAAGCAAATCTATCAAGCGTTTAGGCTGTATACTCGAGGACAGCCAGACAGACAGGCGGAATTGGGGTATTGGGGTGTTCTCTATAATCGTAAAGTCATGTTTGATTGTTAGAATTTTTTTTACGAATACATAACTTGCCTTATAGTACATACCTATAATAGCAAGTACAAAATTGGCTGAACCTGAACGATGCTATCATTTTAAAGAGTTCAGAACAATATTAGCACGTCTGCTTGCGTTCTCGCCTCATTCTGCAGATGTTGAAAGATGCGTATGGATGCTAATAATCTCTTGAAAAATAACAATAACAGTACATCGGGACTGAGATCAAGTATTTAATATCTATTTCAATTAACCGAACCTCGAAAATTGGGTCCCCTTACCAGAGATCTTCCATCAAAAAATGCGGGCGGTGTTGCGTCGAAATCGTTCAATCGAAGTACCACCAGGAATCAACCGTATTTCAAGGGAATATTCAATAGTTGTAAGGACGATGAAGATCAATATAATAACGAATTCCATTCCAGAAAAAATGTACTTTCCTGTCAAAAGATTCGGTGTTTTTAAATTTTGAAAGTTTCATTGAAACAAAAAGAGCAAATCTAGATCAAATCTCAACACGAAATATTTGAAATCTAATGGACTGGCAGATTTGATCTAAATGCACAAAAGCATGTCAGAAGTCTTTTCTGTCAAGCGGCAAATGGAAAATATTTTTTTTATTAATTCGTTGTGAACTTGTGCTAAAAAATAAGAAAAAAAAATTAATAATGAATGAAGAAGTTAATAATCTAGGTTTTTTAAATTTAGTGGAGTTTGTGATTGTTTTGTCTTTGACTTACTCGTTGTCTGATGATGAAGATATGTTTTTTTAGAAATATGTATGTCAGTCATTCACCAAACTGCAATTAATTCTGAAAAAAGATTCATTGAAAAGATCAAAACTCGATTTAAGAGATCTTTGAAATTTGAATGAAATTCGCTGACATCGAGATAAAATCCGATCTATTTCAATGAATGAAACAAAACGAAAATTTGCCGTTTAAATACCTTTGAATAATGGCTTTTAATTTGTTGGTAATTTGGATTTTTCCTAAAAAACAGTCTCTGCTGCAAACATTACTCCATCAGGAAGAGAATCAGAAATATCACCGATGAATGAGGCGAATAAAATAAGGCTGAGAATACACCCTTGTGGAACCCAAGCAGATGTTTCGAACCAATCGCATAATTTGACGCCGTCCCACATACTTGCATATGATGACGAGAGGAAATTTTATACAGTAACAGGAATTTTCGAGATACGACTATATCAAGCGATGCTAATTTATAGATCAATGCTTGCCTGTTGACTGTATCGAAAGCAGCCTTGAAGTCAAGAAAGCACACATACAGTTTTTTATTTAAGTTTATATATTTTTTGGCGATGCTAGTCAGAGCAAAAATATGGTCGGTGGTTGAAAATCCTTAGCGAAATCCGACCTGAAATTTGATGAGGCGATTGTTATCCCATATACAGTCAGATATTTTTCCATAAAGTATAGTAGCGAATATCTTTCTGTGTGAGGTAAACATAGAAATCGCTTTATAGTTTTCAGGATTAATGGTGTTTCCTTTTTTCAATATTGCGAACATAAGTGCTACGTCAAAACTTTAAGATATGCATACACTGTCAAATATGAGGTTGAAAAAATCCAGAATTTAAAATTTGAGCTGATCAGTGCCATTTTTGAAAAAAATTCTACGGGAATACCATCCCAACCAGGGGATTTGTTGTTCTTCATTTTAAGTAGAGTATTTTCCAGTTCGTTTAAAGAATTACAAAATCTATCTCCTGGATACAGACGTCCTGTATTGCGCAGCTTGTTAATATTTTTCGGCAGACTGACAGACTGACAGACTGACAGACTGACAGACTGACAGACTGACAGACTGACAGACTGACAGACTGACAGACTGACAGACTGACAGACTGACAGACTGACAGACTGACAGACTGACAGACTGACAGACTGACAGACTGACAGACTGACAGACTGACAGACTGACAGACTGACAGACTGACAGACTGACAGACTGACAGACTGACAGACTGACAGACTGACAGACTGACAGACTGACAGACTGACAGACTGACAGACTGACAGACTGACAGACTGACAGACTGACAGACTGACAGACTGACAGACTGACAGACTGACAGACTGACAGACTGACAGACTGACAGACTGACAGACTGACAGACTGACAGACTGACAGACTGACAGACTGACAGACTGACAGACTGACAGACTGACAGACTGACAGACTGACAGACTGACAGACTGACAGACTGACAGACTGACAGACTGACAGACTGACAGACTGACAGACTGACAGACTGACAGACTGACAGACTGACAGACTGACAGACTGACAGACTGACAGACTGACAGACTGACAGACTGACAGACTGACAGACTGACAGACTGACAGACTGACAGACTGACAGACTGACAGACTGACAGACTGACAGACTGACAGACTGACAGACTGACAGACTGACAGACTGACAGACTGACAGACTGACAGACTGACAGACTGACAGACTGACAGACTGACAGACTGACAGACTGACAGACTGACAGACTGACAGACTGACAGACTGACAGACTGACAGACTGACAGACTGACAGACTGACAGACTGACAGACTGACAGACTGACAGACTGACAGACTGACAGACTGACAGACTGACAGACTGACAGACTGACAGACTGACAGACTGACAGACTGACAGACTGACAGACTGACAGACTGACAGACTGACAGACTGACAGACTGACAGACTGACAGACTGACAGACTGACAGACTGACAGACTGACAGACTGACAGACTGACAGACTGACAGACTGACAGACTGACAGACTGACAGACTGACAGACTGACAGACTGACAGACTGACAGACTGACAGACTGACAGACTGACAGACTGACAGACTGACAGACTGACAGACTGACAGACTGACAGACTGACAGACTGACAGACTGACAGACTGACAGACTGACAGACTGACAGACTGACAGACTGACAGACTGACAGACTGACAGACTGACAGACTGACAGACTGACAGACTGACAGACTGACAGACTGACAGACTGACAGACTGACAGACTGACAGACTGACAGACTGACAGACTGACAGACTGACAGACTGACAGACTGACAGACTGACAGACTGACAGACTGACAGACTGACAGACTGACAGACTGACAGACTGACAGACTGACAGACTGACAGACTGACAGACTGACAGACTGACAGACTGACAGACTGACAGACTGACAGACTGACAGACTGACAGACTGACAGACTGACAGACTGACAGACTGACAGACTGACAGACTGACAGACTGACAGACTGACAGACTGACAGACTGACAGACTGACAGACTGACAGACTGACAGACTGACAGACTGACAGACTGACAGACTGACAGACTGACAGACTGACAGACTGACAGACTGACAGACTGACAGACTGACAGACTGACAGACTGACAGACTGACAGACTGACAGACTGACAGACTGACAGACTGACAGACTGACAGACTGACAGACTGACAGACTGACAGACTGACAGACTGACAGACTGACAGACTGACAGACTGACAGACTGACAGACTGACAGACTGACAGACTGACAGACTGACAGACTGACAGACTGACAGACTGACAGACTGACAGACTGACAGACTGACAGACTGACAGACTGACAGACTGACAGACTGACAGACTGACAGACTGACAGACTGACAGACTGACAGACTGACAGACTGACAGACTGACAGACTGACAGACTGACAGACTGACAGACTGACAGACTGACAGACTGACAGACTGACAGACTGACAGACTGACAGACTGACAGACTGACAGACTGACAGACTGACAGACTGACAGACTGACAGACTGACAGACTGACAGACTGACAGACTGACAGACTGACAGACTGACAGACTGACAGACTGACAGACTGACAGACTGACAGACTGACAGACTGACAGACTGACAGACTGACAGACTGACAGACTGACAGACTGACAGACTGACAGACTGACAGACTGACAGACTGACAGACTGACAGACTGACAGACTGACAGACTGACAGACTGACAGACTGACAGACTGACAGACTGACAGACTGACAGACTGACAGACTGACAGACTGACAGACTGACAGACTGACAGACTGACAGACTGACAGACTGACAGACTGACAGACTGACAGACTGACAGACTGACAGACTGACAGACTGACAGACTGACAGACTGACAGACTGACAGACTGACAGACTGACAGACTGACAGACTGACAGACTGACAGACTGACAGACTGACAGACTGACAGACTGACAGACTGACAGACTGACAGACTGACAGACTGACAGACTGACAGACTGACAGACTGACAGACTGACAGACTGACAGACTGACAGACTGACAGACTGACAGACTGACAGACTGACAGACTGACAGACTGACAGACTGACAGACTGACAGACTGACAGACTGACAGACTGACAGACTGACAGACTGACAGACTGACAGACTGACAGACTGACAGACTGACAGACTGACAGACTGACAGACTGACAGACTGACAGACTGACAGACTGACAGACTGACAGACTGACAGACTGACAGACTGACAGACTGACAGACTGACAGACTGACAGACTGACAGACTGACAGACTGACAGACTGACAGACTGACAGACTGACAGACTGACAGACTGACAGACTGACAGACTGACAGACTGACAGACTGACAGACTGACAGACTGACAGACTGACAGACTGACAGACTGACAGACTGACAGACTGACAGACTGACAGACTGACAGACTGACAGACTGACAGACTGACAGACTGACAGACTGACAGACTGACAGACTGACAGACTGACAGACTGACAGACTGACAGACTGACAGACTGACAGACTGACAGACTGACAGACTGACAGACTGACAGACTGACAGACTGACAGACTGACAGACTGACAGACTGACAGACTGACAGACTGACAGACTGACAGACTGACAGACTGACAGACTGACAGACTGACAGACTGACAGACTGACAGACTGACAGACTGACAGACTGACAGACTGACAGACTGACAGACTGACAGACTGACAGACTGACAGACTGACAGACTGACAGACTGACAGACTGACAGACTGACAGACTGACAGACTGACAGACTGACAGACTGACAGACTGACAGACTGACAGACTGACAGACTGACAGACTGACAGACTGACAGACTGACAGACTGACAGACTGACAGACTGACAGACTGACAGACTGACAGACTGACAGACTGACAGACTGACAGACTGACAGACTGACAGACTGACAGACTGACAGACTGACAGACTGACAGACTGACAGACTGACAGACTGACAGACTGACAGACTGACAGACTGACAGACTGACAGACTGACAGACTGACAGACTGACAGACTGACAGACTGACAGACTGACAGACTGACAGACTGACAGACTGACAGACTGACAGACTGACAGACTGACAGACTGACAGACTGACAGACTGACAGACTGACAGACTGACAGACTGACAGACTGACAGACTGACAGACTGACAGACTGACAGACTGACAGACTGACAGACTGACAGACTGACAGACTGACAGACTGACAGACTGACAGACTGACAGACTGACAGACTGACAGACTGACAGACTGACAGACTGACAGACTGACAGACTGACAGACTGACAGACTGACAGACTGACAGACTGACAGACTGACAGACTGACAGACTGACAGACTGACAGACTGACAGACTGACAGACTGACAGACTGACAGACTAAGAGACTGACAGACTGACAGACTGACAGACTGACAGACTGACAGACTGACAGACTGACAGACTGACAGACTGACAGACTGACAGACTGACAGACTGACAGACTGACAGACTGACAGACTGACAGACTGACAG
>OU343161.1:138573941-138688941 GCA_910595825.1 Philhelius pedissequus
CAGACTGACAGACTGACAGACTGACAGACTGACAGACTGACAGACTGACAGACTGACAGACTGACAGACTGACAGACTGACAGACTGACAGACTGACAGACTGACAGACTGACAGACTGACAGACTGACAGACTGACAGACTGACAGACTGACAGACTGACAGACTGACAGACTGACAGACTGACAGACTGACAGACTGACAGACTGACAGACTGACAGACTGACAGACTGACAGACTGACAGACTGACAGACTGACAGACTGACAGACTGACAGACTGACAGACTGACAGACTGACAGACTGACAGACTGACAGACTGACAGACTGACAGACTGACAGACTGACAGACTGACAGACTGACAGACTGACAGACTGACAGACTGACAGACTGACAGACTGACAGACTGACAGACTGACAGACTGACAGACTGACAGACTGACAGACTGACAGACTGACAGACTGACAGACTGACAGACTGACAGACTGACAGACTGACAGACTGACAGACTGACAGACTGACAGACTGACAGACTGACAGACTGACAGACTGACAGACTGACAGACTGACAGACTGACAGACTGACAGACTGACAGACTGACAGACTGACAGACTGACAGACTGACAGACTGACAGACTGACAGACTGACAGACTGACAGACTGACAGACTGACAGACTGACAGACTGACAGACTGACAGACTGACAGACTGACAGACTGACAGACTGACAGACTGACAGACTGACAGACTGACAGACTGACAGACTGACAGACTGACAGACTGACAGACTGACAGACTGACAGACTGACAGACTGACAGACTGACAGACTGACAGACTGACAGACTGACAGACTGACAGACTGACAGACTGACAGACTGACAGACTGACAGACTGACAGACTGACAGACTGACAGACTGACAGACTGACAGACTGACAGACTGACAGACTGACAGACTGACAGACTGACAGACTGACAGACTGACAGACTGACAGACTGACAGACTGACAGACTGACAGACTGACAGACTGACAGACTGACAGACTGACAGACTGACAGACTGACAGACTGACAGACTGACAGACTGACAGACTGACAGACTGACAGACTGACAGACTGACAGACTGACAGACTGACAGACTGACAGACTGACAGACTGACAGACTGACAGACTGACAGACTGACAGACTGACAGACTGACAGACTGACAGACTGACAGACTGACAGACTGACAGACTGACAGACTGACAGACTGACAGACTGACAGACTGACAGACTGACAGACTGACAGACTGACAGACTGACAGACTGACAGACTGACAGACTGACAGACTGACAGACTGACAGACTGACAGACTGACAGACTGACAGACTGACAGACTGACAGACTGACAGACTGACAGACTGACAGACTGACAGACTGACAGACTGACAGACTGACAGACTGACAGACTGACAGACTGACAGACTGACAGACTGACAGACTGACAGACTGACAGACTGACAGACTGACAGACTGACAGACTGACAGACTGACAGACTGACAGACTGACAGACTGACAGACTGACAGACTGACAGACTGACAGACTGACAGACTGACAGACTGACAGACTGACAGACTGACAGACTGACAGACTGACAGACTGACAGACTGACAGACTGACAGACTGACAGACTGACAGACTGACAGACTGACAGACTGACAGACTGACAGACTGACAGACTGACAGACTGACAGACTGACAGACTGACAGACTGACAGACTGACAGACTGACAGACTGACAGACTGACAGACTGACAGACTGACAGACTGACAGACTGACAGACTGACAGACTGACAGACTGACAGACTGACAGACTGACAGACTGACAGACTGACAGACTGACAGACTGACAGACTGACAGACTGACAGACTGACAGACTGACAGACTGACAGACTGACAGACTGACAGACTGACAGACTGACAGACTGACAGACTGACAGACTGACAGACTGACAGACTGACAGACTGACAGACTGACAGACTGACAGACTGACAGACTGACAGACTGACAGACTGACAGACTGACAGACTGACAGACTGACAGACTGACAGACTGACAGACTGACAGACTGACAGACTGACAGACTGACAGACTGACAGACTGACAGACTGACAGACTGACAGACTGACAGACTGACAGACTGACAGACTGACAGACTGACAGACTGACAGACTGACAGACTGACAGACTGACAGACTGACAGACTGACAGACTGACAGACTGACAGACTGACAGACTGACAGACTGACAGACTGACAGACTGACAGACTGACAGACTGACAGACTGACAGACTGACAGACTGACAGACTGACAGACTGACAGACTGACAGACTGACAGACTGACAGACTGACAGACTGACAGACTGACAGACTGACAGACTGACAGACTGACAGACTGACAGACTGACAGACTGACAGACTGACAGACTGACAGACTGACAGACTGACAGACTGACAGACTGACAGACTGACAGACTGACAGACTGACAGACTGACAGACTGACAGACTGACAGACTGACAGACTGACAGACTGACAGACTGACAGACTGACAGACTGACAGACTGACAGACTGACAGACTGACAGACTGACAGACTGACAGACTGACAGACTGACAGACTGACAGACTGACAGACTGACAGACTGACAGACTGACAGACTGACAGACTGACAGACTGACAGACTGACAGACTGACAGACTGACAGACTGACAGACTGACAGACTGACAGACTGACAGACTGACAGACTGACAGACTGACAGACTGACAGACTGACAGACTGACAGACTGACAGACTGACAGACTGACAGACTGACAGACTGACAGACTGACAGACTGACAGACTGACAGACTGACAGACTGACAGACTGACAGACTGACAGACTGACAGACTGACAGACTGACAGACTGACAGACTGACAGACTGACAGACTGACAGACTGACAGACTGACAGACTGACAGACTGACAGACTGACAGACTGACAGACTGACAGACTGACAGACTGACAGACTGACAGACTGACAGACTGACAGACTGACAGACTGACAGACTGACAGACTGACAGACTGACAGACTGACAGACTGACAGACTGACAGACTGACAGACTGACAGACTGACAGACTGACAGACTGACAGACTGACAGACTGACAGACTGACAGACTGACAGACTGACAGACTGACAGACTGACAGACTGACAGACTGACAGACTGACAGACTGACAGACTGACAGACTGACAGACTGACAGACTGACAGACTGACAGACTGACAGACTGACAGACTGACAGACTGACAGACTGACAGACTGACAGACTGACAGACTGACAGACTGACAGACTGACAGACTGACAGACTGACAGACTGACAGACTGACAGACTGACAGACTGACAGACTGACAGACTGACAGACTGACAGACTGACAGACTGACAGACTGACAGACTGACAGACTGACAGACTGACAGACTGACAGACTGACAGACTGACAGACTGACAGACTGACAGACTGACAGACTGACAGACTGACAGACTGACAGACTGACAGACTGACAGACTGACAGACTGACAGACTGACAGACTGACAGACTGACAGACTGACAGACTGACAGACTGACAGACTGACAGACTGACAGACTGACAGACTGACAGACTGACAGACTGACAGACTGACAGACTGACAGACTGACAGACTGACAGACTGACAGACTGACAGACTGACAGACTGACAGACTGACAGACTGACAGACTGACAGACTGACAGACTGACAGACTGACAGACTGACAGACTGACAGACTGACAGACTGACAGACTGACAGACTGACAGACTGACAGACTGACAGACTGACAGACTGACAGACTGACAGACTGACAGACTGACAGACTGACAGACTGACAGACTGACAGACTGACAGACTGACAGACTGACAGACTGACAGACTGACAGACTGACAGACTGACAGACTGACAGACTGACAGACTGACAGACTGACAGACTGACAGACTGACAGACTGACAGACTGACAGACTGACAGACTGACAGACTGACAGACTGACAGACTGACAGACTGACAGACTGACAGACTGACAGACTGACAGACTGACAGACTGACAGACTGACAGACTGACAGACTGACAGACTGACAGACTGACAGACTGACAGACTGACAGACTGACAGACTGACAGACTGACAGACTGACAGACTGACAGACTGACAGACTGACAGACTGACAGACTGACAGACTGACAGACTGACAGACTGACAGACTGACAGACTGACAGACTGACAGACTGACAGACTGACAGACTGACAGACTGACAGACTGACAGACTGACAGACTGACAGACTGACAGACTGACAGACTGACAGACTGACAGACTGACAGACTGACAGACTGACAGACTGACAGACTGACAGACTGACAGACTGACAGACTGACAGACTGACAGACTGACAGACTGACAGACTGACAGACTGACAGACTGACAGACTGACAGACTGACAGACTGACAGACTGACAGACTGACAGACTGACAGACTGACAGACTGACAGACTGACAGACTGACAGACTGACAGACTGACAGACTGACAGACTGACAGACTGACAGACTGACAGACTGACAGACTGACAGACTGACAGACTGACAGACTGACAGACTGACAGACTGACAGACTGACAGACTGACAGACTGACAGACTGACAGACTGACAGACTGACAGACTGACAGACTGACAGACTGACAGACTGACAGACTGACAGACTGACAGACTGACAGACTGACAGACTGACAGACTGACAGACTGACAGACTGACAGACTGACAGACTGACAGACTGACAGACTGACAGACTGACAGACTGACAGACTGACAGACTGACAGACTGACAGACTGACAGACTGACAGACTGACAGACTGACAGACTGACAGACTGACAGACTGACAGACTGACAGACTGACAGACTGACAGACTGACAGACTGACAGACTGACAGACTGACAGACTGACAGACTGACAGACTGACAGACTGACAGACTGACAGACTGACAGACTGACAGACTGACAGACTGACAGACTGACAGACTGACAGACTGACAGACTGACAGACTGACAGACTGACAGACTGACAGACTGACAGACTGACAGACTGACAGACTGACAGACTGACAGACTGACAGACTGACAGACTGACAGACTGACAGACTGACAGACTGACAGACTGACAGACTGACAGACTGACAGACTGACAGACTGACAGACTGACAGACTGACAGACTGACAGACTGACAGACTGACAGACTGACAGACTGACAGACTGACAGACTGACAGACTGACAGACTGACAGACTGACAGACTGACAGACTGACAGACTGACAGACTGACAGACTGACAGACTGACAGACTGACAGACTGACAGACTGACAGACTGACAGACTGACAGACTGACAGACTGACAGACTGACAGACTGACAGACTGACAGACTGACAGACTGACAGACTGACAGACTGACAGACTGACAGACTGACAGACTGACAGACTGACAGACTGACAGACTGACAGACTGACAGACTGACAGACTGACAGACTGACAGACTGACAGACTGACAGACTGACAGACTGACAGACTGACAGACTGACAGACTGACAGACTGACAGACTGACAGACTGACAGACTGACAGACTGACAGACTGACAGACTGACAGACTGACAGACTGACAGACTGACAGACTGACAGACTGACAGACTGACAGACTGACAGACTGACAGACTGACAGACTGACAGACTGACAGACTGACAGACTGACAGACTGACAGACTGACAGACTGACAGACTGACAGACTGACAGACTGACAGACTGACAGACTGACAGACTGACAGACTGACAGACTGACAGACTGACAGACTGACAGACTGACAGACTGACAGACTGACAGACTGACAGACTGACAGACTGACAGACTGACAGACTGACAGACTGACAGACTGACAGACTGACAGACTGACAGACTGACAGACTGACAGACTGACAGACTGACAGACTGACAGACTGACAGACTGACAGACTGACAGACTGACAGACTGACAGACTGACAGACTGACAGACTGACAGACTGACAGACTGACAGACTGACAGACTGACAGACTGACAGACTGACAGACTGACAGATAGACATACATACGGACAAAATTTTTAGACCATCTCTTTCGTCTTCGCTATCATCGTAATGTCATGGTTGATTGTTATCTCACAACTTTTTTTTTCGACGGGTCAACTGGTTATATAAGGGTGATTGGTATAAGATGCGACAAAAAGCTATGGCGCGGCGTGTAGGTTGAACTTAGACAAGAAAAAAATCATATGGGAGGGGGTCTATTTCATCCGTTAAGGAAGAAGGGGCAATTTTCTAAAAAAAAATTGACTTAAAACAGAAAAAAATTATTTAAAAGCAACGGTAAAACCTACAATGCAATGTTATACTTTTTGAAAGTTTTGTCCAATCACCCTGTATAATATATATATATAAATAAATATGTATATATACAGTGGTGTGCAATATAATAGTTGCGAGCAAGAATGTTTGAATGATTTAAGTTTCTTTAGAAAGAATGAAACAAGTACTACTAAAATTACTTATAAAATATGTGCCACCACTCTTGTATCCTCCTGATGCTGTAATACCTGCATCCAGCTGTTGCTTTTGATTTAATGTACCTTTAATTATTACCTTTGTTACATTTCGCTGTGCAAAAAGATAGTTGTATAATTCTAATACTCTTATTCGTGGTTTTAAATTAAGAAAAGTAAGTTATTAGATTTTTTATGACTGTAATAATATTTGTATTAATTAATTCAACTATTTTAAAACTGGTAGAAGGAGTAAACATCGGTCTTTAATCATATAGTTCTCATCAGTTAAGAGAAATTATCAAAAAGCTTCGAAGTGGAGGAAACACTTATAAAACAATCGCAAGACAGGTTGATTGTTCTCAAAACATGGTCACAAATGCCTTTTAAAATGGACCACCCATCCAGAATCACGAGGAATACGAAAGAAAAAGAATTAAAACCACTGATCGAAAGATTACAAGAGCTGTTGAGACCAACCCAACATTTTTACAGTTTTTCAAGCGTTTTTGAAGATTTTTTAGCACACGACAGCATATATATATATATAATATATATATTTAGTTTAGAAAGCAATAAGATATAACTTGGTATTGGTATCCTTTTTCCTATGGTAGGGTATTAGCGGTTTAAATTGGTTGTATGTACCTACATAATTAAAAACAAAATATTTTTTATTCTTATACTTTCCATGGGTTTTCATTTCCCACTTATAAATGATTTAACCTCTTAAAATCATTGATCTAAAGTAAAGTATATTACTTAATAGCAGAAAACCATATTTTGTAACATAAATCCTTTGTTGTTAACATATTCCAATTAGGATTCACTAAAAAAAATGGACACGAAATCGACCCACAATATGCACGTGCCATTTCAACGCTGCTTTATTATTAAGTTATCAATCATTACTCTTGAAGAGCTTCTTCAAATATTGTTAACGTCGCATTGTTGTCCTATAATGTGCTTATATTCAACTAAGTTCGACTCCAACCAGCGTTGCCGCCAGGAAAATATAATGCACGAAAGGATTCCACGTACTTGCTCTTATGTTCGATCACATCGTATGCACACGATTCTTAGTATAAATTTAGTCGTTTCTTACCTAATTTTTTATGAACAAACATTCTTTAATTTTTTTCTAAAAAATATTGACATGTCAATTTTCTATTTATACATATACAAATTAAAAAAAAAACATAATTTCAAAAAAAAAAAATCAACCCGTTTTGGAATTTTAAAAAAATATTGATTTTTTTTTTCAAAAATCCAAGCAAATTTTGTTCGAAAATTTTGGCAAGCAGTATTATTTATAATTGAAGGACCTCCTTTATAAAAATTTTGATCGATAATAAAACAATGATTTTATGACAGGTACCGTTAATAACAAAATACATATACGTAAAAAAAATTTAACCAAAATGTAGAATATACCTATATTAGTGCACATATTTTTGTTATCAAAATCTTTCGAGCCGTTTTCGAGATTATTAAGATGGTAGAAAAAATTGTACGGCAGTTACTGTTAGTCTTGGGGCTAAAAAAACGATTCAAAAATTTGTTTAAGATCTAAAACGCTTAAATATCAAGTTTGAAGAAAATCGCTTCAGCCGTGTAGGCTGTGGATCGTACCCACTTTGTTGGGGCCCCGAGTGCTTTTTTTTTCAAGTCCAAACTTACCCAATTACATACCTATATCGCAAGTAAAAAACACGTTAATCAAACAAATATTTTACTTCAATATTTTTATGGGGGTGTTGTGCAATCTGTAGGTAATAAAACAAACAACAAATATGTACAAATAAATAACTCTTCATCTTTAAGTGTACCTATTGCTTATTGCTAAAAGCTTAGATGAAATAATGCAAATAATCGCCATATTAAAACGTTTCGCGCCGCCGTGTCGCGCCGCCGAACATGAGGAAATTTCCTTGTCAAAAAGCCGCAATTACATCAAATTGGCAACTCTGGCTACAACCACCGAAAATTGATGCAATTCGACCCTGTTTGATAGTTAATCTTCTAAACGATATGATTGGTTTTAATCAAACAAAAGTGCAACAGGAGTCCTACAATTTTTTTTAAATACTCAATTCAAGCATGTTCATCCACCACGAAATATGCAATTACTAAGGCAAACATTAAGGGCACGATGATTACATTAAGCATATCCCGCACGTGACTTGCAGGCGGACGACCGATGTTATTGGTGGTTGATGGCAACTGTATGCTATTTGTACGTTTAGCACAATTTCATACTTCTTATCCATTAATTGACGTGCAATTGATACAGAGAGTACCTATTTTATAATACTTTTCTCCTTTGTCACTAACGCATCAAGTATTTGTGTAATTAATTCCTGAATGGCTGGCTACCCCAGGATACCAACAATTTTTTTTTCTTAAAGCTGTCGTTTTATGTCATTCAATACCGGATATTTAGTGTTTAGATTTCACATGATAGTGTAACGAAAACACAATGCTTACCTACTTATAAGTAGGAAAAATGTGTGACATACATTATTTACATATATATACGTACATATGTATTGTATATACTCGTACATATGAATTTTACTACTCTAATTATATAACTGAAAACCATAGTCTGGAGGAAATGCGATATGTTGTCAATAATGACTATTCCTAATACCAGATAAATACTTGGTATATTGATGCCCTTTAATTTTGTCTTGTCATCTTATAAAATATCTTATGCCTAGTGCATATAGTTAAAGCTTAATAAGGCAGAAGGACATACATAATAAATAAATGATCAATTTTGTTAAAATAATTACGTACTTACATGTACATTGTACACATATCTATTTGTTCTTTGATTGTGTTTTATTCAAGGGAAACAATTCTGACGTCAATTAAAGAAAAATTAAATTTACTGGACTTGCTCTTATGTTAGATCACATCGTAAACACAAGATTCTTAGTGGAAAAAGCTAATTATATTTTTAAAGTCGGTTTTTTGGTTTTTATTAAACAAAATTATAACAAAAATATTGGTAATTATAAGTATTTAAAAGCATAATTTCAAACGTCAACCCGCTTACGAAATATTGAATTTCACAAAAATAAAATCCAGAGAACTATTTTTGGAAAATTTTGGTAGCAGTATTATTTAGAAATATTATATTATTATATTATTTATTGTATTTATTTTAATTTTGGTGGGACAATACCCCTTTTATTTGGGTAAATACAAGCTTTATAACACAACTTAACTTAAAACAATGAAACTGACTGATAACTAAGAAAAGATTGAAATGAATTGGGTGGACGATTTAGGTAACAGGATGAATTTTAGGCTGGAAGGGAGGCTGAGGTTGAAGTCGAAACAGTTTTTGTTCAAATGAACCCTACGCAACATATGGGTAATAGGTACAATGAAACCATAAGAGGTACGATGCGTAGGCAGGGAGAAGAGGCGAAGGTTTCTTATGCTACAGGAGTTAGTGCTAAAAAAAATAGAGTTGTAGAGGGTTTCGCAGTCAACGGAACCTAAAATGGGTCGATGAATTAAGAGAATTTCGGTTATTTCTCTTCGATCTTGCAGGGTAATAAGGTTAATTAGTTGGAGGCGATTTTGATAGTATAACACTTTTAAATTACATACATAAGGTCCCCAGCCCCATTCCAGCCCAGACTACTAAATAGCAACAAAAAAAAAAACATTCGCGGAGTTAAGTCGGTGTGGCAGCTAAGTAGTAGACCTTCGCGCAGGAATTTAATGGGCGAGAAACTTATCTCAGTGTGATTTTCCTTTATTAATGTTGACACTTTTATAAGGGATTAAGGAAAATAAATAGGCCGATGAAACTTGTTGTGGTGAAATTTACCGCATAAAATCCCACCCTTACATCCTAGAAAATGTGCTTACAGTTCAATAAAACACATTTTATAAAAGATGCCCAGTTATTGGAAAACAAATGGGTTTCATTCTTATCTTTATTTCGTAATAATGTTTTCAAAAAAAAGTCTGTGACCGCACATTTTACAATTCAGAGATTTGATACAATATCTTTCTACTGAAACATTTTCTTGTATATAATAAAATTAGTAAATATAAATAATGAAAAAATATATTATCGAAGGAAAATACGAAAAAAAACCTTCATTTAAACAAAAAAAAAAAAAAAAATAAATAAATATAGTATTATAATTCAAACTATAAATTAACGAAAAAACAATTAACGAAAACAAAAAGTTTTATACAAATAAATGAATAAGTGAATAAATAAATAGTTTAATAAATAAATTAATAACTAAATAAATAAATAATAAAATAAATAAATAAATAAATAGATAAATAAATAAATAAATAAAGAAATAAATAAATAAATAAATAATAAACAAATAAATAAATAAATAATATATATTTCATAATGAAAGCAAACGCAATAAAAATTTACACAGAAATATCACAGATTAAGAATTAAGCTGGTTTATGAGAGAATTCTCAGAACTATCACAGCTATTATTAAAATTAATTGTTAGTTTTCGAATCCTTTCAAGAACCAATTCAACATTCGCCCTTCTGTGGAGATCAAGGGTTGAATTATGCCAGGGCAGATTTAACATCATTTTTAAAACTTTGTTTTGTGATACCTGCAACTTCTTTATATGGCATGCTGCTGCATTGCCCCATATTGGGCACCCATATAATAGTATTGCTTGGAAAATTACTTTATAAATTATAATCTTATTGTCATTTGTGAGAGAAGATTTTCTATTGATAAAAGGGTAAAGCATCTTAATTGCAATACTTATTTTCTTTAACGTGCTTTGAATATGTTGGCCAAATGTAAGTTTTGTATCAAGATGAACCCCGAGATACTTTACGGATTGCTCCCATTCTATTGCGTTACCATTTATTTGAAGCTGACTGCTGGGAAGATAGCAAGCTTTTCTTTTTCGTGT
Source organism: Philhelius pedissequus (assembly GCA_910595825.1). Taxonomy (NCBI): domain Eukaryota; kingdom Metazoa; phylum Arthropoda; class Insecta; order Diptera; family Syrphidae; genus Philhelius; species Philhelius pedissequus. Next base: position 138,585,552 of record OU343161.1, read on the forward strand.
GAAAAAGATGGCTTGCAACTTCCCAAAATTCAGCTTAATTTTCCATTTCTTATAATATTTTTCAAGTATTTCAATCGCATTTTTAAGATTGGTCTCAATGTTGAGAGCAAATTCATGCGACGCAAATACTGTAGTGTCATCAGCAAAAATGGCTGCTTCACATTGCGGAAGATTTGGAAAATCTGAAGTGTAGATATTGTATAAGGCTGGTCCAAGGACTGAGTCTTGAGGCACACCTGAATCAAAAAATAACACTTTAGAAACACCACAATTAACATGCACCTGAAAACATCTACCGGATAAGAAACTCTGAACAATTTTACATAAATACAAAGGAAAGTCAAACTGTAACATTTTATATATTATTCCATTGTGCCATACACCATCAAAAGCTTTTTCAATATCTATCAATATCATGCCCGTTGACTGACCCCTTAAACGACGATCTAAGACATGATTACAAATTCTTTTTACCTGGTGTGAAGTGCTATGAGAGCTTCGAAAACCAAACTGTACATCAGGAAAAAGACCTTTATCTGAAACTATTTTTAAAATATATTGCTTCAGGATTTTTTCAAGAACTTTACTAACGTTGCTTAATAAACTAACTGGCCTGTAACTTAAGGTTTTCCAGCCTTAAGAACAGGGACAACCATGGCTTTTTTCCAACATTGAGGGAAGTATTGGCATTTTAAACATGCATTGATAATAAATGTTAAATATTTAATTCCAACCTGAGGTAGTTGTTTTAAATATGCATTTGTCTAGTCCTCCTATTTTTCGGGTTTGCAAGCTGTTGACTACATATTTAATGTTTTCTTCTACTACAAAAGCATTTAAAGGAGTCAATTCATTTGAAATGTCAAATCTTTCGATTGCGTCCCTTACAAGTTCGTTTATTTCAAACTCACCCAAATGTTGAGAAACTAGGTGATTTTTTGAAAAGTTTGTGCCAAGTATGGTTGCTTTTTCAATATCTGTAAAATATGTTTTTGAAGAATCCTTTAGAAATGGTACCTTTCTGTTTTTATTTTTTACAACTCTTACGATATTCCAGAACGGTTTAGCATTTTTATCAAGAACGCTCAATTTTCTGTTCCACTCTTCGTTACGATTAACCATTATTTAATCAGTAATGAGTTTGTTAAAATGAGAAACCATTGTTCGAGAAAAAGGTTGACGATATTTTTGCCAATTTTTGCGATGTACATTTCTTATTTTTATAAGTTCTAATATATGATCAGGAAGATTTTTAAATAAATCTCTTTTTTCACGTTTGGGAATGCTTTTATCAACTGAGGAAAGAACAGCTTGTGTAAAGTTTTGAACGATGGAATCTACATCATTTTTACAAGATACTCTTTCAAGATCGGTGCAACTATTTTGCAGGTTCATTTTTATCTTTAATTTGAACGATTTCCAATTAGCATTTTTTAAGTCTAGAAAATATTGCACTTTTTTTTCCCCCAACCAAGAAAGGTTACAAAAAACAGGATTGTGATCTGAACTAAGCGCCCTAAACGATACGGGTTCTGTTATTAGATGAGGGACATTGGACACAAAAAGATCAAATGGGTTTTTCACCAAAAAAAAATGTTTAACATGCCATGTTCCGCGCTCTTTTCCATTACTATCTTGTAAGACTTATGCCCAAGGTGACACACCCTTTTTAATTCAAACGGACCGACAAAATTCGGTGCTAATTTGGCAACATAATAATTCGCTGCATCCGACAACGAAAAGTTCCTACTCCATACAAGTTCGCCGGGGTATATTGAACATTACATTATATACAATTAGATACATAAGGTCCCCAGCCCCATTCCGGCTCAGACTACTACATAGCAAATAAAGACATTCGGGGGCTTAAGTCGCGATAGCAGCTAAGAATTTTTACCTTTGGTTACACTACAACTGTAGATCTTCGCGCAGAAATTTAATGGGAGAGAAACTCAATTCAATGTGATTTTCCTTTATTAATGTTGACACTTTATGGTGGACACTCAGCCAGCCATACTAATTTTACGTTGGTGTGAGACACACCTTGTTGGACATGTTTTAAATCATCATGCCTTTTCCCTAGCGTGTATTGACTATCGCACACTCGCCAAATACGTGGACCGCCTATCGCACAATTTATGTAATTTTTTGGACCAACCGTCACACAATATATTTCAGAAAGCCGACCTGTTTTGTTTGCTTTTCCAAAATTCTTTAAAAGCAGATATCTGGTTGATGGAAACCAGGTATCTACTGAACTCTTAGAGAATTTTGGAGCCACAACAGAATGGAGAAGGCTGATAAGGGATTAAGGAAAATAAATAGACAGGTAAAATTTGTTGTGGTAAAATTTACCGCAACAAAAGGGGGAAGGATCAAAGGATTATGCCAAGACAGCCGGCGAAGAGCGAGAAAGATATTATCCCGGAGAAGATATTATGCGCTTGTGTGAAAAAGTGATTGATTGGCATTTGGCAATATAAAGCTCTGAGCAGTTTTTGATACACCAAACTGAGAAACAGTCGAGATATAATTGGATAAGAGAAGAGTCGTGTGAGGAAGAAATTGTCTTGGAAACTTGATATCGTCAGCGTATAATGTGATATGGGAATATTTAATGATAAACTCAATGTCGTTAATTATAAGAATCAAAATGAGAGGTACTAAGTGACTGGTTTGGGGAATGAATTCGATAGGTCCGATCTGAAACGAACACTGTAATACCGGTTTTCCAGAAAAGAAAAAAAACCATTTTAAGAATATACGTAGGTTCAAAGCCAAGTGCAGACAATTTGAAAAGTATTAGTCTATGCGAAATTTTGTAAAAAGCCTTGCTAAAGTCAGTTTAGATAACATCTACTTCCATTCCGCTCTCTAAAGCTGAGACGGTATACGATAAAAATTCCACTAGGTTAGTGGTGGTAGACCTGCACTAGAGAACGCCGTGTTGTCTAGGGGAAATGAGGGACTTACAACTGAAACTTAAAATTTCGTACAAAATACTTTCAAATATTTTAGAGTTATGTGAAAGTTTTGGGAATGGGACGATAGTTTTTAATATCGCTCTTAGTACCCTTTTCGTATATTGTACCTAGTTATAGACCAAGATCCCATGGCCGGCATACCTACGTCATTTTATCATAGCTGAATTTTTGTGTGTGAATAGATACAAATTCAAACAATTCTGTGAATAGAAACCATTCGTTCTTCTCTACACAGAAAAAAATCAGCTATTATAAAACGACGTATGTCTGCCGGCCATGGGATCTTGGTCTATTATGAAAGAGGGTTTCCATACCTAAGGAAATTCTCTTTGAGACATTGATAGACTGAAAATTTTGGAGAGGGGAAAAGAGAGGGCTGAAGATCATTTTTTATCAATATTGCGCGGAGGCCATCAGGTCCAGGAACATATTCATCTTAAAGTTGATTCAACTTATTTTCGATGATATATATGTCGACGTAAGAGGGAGGTAGGGTTAGGTTAGAAGGGGCGTGCATAGCTCAAAGGCTGCTGCGTACACGGGGGCCTAATGGTCAATCGTGGTGCCATTTCAACAGAGGTGTCCCTAGAAGACCAGTTCATTTACGAACTAGCCCGTACGCTCTATATATTTTACCATATTTTGCATTGTTTTTTTTATATAATTAGCACGCGCTCAAGGGAAGTTAGGGAAGGAGAAGAGAAGGTGTCGATTACCATTGGGATTGAATGCTTGCAAATCAAACGGCAAGGGAAAATATCGCCGGGTAAACTATTCCAAATTCGTGTTGTTCGGCTAAACAAATCACTATAATTCACGGTACGCCCGAAATTCGGCTCAAAGGTGAACTGATGACAATTCCTTGCGAGGCGAGCATTACGGAAGAAACTTTTAATGGGAGGAATGCAGTTGGCTGATTCGAGGGAACATTTTTTATAAAAGAAACGTAAATTAAGGAAAGACATGAAACATTGCGTCGGTGTTCTAGAGGGGCAATTGTTTCAGAGACTTTTCTATTTCCTATTAGTCTTAACGCTCTTTTTTGTATTCTATCGAGCTGGTGTAGCGATGTTTGCGAAGTACATGACCAGATGTGTGGGTTATACTAGAGTTTTGGGCGTATAAATACTTTGTAAATTGTAGCCAGATCGGAAGGCGAAAAAACTTCTTGCATCGATACAGAAAACATAAGAACTTAGCAGAATTTTTTGCTGTCTCAAATATGTTGACTAACATACTGTGATGTGCTTTTTCTTTTCCAGCCGAGGTTCTGCTCGTCAGAATTTCCAGGGTCGATCTGAAGAAAACACGAAAAATTGAGTCAAGAAAAGTTTTTGTAACCTTGGAACAAATCTTTTTTACAATTAAATGTTAAATATAACAAATAATATTTCATATCAAAATTCTGGATTTAATTAATTTTATTCTTTATGTCAAGTTTCGGATAACGTTAATTATATCATCTGGAGATCATTTTTCTTTATGCCAGGTTTCGGGTATTATCGATTACATCATCTGGATTTTATTATCCTGTGTGTCGGGTTCCGGGTAGTATTTTTATATCATCTGGATTTCATTAATCGATCTATTCTGATAACTGGTTTCCCTTTAATATGGACACGTTCTCGGATTAAAAAAAAATACTATGCCTTTTAGGCATTTACAAAGATCGGCAGGTATGAGGCCCCTGGTGGCACTAGATCGGCGGGCTTAAGGCCTCTGGTAGGTACAAGATCTGCAAGTGCAAGGCCCTTGGTGGCCACTAGATCGGCAGCGTTTAGGACCTCAGGTAGGCACAAGATCTGTAAGTACAAGGGTCTTGGTGGCATTAGATCGGCAGGTTTAAGGCCTCTGGTAGGCACATGATCTGCAAGTACAATGCCCTTGGTGGCACTAGATCGGCCGGTTTGAGGCCTCTGGTAGGCACAGCCAATGCATAAGCACCGACAGATCAGCAGATACCAAAGCCCCTAGTGGCAATTAGGACCAGAGATTTCTTGCCCAACCTGGGAGAGAAAACCTGAGGGACGAAATGGCCGGTCAATTTCGGTTGCCTTGGAAGTTCAATTCAATTCAATTCGTCAACTTGAATCGTAGCAAACAAGTGATTTGTCTACACACAACCCAAATAACATTTTAGCTTTAAGTAGGTTATATACAAGCTATTTCCTAGCTTGTATATTAACCACAGAAGGGCCTTATGCAATTTATTTTGGCGCACATTCTACAAGCTATTACTTGCATATGAACATCCGTCACAAGCCATATGAAAACAAATAGCTTGTATATGGTCTGCGTCTGCAGGCTATAGGAAACAAATAGCTTGCATTAGTTTATAGTTTATAAAAATGATTGAATTATTTGATTAATTTTATTAATATCTTCATTTTGATCGACATTTGGGACTAAGGGAACTGTTTTTCCTGCTTATCTGAAATGTATAGAATTTAATTTAATTTTAAATAACAACAACAAGTCGACAGTAGACATGGATGCGTTACCAGCTGCACAGATCGCCCATCAAACGAGCTATGTATTTCAACTAGAGGATGAACCCTGTGACTGAAATCATGAGCGAATAGAAAAATGGAACGTGAAAATCTCCGGCGAGCTGTGCGGCTCATCGGTGAATTATTTTATTGAAAGGGTTGAGGAACTTCGGGAAGCGCGTGGAATTTCGGATGCTAGATTTTTTAGGTCGGCGGTTGATCTTTTCACTGGGAGGGCTCTCCTGTGGTTTAGGGCTATTAGGGATACCATTTCTAGTTGGACATTGTTAGTTAGGGAGTTGAAATTTAGTTTTTACCCTCTTGTTGGGTAAGGTCAGGCGCCGTGCCCAGGGTAGGGATAAGACAATGGGTATTGGCATTGCTCTCATGCAAAAGATTCTCTGAGCATCTTAGTGAGAATAGGAAATTAATTATTCCCATGAAGAATATAGCTCCTTTTTCCCAGACGCAATTGGGCTTGGCTGATATTAAGTCAGTCAATAAACTGCCTGCGTTGGGTAGGAAGTTAGAGACAATTAGGTCATTTGGAGTCTTTCGTTCCTCATCCTACAGGTCGTAACATGCAGGCTTTGGAGCCTGATGCTGCTTCTGTTGCCTCAGCGCAGGAGGCAACAATTGCAGTTAATCGTAACCCACCACCCAATTGGACCATTCGTTTTTTTAACTGCAAGAGGGAAGGCCATTTTTCCAATAACTTTTCCGCTCCTAGGCGTTGTTTTGGGTGTGGTGCAGTAGGTACTACACATAGAAATTGCAGGCGTTGTGCGGACGACGGGCAAGCGACTCTTGGGTCAGCAGGGCAAGAGCGCCGTCGAAATTAGTTAGGTCGCCTGCTGACGACCAGTTGGCAAATCAGGGTAGGTTTCACATTAGATTCGAATGGAGACGATAGACGTCCATATTTAGGGTCAAACATTTATGGGCTTAGGTTCTTAGGTTTGTTAGATTCAGGGGCATCGCGAACGATTATTTGTAGGGATGTTTGGAGGGTTTTAAAAGACTTAGGTTTACAATTAGGAAATTCTAATTTTGGGCAGGTTCAATTACCAGATGGTGCAGGTTGTCCCATTGTTGTCGAGGGCAAATCAGTTTTAATGGCGTGTTTGGTAATACCTTCCCAACCCCATGCGATTATACTCGATGCAGATTTTTGGGCACTAACGAAAATCGTCCCGGATATTCGTTCACGCATTGCCAGGATCCAGGAGTTGATGCATTGTACATATATATATATATCTATAGTACTACTATGGAACATGAAAATTAGGTTCTTGTTGTATGATCCAGATGTCGTCTGTGTCGCTATTTTCAGCTTTGCAGAGATTAGTTTTTAGATGCGGGCAGAGGAAGAAAAGGGGGAAAAAGAAGAGTTGAGGTAGTTTAAATTAAATTATTTATGTTTCACCAAGTTCAAATATATTGTTTTGTTGAAGAATCTGGTTCCTCTTTGGATATTTTGGTCACTTGATGTGTAATGAAACTAATTTGGTTTCATTTACTTTTCCCGACGTTTCGACAGGGGTTGCTGCCTTCTTCAGGGGATCCTTTATTGAAACAATAAATCACAAACACAGTTTAACAAATTTATTTACAAAGAAAAAAACAAAACTTCAAAGAACTTACATAAAAAATAATAAAATAAAATAAATTATTTGTCTAGTTTTGAATTAAAAAACTTTGAAAACTTTGTTGTAACAATAACCTTAAATGATTTTTAAATTTAAAAATTTTTAAAAAGATTTAAGAAAGTTGCACTTCTAATGCGAAGATCAGTCTTGTTTTAATTTTAACTCAAAATTTAAAATTTCTTGGCCGTTACAAGAGAGCAGTAGACTGCGGAGATGTTTTGAGTGTCTTGTTTTCTATTCATATTATTGTTGTTTTTGAGGATGTGTAGAGTTTCCAGAGTGTACCTTTTGGCAAAATGTCTTTCCGTTTGCAGAATTTCTACTTCCTCAAAATCTGGTTGATGGTTGGTTTGGACATAATGGTTCGGCAGTGCCGTCTTAGCGGAACTTTTACTATTGATGTCCGATTTATGGCCAGCTATTCTCTGTCGCAGGAACTGCTTTGTTGTGCCTACATAGCAAAGGTAGCAATTTTCATCATCTTTGCCCTGGCAGTGACCGTAAGTTTCACTCCAAAAATAAAAGCGTAGTCACCCAAATTCTAGCTAACAATGGCTACCCCTTTGAGCTTATAAGAAGTTTAATACAACGCTACACAAATAGTGTTAACCCTGAAAGTCCATCGATCATTGGAACAGATTGCGTTTATAAAAGCATAGTTTATGTTCCAACACTGTCTACAAATTTTAAACTAGCTTTCACGTCACATTGCACACTTGCAACACTGTACACAAAACTAAAGTCTAAAACAAAAAAGAAAACAAAACCAACGTTATGTACAAAATCAACTGCAAGGGCAAAGATGATGAAAATTGCTACCTTTGCTATGTAGGCACAACAAAGCAGTTCCTGCGACAGAGAATAGCTGGTAATAAATCGGACATCAATAGTAAAAGCTCCGCTAAGACGGCACTGGCGAACCATTATGTCCAAACCAACCATCAACCATATTTTGAGGAAGTAGAAATTCTGCAAACGGAAAGACATTTTGCCAAAAGGTACACTCTGGAAACTCTACACATCCTCAAAAACAACAATAATATGAACAGAAAACAAGACACTCAAAACATCTCCGCAGTCTACTGCTCTCTTGTAACGGCCAAGAAATTTTAAATTTTGAGTTAAAATTAAAACAAGACTGATCTTCGCATTAGAAGTGCAACTTTCTTAAATCTTTTTAAAATTTTTTAAATTTAAAAATCATTTAAGTTTATTGTTACAACAAAGTTTTCGAAGTTTTTTAATTCAAAACTAGACAAATAATTTATTTTGTTTTATTATTTTTTATGTAAGTTCTTTGAAGTTTTGTTTTCTTCTTTGTAATCAAATTTGTTAAACTGTGTTTGTGATTTATTGTTTCAATACAGGATCCTCTGAAGAAGGCAGCAACCCCTGTCGAAACGTCGGGAAAAGTAAATGAAACCAAATTAGTTATTACACATCAAGTGACCAAAATAGCCGAAGAGGAACAAGATTCTTCAAGGTAGTTTAAATTCGTTGCCTATAACATTAAGGAGTATAAGAGAGTAAACCAATTGTGATATCTTTTTTGACATCACAGTATTTATTTTTTAAGTGGATGAGGCAAAGACGAAAACAAAGTTGATCGTTTATATATACGATAACATTTGAAGGTATTTTGTTTCTCGTTTTATTGGTGTTTGTAGCAATATTATTAATTCTGCTGCTTTTTTATTCATATACATATTTTGCATTCTTGAATTACGTACTCACAATGCTACTCACTTATTATAGTTTGGTACTCAATATTGTTGGGGTAGTTTCATTGCGTTTATACATCTCATGCATAGTTATATTTACAATGGTAGTTTGTTTGCCATGGTTTGGATTTTATTTATTTCATTCTAGGTACCTATTTGGATTTGGTGATTTTTGTATGGCCTTTGTTTAAATAAGTATGATTCGCTATTAAAACCATTACTTTCTTACCTCGTAACGAATGATTTCGGATTGAATGTCTTTTTGTGACATTGTGTGTTTTGCTTGGCAGCTATAAAAAAAAACAAATATACCTACCTAGATATTCAGTTATCAATATTTTTAATTTTTTAATATTATTAATTTATTTTGTCTGTAAGTAGGTAGGTACACTGCCACAAAATAAATATTTCATTGACAAGACAACTTTTGAGAAACTTCAAAACAACTATGTATTGTATTGTGTGTAAGAATCTCAAAATGCCATATAAAAATCTTAAATAGCTAGCTAAGTTAAAATAAAATAATTATTTTGACAAATGTTAAGTAGGTACCTACCTATTATTTCATTTGTCGTTTCAGACTTGATGTCAATACTTGTCCAAAAGCAGCTCAGTCAAACTTTCAAAAATGGAATCGGAACTAAATTAGCATTAAGATAAGTAAAAGACAAATGTATGTAGGTACATACATACCTACTTAACTAAATTTTTTTAAATAGGTTGCATGTGGGGCAGGTGGTGCTTTGCTGTTTGTTCAAACTGTAGGTACTTATCTACATATTTACAAGTTCACAAAACAAAAACTTATAGTTATTTTATTTTTAGAGTAATAAATAAATAAATATTAAATGTAGCTAGGTGTAGGTATATTAGAATTTATTGGAAAATAAAAACATGAACAAAATTAAACAAAAATCTGCATTTTTACTTGTGATATATTAAGTGTGTATATTTGGTGTGTGTGCATGTAGGTATTTAGGCAGAATTGGATGAATTACCTACATAATAAAATAAAAATCTGACTTAAGGTTTTCATCAATCTCAGAACATATTACAATAATAGAAGCCGAAGCGATTTTCTTCAAACATTGTAGGTAGGTGCATACTGCATACAACCTTACATTATTAAGAAAATCCAATCGAGTGTCAGAATAAAAGCGAACGTTTTTTAATTCATTGATTTTCGCACATTGACTGAATATTATACTGAGCTATTGCTCTTATTTATAGGTGGAAAATCGAATTCGATTTTTTAAAAATAAAATATTCAATAAATGTGTGATAATAGTTGAATGAACTATACGTTAACTTTCAGTGGGATACTCTTGTTTATTCAAAATGACGACAATATTAACTTACGCAGACAAACTCTAAGTTCTTATGCATTGATATAAGATAATGTTAATTTGGTTTTAAACACAATTGAATTGAAAATATTGACAAAATTTAATTTGGTTTTAAAAAGATATGAATGATAAAATAAATTATTTTTTTAACGATAATTTCCAATACGATTTTATAAAGCAGCACTGTGTGCGGGTTTCATTGCGAGTGTTGTGATAAATTATATATTGAGTTGGGTCAAAAACAATATAGGTACATGAGTACCAAAGTACAAAATCAAACTTTCGAGTTACCAGATTCAAAAGTTATATCATTTGTTTTAAATTAGGTAATTAGATAATGTTACGATGTGCAATAATATTGAAATTTATTGGATTCACAAATCTAATAGTAAATTTAAAGAAATCGTTACGAGCCTGTATGTTGTAAGGACCCATGTTTTTATTTTTTTTTTTTTGAAAATCAAAATGTATTGAAAAATGATATGCCTTCAAAACAACATCATATGCATGGATAACTCCAAAGTTTTGATTAACATTAAAATTAGTTAGGTAGAACATATTTTGCAAAATAATTACCGAAGATAAAACATAATCTTTAATCAACTTATCATCTACCTACTTTTTTTTTAAATAAACAATAGGTACAAAGTTTTCTCATTTATTTAACAATAATACTTGGTTATACACTGTTGATGTTTTGGTACCTATTTAAATGGATATTATGTGTATGTTTGTAAATAAACTTATTGAGTTCGATAAAATGTTATGTCGTTACGTTCAATTTTTTTAGGTATATAAATACAAATTTTATAACATTCAGTACAATTTTGCGCTGCCGCGATATGTTTTGAGAAATTTAACAATTAAAGAGTCAAGGGTTAGAAGGGAAGTGACATTTTTGATTTTTTTTTACTTTTTTTTAGTCAAAAAGTAGGTACAATTCGATGCACTTTTTTACACTTTTGATACAAGCTGAAAAAAGATTTTTCACCCCTGTTGTATATCAAATTTTAGTAAGCGTTACCGCTGGGCGGCGGATGCGATGTTACTTTCCATTGTTTTTAAGCCTTGAAATATTTAAAAAGACTACACACTGAATTATAAAATTCAAGGAATAGTTACATTAGTATATTTAAGTCTAGATTATGGATTTTAATCATGTAACTTAGGAGGGTAATGTATAACTATATCTACATAGATGGAACCTAGGTATGTAAATATGTACATACCGTGAATGTCAAAAGTAAGTAACCACTCATATGGTTTGTTGAATAATATTCAATATAAGCAACAAATTAAAGAAAAGTCGATTTTCAACAATATAACACAAAAGCTTTACTATAGCAATAAATCAAAATAAACATAAAAATTCAAAATAAATCTAATTTTCCTATAATAAAAAACTAAACATATTCCATATTTTACATGTCAAAAGTAAATAAACATCTGTTATTTCTTTAAGAAAAATATTCAAATAGTACTGCGTTTGGCTCTTTTTAGACTTTGTAACTTCTTTAAGTCTACCTGGCATTGATAGAACAAAGTTATTTGTTACATCATAACATATTTTGTACCATTCTTCATCTAAAGCCTTTTTTAAATCTTCTTTGTTCTCTATAGTCCTTTTACGAATTTGAGTGCCCAAATGATCCCATAAATGTTTATTGTGTTTAGGACCGGTGATTGTGAGGGTGATCGAGCTGTTTTGGAGTTCGATAAATCAACCATTTTTTAACGAGCCGCGAGGTATCCTTAGGATGATTGTCTTGTTCAAAGATTCAATTGCTAAGCAAACCTAATTTGTCTATGCTCGGTTGCACGTTATTCTTTAGGATATTAAGATAGTCTTGCTTATTCACTGTTCTTTCAACGAAGACAAGATTTCCGATCCCAGATGCCGTCATACACCCCCACACTTTCACTGAACCCCCTCCATGTTTCATTGTGTTTCTTACATTTTGTTCACTAAATTCTTTATTTAGCTTTTTAGCTTTTTTAGTTTTCAAGTATGTTTGAAATTTTCCAATGCATTCAATTTTTTAAATTTATCAATATTTTTTTCACTGAAACAAGGTTTCTATTATCAATTTGGCCATTTTTCCCATACGATGTTCCTTTTTATTAAAATCCACAATAGATTTTTGCGTTTCCAAATAAATTTCTCTTCTTATTGATAAAAAATAATTTTGCACTACTGTTAAACTTTTAAACACAACTACAGCTTGCAATCTGAAGTGATGTAAAAAGAAAGATTTACCTACACCGCCATAACTATTAAGTTTTTTTTTATATTTTATTAGTGAAAATGTACTAGTTTTATTTTGAATTTATATTTTTATTTACTGCTAATAAATAAAGCCTTTGTTTTATATAATTGAAATTCCATTTATGATTATTTATTGTTATTAAATTGCATATTATTCAATTTTTTACTGTTTTTATTCAATTTTGACACTCACAGTACATATATAATAAAATTGAAGGATGTAAGTTGTAGGTAGCTATATACATATACAATCTTATACGATTGGTGAAATATACATAATATTCATATGAAATTTAAAGATATGTAAATTTAATTGTATGATAGGTTATCATACATGGTACCTATTATTTAATATGAATGTATTCAGTAACGTAAATAGCAACAACATGTTTATATGTGTGTAGATGGTCCGAATAATAGTTTAATTTCTAAAAATTTACAATACTGTTTAAGTTTTTGGGAGCTTCTCCATAATAAAATTTAAAAAAAATCAAATAAGCCGTGTTCCAGAAAATCGTGAACCATAACCATTTTTCCAAAAAGAAAAAAAAAAAGGATTACCAAGTACCTTTTCCCTTCATTAATCCACAAATTTTTTCAAGATTTACGTTTTTGGCATAATAAAATGTATCGTTATTTTTGGTCTCAAAAAATGCAAAAAACCTATGGGCATATACCTATTAGCGAAAGAACATTATTATTACTAAGATTGAAGAAAATCTATGCACACGTTTAGGCGGTGGACAGACTGACAGATAGGCGGAATTGCTGGACCCAATTCATTCGTGTTCTGTATCATAGCCATGTAAAGTTTGATCAAAATCTCGAGTTAAATTTTTTTACGAATCCAAAACTTGCCATATAGGTATATGCAGGTAGTATCTCGCAAGTAAAAAGTTATACACATTCTTTTCAATCAAAGATGCAAAAAATAATGCATTCCTAATGATAGGTATAGGTACGTATTAAATAATATAAAATGAAAAAGTTGTCTCATAAAATTTATTTTTTAAATGTTAGTAGGTACCTACCTATACCTATCTACATTGGTATCATATTAGAAAAACGTAAATTTATTGCTTTAATATGGTTATGTAAGAATAAATAATATTTATATGTTGGTAGTATTTTATTTATCTCTTTAATTTTTACTCCAATACGGTTTGAACCTGAATTTAAATCATAAGCATTGTAGGTATTTAAATATCTTATTAAATGTACTTAATTAAGTACATATCTACCTATATTCAATGCCCCAACACTTTTATCACACAAAAAGAGTTTAATTCTTTAGTTGAAGATTTGTTTAGAGACATGCCAGAAGGACTAAGAGTGACAACGATGGTAGAACTAATAATTAGGACGTCGAACGAACCCATCAAACAAAAGTACTATCCGGTGTCACGAGATGTTAGAAGAGGAGGTAATTGAGAATTCCAATAGTTCATTGGCTTCTATAATAGTTTTTATTTAAAAGATGATGGTACGGTGTCAACGCAGCTGCTACTAATCCAACTGCTACCAGGACAAGTGCTACTAGCCGATTGATACTATGGACAACTGATACTATGGACAGCTGATACTATGGCAAACTGCTACTAAAAATATTTATACCAGGAATATATAAACTTAACGAAAGTTAATGGTTCGTGTATTGAATTCTAAATTTTTTGAAAATTGTTCGTTATTTTCATTGATTGTGAGCATGATATGGTATATTTCAGTCACATAAATATATACATCTATAAGATATGAAAATCTGTTGCAAAGTTATATGCACGTTCCGTTTCCATACAAAGCTTTATAATCTGTTCTGGCATTCGCTAATTGGGTGAAAAAATATTTGTGGGATGGTTGTTTTGTTCGAGAGGAGGAGAACCATAAGTAATTGTTGTTGTGTTTAGTTCATTGTAGGATGTGGATACGGAATTTGGGTATTTCTACCTATGGTTGAAATATTGATATAGAGATCGTGTATGTATATTAAAACATCTTTAAAATGAGGAACGAGGTAGTAAGAAAAAGAATGTGATTGTCACTTATGTATATATGTATATATGTATATCGATATGTAGGTTGGTAGATTGATCATTTTGTGCGGAGAATTAGGAATAGTAGGTTATTAATTAATTAGGTAGGCATTGTATCAATGTGTTGTTTTGTGTTTTTTATGACTGGTTAATGTGAATGTGAAATTGTGGAAATCGAGTGGTAATGGTAAAGATAGAGGTTAGAGCTAGAGGTAGAGATAAGTTTGTTTTCGTTGTTCTTTCAACGATTTCGATGAAATTTAAATACATTCTTGCTGACATAGAATTACGGAAGAAAAAAGTGATTCAAAGCAATCTTGTCAAAAATATGTCAACTTCGTTGTTCTTTTGTTCTTTGACCAATTTCGATTAAATTTGAATATGTTCTAGTTGACATAGTTTCAAAACAATATTGTCAAAAATATGTCAACTTTTATGTTCTTTGACCGATTTCGATAAAATTCAAATATGTTGTAGTTGGCATTTTATTATTGGTTAATGTGAACGTGAAATTGTGGAAATTGTGAGGTAGTGGTAGAGATAGATGTTAGAGCTAGGGGTAGAGATAAGTTTGTTTTGATTTCCTGATTACTTATGCATATATATATAATTTAATTAATTACAGTAGGTAGGTAGTAAATGATTTAATAATTGATGTAGGTAGGACATAGTTATAAGTAGGTAGGTATGAAACCTATTTCACATTCGGAACGTAGTGAGTAATGTGTGTTATGAATGGATATGCCTACCTACATACATATACATACATATGTATGTTCTTCGGTAACTAATTGTGAGAGGTAGTTAGGTAGATGGGTAAGTTTATGGAATTTTTAAATTGACATTTATATAAACGGAGAAATGTGTTTGTTCCATTCTTATTTTTTATTTCGTTTAAGAACATAGGTACCTAGGTATTAGAATTCTAGTTTAGGTTCAGTTTTTAAATTGTTTGGTGATTAGAAAGGTCTACCTACCCTAGGTACCTAACTTTAGTTTAATTTTGCACCGTTAACTAGAGACATGCCTATGTACCTATGTATCTATTAGTAAACTTTTTCAAAACGAATCTTAAACTTTGATTTCTTATTTGTATACACCAGCGATCTGATAGGTAGTCTAACTCAGGCAATTGCGTACGCCGACGATCTAATTGCGTACAGAACAGCTAATACAGTTGAGGTCATCAAAAGTCTCTTGCAGAGTGACTTCGACAAGATTCAGCGATATTGTGATGACTGGAAGTTGAAAATCAACTTCCAGAAATCAGAAACTATTTTGTTTAGGATTCCGTTGTCTAGCGCCTCAAGGGATACGAGAAAGAACTGGCGCAAGCTGGTGATCGTAGGGCCACATGGACATCCACTGGCGAGTAAAAGTGTAGTAAAGGACCTTGGCATCTGGTTGGATCAGTACCTGTATTTCCACAGACATATAGGTGCTGCTTTGGCCATGGATAGGAGAGCCTTTGCCTTGACAAAACGACTGTTTTATAGCAGCCGTCTTGACAGCAGGGTGAAGGTGATTTGCTACATGGCCCTTAGCAGGCCGATGATTGCCTACGGATGCCCGGTGTGGTTCAACGTTGCCCCATCTCGAATGGAAAAGATTCGGGTGTTTGAGAGGCAATGTCTTAGACGTTGCCTTGGATTACACAGAACACCGGAGTCGGAGTACACAAGATATTATTCCAACCAGGGTCTATACAACGGAGCCAACATAAACAGAATAGATAATTTTTTGTTTAAGCTGATTCGGGGTCACGTTGCAAGAGCGATGTCCTCAACTAAGAGCTTAATTTTTGGGGCTTATTACCCCAATAACGAATATTTTGAGAGTGCGCGGTTAAGTGGTTACATCCCTCCCGAGGCATTCCTCTATTTAGACAGTCGAGGGCTGATACAGGATAGAATGGCGGTTCCGCTTATCTACCACGTCAGACGTAAAACTGTAGATAGGCGACTCCTCTACGGTCGAGACGTCATCGCTCAAGGTGGAGAGGAGCGAAGGGATAGGGCGAAACAGGAGAACCAGTTCTGGTGGCTCTCTGAACAGCATCGTGATATTTAAAGTCGATTAAGATATGTCTTGGCCGACTTACATACATTTAGGGTAATTAGGTATAGGGAACAGTCGGGGTGGCACCAAAAAAAAAATTAAAAATATGTATGTATGCGGAGGCATATGTGCATGTACCTGCGTAACTGTACATGTATGTACGTACGTATATGTATGTTAGTATGTACATGTATGTATGGGGTGAATGTAGCTCTGTGTCTGCATGCGTATGCAAAATATAAACAAAACAAAAATTAAAAAAACGAAAAAAATGCTGCTGTGGCTGTTCTAGTTTTTAAATAGTTTTAAGTGGTTTTGGGTATATTTGGGTATCTTAAGTAGTTTAAGTTATTTTTAGTTAGTACAAGTTAGTTGTATATAGTTTTAATTATTTTTAGTCTAGCTTTAGGTAGATTATAAGAAAAAATTAAAAATATGATATGCTGCCGAGTTTTTTTTAAAATATGTTTTCTTGGTAAAATAAAAATAAAATAATTAGAATTAATTAAAATAGATTTAAGGTCGAAAGACATTAGTATTAAGAGATATAGTTTAGTTTAGAGCGCCCGTAAAGAGCCAGTGAATAGTTGTAAGTTAGAGTAAGGGCGGAATATATGGACTACGCGTCTAATATGGACCACCAGCTTTTCTTCACACACACAAATGCAATTGAGGTGAGAATCGTTTGCATTTATGCGCAAGCTCTCTTAGCTTACATCAGTGTAATCTCAGCAGTCGAAGGGGACGTGTCGATGCGTAGTGGAGAAAAAAGTAAAATCAAGTGTGGCGATTATTTTTCTTTGGTAAGTGTTTTAATTTTTTTCGGCAGCGAGCCATGTGTTATTTAGCCATTTCTGTTTTTAAATACAAAAAGTGAATATGTTCTATTAATTGTGCAGTAAGACAATTATTCTAAGCATTATTGGTTCCTTTTAAAATAATTTTATTTTTAAACACTGTGTTGTTGTAAATATGGACCACCATGGGCGAGGGCAATATGGACTAGTGGTCCATACTACCCGCAGTTATATTTAATACAATTTTATCTGTTTTACTTCAGGCAATGAGTTCGATAAACAAAGAAAAAAACGCCGAAACGGAAGACTTGGGATCCGGAGGCTATGAAAAAAGCGATTGAGGTTGTGAAGTCTAAATGTTGTGGCTTTTTAAAAGCAGCAAAAG
Source organism: Philhelius pedissequus (assembly GCA_910595825.1). NCBI lineage: Eukaryota > Metazoa > Arthropoda > Insecta > Diptera > Syrphidae > Philhelius > Philhelius pedissequus. The sequence goes on from OU343161.1 coordinate 138,603,277, forward strand.
AAAACAATGTGCCAAAAACTACGCTAATAAGACTATGCAAAATTGAAAACACTGAAACTGGAGCTTTAGTAAACTCTAAGTTAGGGCGAAGACCAGTTTTCCCACCTTCCTTTGAGAAAATGCTTGTGGAATATGTATTAACAATGGAGAGCAAATTTTTTGGACTGACTAGAAAAGACGTTCAAAATATAGCATTTCAGTTAGCTGAGAAAAACGGGATAAGCCATCCGTTTTCCAAAACGAATGAATCTGCAGACAAGGGCTGGCTCAAATCATTTTTAAAAAGAAATCCTAACTTGTCATTTCGTTCACCGACTGCAACATCACTTGCCAGAGCAAAAGGATTCACTAAAGAACGAGCCGAAGAGTTTTTTACGTTACTGGAGACAGAAATGGATAAAGTTACATATTCTGAAAACAACATCTATAACGTTGATGAGACCGGCGTGAGTGTGGTTCCTTCTAAGGTGCTAAAAGTGTTGGCACTGAAAGGAAAGCGCCAAATTGGCGCTCTTACCTCAGCAGAAAGAGGCTCAACCATCACAACAGTTATTTGTATGAGTGCTGCGGGCTCGTTGGTGCCACCGATTTTCATATTTCCGCGCAAAAAACGCAATCCACAACTTTTAAAAGGGGCGCCACCAGGGTCTATTTACGAGTGTCATCCGTCTGGGTGGGTTCAGACCGACATTTTTACAACATGGTTTGAACACTTTATTAAGCATGTAAGGCCAACAGCTGAGTCCCCAGTTTTACTGATTTTGGATGGGCATTACAGTCATACGAGAAATATAAAACTTATTGATATGACAAGGGAAAATCACGTTAGTCTGCTGCCCATTCCTCCTCATTCGAGCCACAAAATGCAGCCACTGGACAAAACATTTATGGGCTCCTTAAAGAAATATTTGTCTGAAGAGACAAGAATTTGGATGAGGCAGAATGTAAGAACTCTAACCCATTACGATATGCCGGAACTATTTGGCAAAGCGTACCCGAGATGCCAAACGGGAGAAATTGCTGTCAACGGATTTACGGCTACAGGAATATACCCTCTTGACCGGAATATATTTCGGGATAGTGATTTTCTGGCAGCTGATGATGATATCCTACCACAAATAATGAAATGCCAGAAATCCCAGAAGTGTCACCCTCATCACCATCTTGTGGGCTGCAAACTACAAACTTATTAGAAATCAATCGTGTTGTAACACCAGCTGACATATCACCAATCCCAGTTAAGAAAAAGACTAAAACTATTCGTGGTAGACCAGGTGGAAAATCCACCTTGCTTTCCGGGTCACCATACAAACAGTCATTAGAAGACTCATTGAACAAAATTGCAGATAAAAACAAGCCAAGTACTTCTAAACAAGCGCTAAAATATATTTTAGCTGAAAAAAAGAAACGCGCAGGTTAGAATTTAAATGTCACCCCTATATCTTTCAAATATTTATCAGTTCTTGTTTTTCTAATAAAGGGAAGAAGAACCTGGAGAAGAGGGATTCCTCATCAAGCCCAGAACTGGATCACTTCACCTGTCATGACGAGTCGGACGTCTAAAATGAGTGCCCAAACAATTCTGCCACTGGGAAAGTAGATGCTACCTGGATGTACTGCTGTACATTGTATTCAGAAGATAGGCCGGGTGAAATATGGATACAATGTGTATCATGCCTAATGTGGAGCCACGAACTTTGTGCTGGTTGTGAAAAACCCATATACATTTGTGAATTCTGTAACCCGTATTAATACCTTTTTATTGATCGGGTAATATGTCCAAATTACCCCCTACTTTTTATTTTTAACGTTTGTGAGTTTCTTCAATATTTATTTTTTGTAATTTTTTTTATGAAGTGAATTTTTATTTTTGTTGTTAATTATTAATAAGAATGAACTATTGTTTTTTTTTTAAATAAATATCTATGTTTAAACCTTATATTTATCTGTTTTATTAGCAAAAATATGATTGGTGGTCCATATTCACCGACCTTACTCTATCTATTGATAATTAGGCTAGTTTTAAACATTTTTTTCTAGCTTTAAGAAATTAATTTAAAAAAAAAAACACTATTTCTTACTCCCTCGTTCCTCATCTTAAAGATGTTTTAATATACATACACGATCTCTATATCTATATTTCAACTATAGGTAGAAATTCACAAATTCCGTATCCACATCCTACAATGAACTAAACACAAAAACAATTATTTGTGGTTCTTCTCCTCTCGAACAAAAAACCATCCGACAAATATTTTTTCACCCAATTAGCGAATGCCAGAATGCAACGTAAGTATGTAGTCATTTCTGCAAAAAAGATCCACTAAAATAATTTTAACGAAATCATTGTATGCAGGAACCCATTGGTTTCGTTGACTTTTATTTTCCAGTAGCATTGTGCCATAGTATCAGATGTCCTAGTATCAATTGTCGGATAGTATCAATGGGCTAGTATCACTTGGCCTGGTAGCAGTTGGCTTAGTAGCAGCTATATCCAACCCACTTTAAACAAGTCCCACAGTTCTTGTTTCTATAGTTTTATTTTTATGTTACCTGTCTTATTTTTGTCACACCTTTTCAATATGTTTTTACTATTTGTTATTGAAGTAATATCTTCTTATCCTTATGGGAGGGAAAAGCGCTTCGATTTGTAACGCGTTACGGCGCCAGTGTGTCTGGCTTCTCTTTCTCTCATACATACGGAGAACATTTGAAATTAATCAAAGTAAAGAAGAACTGTTGGACCTTTTCTCAAGTTAAACAATATTAAATAGTTCAACTTGAAACCTAATACAGTATTATTTTCCTTTTTTTACTTCCGGAATCTGACTTCTTGTTATGAGCACAATATTTTTCTTTAAATCTTCACAAAAAAGCGATTGATATCCGCAGTTTTTGCTTTGGAGGGGCTATTATATTCACTTTCTTTTGAAGAAGAAAATTTTCAAATTATTTTTTTTTAGACTGAGATAATGAGCTGAGGCAAATCTTTTGCATACCAAATTCAGATTTGTCTCCTTGCAAATGATCTATCTCACTATCTGGAGCTCAGTCTTAGAGCTCAATTTCATGAGACTGAGTAAATGGCTTCTGTATACCACCCATTACCTATGTACATATAATAATGCTCGTATATGCATTTCTATATCGCAAATAAAACTTCTCACCCATACCTAGTTTTATTTAAAATTTTTCAAATTTGGTTTAAAATTATGTCATTAACATATTTAAATAAGCTAATTTAAATACGACAAAAAATATTTGAAACAAATCAAACATAGTTAAAGCTTAAGTTACGAAAAAATAATGTTAAAAGTTAAGAGTTAACGGAGCGAGATAACTGAGGTCAGCCACGATGTAAGTAGCTAATGGCACTAGTGCGACCTAATTCACAGTTGAAATATATTTGATTACAGTAAAATACTTTATGGAGAAGGTAATAATACTCTAAACAGTATTATGTTGCCGAACGCATACAGCACATACGCAATGGTATTTTTCAAACCAGATGCGCAACAACCGAACAAGAAATCCGGAAAATTACGATGTTTGAGGTTTGGTACTTTTAAAAGTATTGTCAGGGGTAGTTTACCAGTAATTCGTATATAAAGATAGATCTGTGCTGACGATACATACACGAAACATAAAGATAAAGGACTATTAACAGTGATGAACACAACGAGATATGACTGTGGGGTGACTCACCCTCACCCGAACAAGCCCCCTGATGAGCTCTCATTTCTAAATTGAACAGGTTTTCCTTTTAACTTTTGTGTTGCTGTGTATCTCAAAATATAAATACAGAACCGGAGAAAAGGGTCGGCGTCTCGTCGTCAGCCCACTTAGATAATTTTATTCACAATGAAGACTTTGCTCATCCATAGGGATAGGACAAGTTCATTATTAACGTTAAGTCAATTCTGATGTTTACACAAATTACAACTCAATTAGGATTCTGGAAGTTTTTGTATTCATTAACTGAGCGGGTGGGTTTTTATGGGAGTGGTAATGGCACCCTTTTTGATTTGTTAAATTTGGTAATTGTCGGAGAGAAGTTTAATTACTTTCATTATAACCAAAAAAAAACTTGCTAAAAGCCATACACCTTATAGGAAACAACCAATGTTACGATTATTCTGAGAAAGATTTCGAATAAAAAAACTTAAATCCAAATAGTTATATCTACTGATATGATATTAAGCATCAGAAATATTCCAATATATACAGGACGTTTTCTAGTTTAACTTCAAAACTGAAAAATGATTATTTAATATATTCTGAAAAAAAAGTAAGAATACTCGTAATGTGGACGTCGTTTAGCGAGAAGTTAGGAAAATATTTATATAAGTACTAGGTACCTTAACCCATTCTAACACAAAGGTCTCCGGCAAAAACTTTATTTAGAACGTTATTTTTGTATCATTCATTATTATTGGTCACTATATTCCACGGATGGATGGTTAGTTGAAACTGGAGAAAAGAAATTAATGCTGCCTATAGCTGGGCTACCTACACTTCTATGTGTGAGAGCGTAAACAATTTTATGGGACGAATCTTCTTTCGCACTCGTGCAGTTGCTAGAAACCTTAAATACCTTGATATCCATCAGCTGGCCCAGATGGTATCCCCGCTATTGTCCTGAAGAGGTGTCCTTCCCTATTAACCGTCCAATTGCATTTACGCCCCTTCTTTATAGGAAAATTGTATGTTTCGGATTTCTCGTGTGTCTTATTAAAATAACTCAACATTTTCTTTCCAACCGACATTTTGTATGTTTTTTTCAATAATACTTGTTCAATCTGGTATAAAATTAACCAAGGTGGGACACAAGGATCAGTGCTGGGTCCTTTCATACAGCCACTTATCTGATATTCCCTATATGTGAAATATCTATTCGCTGATGATACAGGTATCTTTTCATCGCATGCATTTAGTTTCAATATTGAGACTTATTTAAGCCATGCACTCGAATTGATGACTCAATATTAACAAAAATGGAAAATTAGACTAAATGCGGACAAGACAAGAGTACAAGCTATATTTTTTAGTAGAAAAAGAAAGTCTGTTATCTTCCCAGCAGTCAGCTCAATGTTAATGCTACCTAGTGATTTTTTAGACAAAAAACTAACATATAAGGGACATACAAATTTCTAAAACTCTAAAAGAAAGTAAGTATAGCAGTCAATATCCTCTACCCATGACATAGAAAGTCATGCCTACCCAAGTAGATGTAGAAAAAAGGCCTCTTATATGACTCTTATAAAGCTTGGCTAAATCTTGTTGTGAGAAAGTGTTTCTTGCAATGGGAGTTGCTAAAAGAGAATAGAGAAAAAGAGAAGATAAAACGAATAATCCATAACAAAATTAAATCGTTAAAGTTTATTTTTTGAAAGAAGCGAATACTCTTTTAAAGTTTTTGCGTGTGTACAGAGGCGGCGTAGGGCATGTGGGCAACCGCCCAAGGCCTCCCGGTGCAAAGGGCCTCGCGCTTCACAGCCGAAAATAAATTTGAAAAAGTATGAAAAATTTTAAAGTACACGCTAAAAGACTATTTTTTAGAATAAATACACTGTAGTTCACTTGAATAAAAGCAAAAATAAAATTGCACTAAACGGTGTGTTATGGTTTTTTGAAATTATTTCAAAAATCCGATTTGGAACTGAGTCACACAAAGATTTAATATAATTCAGCGATATTTCGGCCCAAGCAAAATTAATGTCATGGATAAGTCGTTCTTTATTTTCATACTGCCTCCCTCCTTCCTATATTTTATGTGTAAGCCAACTCCAGACATTTTCGGTAATGTTAAGGTCAGGTAAATACGGCGGCCAATTCATCACTTCAACTTGTTGGCTTGCAATATACGAGTTTACAATACGAGCAGAGCAGTATGGATTGGTGTGTTGTCTTGTTGCAAGATACATGGCAAATATCCAAAAAAGTCCTTCAGCTTAGGAAAAGCTGATCCCAACAAGAATAATTCGCCGAACAGTCGATTTGCTTGCATTTACCCCTGCTTCGAATTTGATTTTTAATGTGGAATAGCTGGAACTGGAGGCAGTTCGAATGAGTTTACGTCTGCCAGATGGTGAGATCACAGTAGATGTCTTTCCTGTATATTGCTTTCTATAAGAAATGATATCTTTCTATCTATAATTTATTGTCAACACAAGTTGCCCTACGTTCAATTTTTGTTTTGCAATTTGGCGGTTTGAATAACCTTCCGCGTTGCAAACATCTATTTTTGCTACTTCTCGGCTGTATTTCAAATATTTTCTCTTCGCATTTTTATTCAAAATTAGTCTTGACGTTAACTTTACTGAAATATAATTTTGCACTAATTTTCTCAAGAAATACTGACGTGTACAAGATTTCAGAACGGGCTTTATTCAAATGAACCAAATTTGTCAAAATGATGCTTACCCTATCTCTATACCACTCCACCTCAGATTTATATGAAAACGAATTGAAAGATTTCATTAAGAATCAAAGCTTAATAATAAATGTTGACTAAATTGTGAAGCCTCTGACAATCCGATAATTAACCAACTGATTCCTTAATCATATTTCTGATGTTTTATGTAATTATTCTTGTTTGTGAAATGTGAAGTTATATAATATTTGTTAAATTAAAGTATTCCATTTATTATTTATCATTTTAGTTTAACTGACACTCAACGCACTATGTACCTAAATAAATATTTAATTTTAATTTACAAATTAATTTATTTTGTATTTATTTATTTAACTTTTCATTTATTAATTAATTTATTTATTGGTTTAACAATTTATTTATGTATATATATTTATAAATATTTATATATATTTAATATGTATTTATTTGTTTACATATAAATTAATTGTTAGTTTACCAGTTATTATAATTATTCATTAATACATTTTGTTTTTGTTAACTTATTTATGTATTAATTTATATTTATATTTATTTATTTTTTAGCAAATTTGTTTATTTGTTTTTACTAACCCTTTACCTGTTGGCAGCACTTCACACTGTCATACAAAAATATTTGTGCGCCTTTTATAAATTTAAAAAAGTTTAATTTTAACTCTAAATAAAAATAAATTTCCATTGAATTGTTTAAGTTTAAAGTAATGATCACAAGGAAATAATAAAAAGTACTCAAAATTCAATTGTATAAAAAAGAAAAATCAACAATTTGTTTTCAAACAAAAAAAACATAACGTCTATGCTGAGTGCAAAAAGAAAAATCTTGTGTGGCTAAGAAAAGCGATAGTCGTTTCAATGCAATTGATAGACAGAAAAACTGCATTTGGTTGGATCTGATCATGTGGGCTCGGTGGCGTGATGCGAATGGCTGCTAAGCAGCTGGTCATGGTTCAATACACGATGAAGGCACAAGAAGTTTTTCAATTAAAATGAAAAAGTAGACCAGCACCACTAGAGCAAAGGAATCTGATGATCGACCTTGGCAAGTCGTAAAATAGCTATAATTCCAGCCAAAAATAATTGAGAAAAAGAAAAATCGGCGAAATATCCCCAGAAGCCCCTAACACATCAAAAAAAATCCCAAACACCAACAAAATTATTGCTAATGCAACGATCATCAAACTACAAATAGCCCGTCATCAGGTCAACCAGATCTGTCACAGAGGCCTCTGAAATGGTGGACCAAGACCAAGATGATCTTAAGTCTTTTATTGCCAACCTCTTTGCCATAAATATGAAGACTCTAGCCACGAAAGATGACATTGCTGCAATAGGGGTCCAGCTTAACAACCTTCGTCAAGAAAACTTGAATCTTGGTTATAGGTTGGAGAGTGTGGAGAAACGGTGCGTTGAACTTGATGAACATATGGAATTCTTATCTGCAATTTCCAAAGAAAAGAATATCATATTTGATATTCCGTCTGTCCAGCTTGTAGAATCCAATGAGCAGAGTAAAATTCAATCGCTTCGCACAACACTTCAGGATAAAGAACAACATATACCGCCTGTAAAGGAAATATCTGAAGGTCAAGGAACATCAAAATTTCTTGTTCAATTAAATTAAAAAAATGAAGCAATCAATATGCTAAAAAATTCGAGCAGGTTAAAAAGCTCATGTGTGTTCATACAAAAAGATAACACTAAATCGGCACAAATGAAAGCTGCTTCTGTTATACAGAAAAATGTATTCTTAACGTAAACAAAACAAGTAATCCGCAAATCAGAGGAGTCAAACTTGAGGCCGGAAGCAAAGTATTTTCCACCAATTCCGATAATGAACTGATCTGTGGACACAAAGATGGTGAGTCTCTGCTTCGTGAGCTCTTCTCAGGAATTTCGTTTGACATTTTGCAAACATCTCAACGGCCAAACATGAATAGGTGGCAAACTATAAAAAAAAAAACAACGATCATCAATCTGTTCGAGCGTCTGAGAGTACATCTAGCAACAGAGAACAACAACTATGAAATTCTAAACCACCTGTCTGCAATAACGTATCAATAGACTCTAATATATTGTCTTATAACACAAATGGTCTCAAGAATAAAATAGATTATGTTGATTTTTTTGAATATGTATATAAATTTGATATTTTTTTCTTTTTGAGACTCATCTGGAAGAAGACAAATTCAATGATTTCTCTCGTTTATTTCTTGCTTTTAACACGCACTGGATTGCAGCTCAGGTGGTTGTATTTTTGGATTCCGATCTGCGCTTAAAAATGTAAGTTTTAGTGATATAACTGAGACTATGGTTGTAAAGTGTCAGTTTGACTTTAAAAACTTTTATATTGTACCTACATATCTTAATTGTTCTAACTGGGATTATCAATGGGGGTTGGTCAATGAGAATATACTTACGATAGGAGACTTTAATGCTCGCATTGGTAGGTCGCAGATTTGACCAACAAACGCAAATGATAATTTCAATTTGCGTAGGAAATCTTGTGATGAAACAGAAAATCATTATGGCAGGCTCTTGATCGATCTCTTTAAAAGTTTTGAGCTAAATCCTTCTCATAAACTTGAACTTTTGTTGAAAGGAATTTATGCTTCTGCCCCACATTTTCCAAAAATCTCGTTTAAACGTAAACAAAAATGGTTTAATAAGTCGGTTAAGATATGCATCATTTTACATGCTTCAATTGTGTAGAAATTCTTCAGATATACAGATAAAGAATTGGTATTTTGAAATAAATAGAAGATTTAAATCACTTTGTGCGGGAAAAAAGCCAGTTATGAGATTAAGCAAGCACTTGAGTTAGCACAAACAAAAGATTCAAAATCATACTGGTCACTGTTGAAACAAATAAATGGTCAATATTTTAGATGTGGGGTGAAGATTTCAGCAAACGAACTTGCAACTTATTTTAAAGTCATTCTTGATGCTAAAATTAATTACTGTAGCTTTTACTATGTGCATCTACTTGTAAGTAATGAGGAATTAGACAGAGATATCAGTATTGAAGAATTACACGTAGTTTTGAAACAAGCTAAAGATAATAAAGCCCCTGGAAATGATCGTATAAGTTATGAGTTTTTTTAAAATGCTAGTGTTAGTTTTCATACAACGTTATTAACCAATTTTAATCGAATTATATCATCAGGTGAAATCCCTATTTCATTTTAGCAGTCAATTATATTCCCACTTCACAAAAACGGGCCTGTTAACGATGTAGAAAATTTTAGGGGAATTTCTTTTATGAATGTTGTTGCTAAAATTTTCTGTGGGATTATGTTCAATCTTTTGGAGAACTGGGTTTCTAGTAACAATATAATTTCAGATTTTTAAGTTGTTTCTCGTAAAAATTATTCGGCAAATGATCAAATATTCTCACTAACAACCATTTCAAAATCATTTCTCAGTAGGAAAAAGAAATTATATACGTTTTTTATTGATTTTAAGGCAGCTTTTGATTATGTCAATAGAAATGCATTATTTTATAAATTATCTTGCTTAGGAATTTCATATAAATTTCTTAAAATTTTGAATTCCTTGTATGAAAATACAGAGTCAGTAGTGGGGATAGACAACAAATACAAGTGCGGGTGTTAAACAAGGTTGCATTTTTAGTGCTCTAATATTTTCTATCTTTATAAACGACATTGGTGATAGCTTACCAGGAGGAGTTTGCATTGGAGATTTATCTGTTAAAGCACTCCTATATGCTATCGATGTAGTGATTTTCGCTGATTCCCCGAAAACATTGCAACTAATGATATATAGAGTACCTGATCAATATCCAAAATCCGAATATTATGATTTTTCAAAATGGTGGTGGTCGACATAGGTCTGATGAGAAATGGTCTAATAATGGAGAAGAAGTTGAGGTTCTTAAGCAAATCAAATTCTTAAAGGTCATTATAACGCCAAACATGGATTTTAACAAGCATTTACAAGATAAATGCAAAGCTGCATTCAGACTTGTAAATGCTTCGTGGAAAAATGAATTATCAAGCAAAAACATTCTTTTGTCAACAAAATTCCAAATTTTTAATAGTGTTGTTAGATCCTCTCTTTGTTATGCAGCACAGTTTTGAGGTTATTATGGCTATGAAAATCTTGAAAAAGCGCTTCGTATTTTCATCAAAAAATGTTTTCCCTTCCATCAAATGTACCAAATTACGCTATTCATCTGGATAGTGGAATGTGTCTTCTTCACAATTTTACAATTAGGATGCAAGCTAATTACATTTTAAAGATCCTGAGTTGTGATGGAAACAAAGTCCCAAAAAACTTTTTGAATATGAAATGAGATATACTCATTTTTGGGCTAAGGAATGGAAACGGTTAGGACAAATGTGCACTGTTGACTTTATTTTTCCCCCAACTATTGAACTATCTTCTCTAAAAAATTCTTTTTTTTTCGATAATGGATTTATTTATATACTATTTTAAAGATGAGTTCAGTTACAAAAAGATTTCATTTTTTTTTAGACTAAGGTCGCAAACACTTCTTGTTAATTGATCTGCATATTCTGCAAACGTTAACTAATATTGTTCAATTTGTAATTTGAATCAAAAAGATTGTTTTCATTTTTTATTTGCCCAGTTTTTAATAGAATAAGGGAGAGGTTTGAATTATTAAATGGTTTTGACTGGAATACACTATACAACTACAGTTTTTAAGCTTATAAATACCGGTTACTAATAGAAAGAGAGTTCTCATGACATTCCTTTTTTTCTGAGAGAAATCATTGATTTTGTTGCCTACTTCTAAAGTATGGTTTTCATCATTTTAAAATTCAATTTGAAATGTATGTATTTATATGTATGTATTTAAATCTACTTTTATATTAATTGGTATTTTTTTATTTATTTATTATTATATTATCATTTATTTTGTATTTAAATTTATAAGTGTGCAAATAAAATAATTAAGATATCTAACAAGCAGACGGCGGGTACCATGTTTGTTCTTTAAATTTATAAAGTTTTTTAATTCAATAAATTGTAACTAATTTCACATATTTAAACAATTAATAAAACTACTACTACTACTACTAACCCCTTACTAATTTTATAATATATATTTATGTATTATTAGTCACTAACCCAAATTTCTACTAACATATACCTTATAACTAAAATTCTGAAATTATTTATTTATCTCGAGTCAAAAAGTATTTGCCATTTAATTTTTTATTTGAAGGTTTTTGTAGGTATATATAATAAAAGTGTAGTATGTAGGTAGATTTTTGCACCCTCAGTACAATAGGTCTATAAGTAAAAAAATAGCGTTTTTGAGTTAAGAATAAGAAGTTGTTTGCTATGAAATTACGATCATTTTAAGGGGCTTGTGGTTCCCAGAGGTAAATAAACATAAAGGTTATTCTATTTTTAAGGAAAAAGTGATTTTATTAGAAGCTAAACTTCTGTCTTAAATTGAAACATTTCAAATGCTCCAGAGTTGTACAGAGCTTTTAGAAAATAGTTCGTTTTTCACAATACTAAATAAAAAAGTTCCAGTGCAATATGTACACAATCCAAAATGAATCAATAAACAAAGTAAATTTTTGTATTTTTGTATACAAAATCTTATACAATACAGGGACATTGCGAAATAAATCAACCAAAATGTTTCTTCATTCCAATGCAACAGAGCAATATCGAAAAAACTTAATTTCTTTTAATGCAACAGGGACTCAAACCGAAATAACTCTCTAAGCCAAAAAGATTATGCTAGTGCAAGAAAAAGATAAGAGCAAAAATGAAAATAATTCCAGTGCGACAAAGTGCCAACTCAAAATTTGGCCGGAGTTTTTGTTATTCTGAATTGTTTTAACGGCAACCGGTTCATGGTGTTTAGTGTTCTGGAAAAGTATTTACAACTATCAATTGATAATTCTCGTGGGTTAACTATTTTAAAACGATACTAAAATAAATAAACTATTTTTTTGTTCAAGTGTGTAAAGTCAACTTCATCGCTGCAAACCTTCGTTGAAGGAATAGACAAAACTTTAAGCAAGGTACAAACTTGTAGTTATTGGTGTTTTTGTTTGATTTATTAATAACTATCATTATAAATGTTTTATAGGACTCTACAAATGTTAAAGGAAAGGACAGTCAAAGTTTCACGTTGTGGATGAAATTGTTAACATTTCCGACGAAGGAACCCTTACTCTTGGCCCAGCACTAGTCGAGGTACCTACAATAAAATAAATTTCTTGTTTTTTTATATTTTCCGATTAAACCTGGTTTGCTGCTATCCTTTGAGAATACGATAAGTGATGGTATAATTATAGCTGCATTTGAAGGTGACACAGGTGAAGTCGATCCTGTCCAGGGAGTCCTTGAGGTTGAAGTGGCTGAGGAGCTTGAGGTCGATATAGGCAAGGGAATATTCGAGGCTGAGATTAAGCGGAATTTAGGGGAGTGTTATAAAAACATGAAATCAGGAAAGATAAATCTGTCCAGCCGGAATGTGCAGTTGAGTGCTCTCACAGATGCACAATCAATTTCAACGACAGTGAAAGGGAAGAGATTTTTATGAAATATTGGCAGTTGGGAGAAGTATCCAAGCAAAGAGAATTCGTAACTAACAGTGTTGACATCATCAGAACAAAATACCTTTTGCAATACCTTAAATATTTCGGTTAAAACTTTTATTGTGGACAAAATAAGAACAAGTTTCCTTTGTCCCTTTTAATATATCTAGTTCAGCTTTATGACATTAAATCGAATTCTCAAAATTGTTTGATCGTTGGCCATACCCAAAATGAAGGTGATAACATGCGCACATTAGTTGGAAAAAGCTAAGCAAGATTCTTGAAATCTGGGCCAATTTTTACCTGAGATCAGCTTGTACCCATATTTTAACTGGCAAAGAAAAGAAAGCCTTTTCATAAACAACATCTGCTTCAAACAAGTGAGGTGTATGATCTTAAAGACCTATGCTAAAAAGGGGGAAGAATTTTACCAAGAACGGAGCTGGAGGAAAAGTCGTATGGGCTGACGTTAAAGAAATTCTCGTTGAAAAACTAAATCCCAACGTAGTTAAATATAAGGCTTCCTTTGCCGAAAAAGATTTTAAATCATAAAGTCTCAAATGATCGTAGATTTAAAACCAGCATAACTTAACGGTCCACCTCCGATACCAGCGCTGAAGAAGAAAGGTCTTATGAATTTATCAAAGCCAAGATCTTATGGAATAGCCAACATTTCATTACAGCTTCTCATCATCAATTTTTCCAAAACATTAAAGCAGAAGAAATTCCTACTTCGAGTGCAGGAAAAAGGAGGCGTGCCGGAGCTTAAAATGTTTTAAATTGTTTTTAATTTATCTATAATTTTATTTATCTATAACTAAACTTTTTATAAGTATTACTTCATTATTTTGAGTTAAGACTTTACTGCACTAGATTTATTTAAACATAAAATGTCGATATTTTGACTTATCGCTTGGTTGCATTTAAATTTAATTTCGCACGTTAAACTTAATTTAAAAACATCGATCCTTTTATTGATTGAAATATTTTAAATAAAAACTTCTTAAAAATCTTAAAATTCATTAATATATTCTTATTTTTCGGTTGACAGTTCACAATTTTATTGTCCTTGTAAAACGTTAGAGTAAAAATATTTCAGAAATCTTAGGGTATTTTATCTCAGAATGCCATTTTTTGACTTGTCGACCTATTGTACTGAGGTTGCGATATGTATTTGTTTAAAGTCGAAACCTCTTTTGATTTCGACTGATGATTTTTCTTATGTCTAGAATTTCTCCTTACCTCGGGTGGGGGGTAGCAATGACAATTAAACAATCTGATTGGCTTTCGAAATATAAGCGACTTTATTATAAATTTGTAAGACTATTTATACTAATTAACATAGATGCAATTCGGCATTAATTTTTGTGGGAAAATAAATGCAATTGGATAGGCGAGCACCTTTAAAGAATGCTGAATAATTTTGTGGGAAAATAAATGCAATAGGAGAGGTGAGCAGCTATAAAAAGTGCTTATTTTGCAATATGGTAGACTTTATTTAGGGAATAGGGTGTTTGAAATTTGGATAGGGTGTTTTGCATTGGCAGGTACATTGTAATAAAAAAGTTGTTGGCTTAAACAGTATTTAAATGCATATGTGATAGGTGCAAGATTCACATAATCTTCATATAATTTTTTAAAGATTTATGTATAGAGGAACGGGAACCGACGTCGTACATATCAGTCACGTAATAAACATATATTAAAATTGTTTATATTGCTTATATTAGCTGTTATAGCGTGAGGAAAAAAAGATGCCATTTGTATTAATGGACATAAGAGTATATAAAAAAATTAACAAATGTTAGCGGTCTTTTACGGCTAATTTTTTGAGAAAGTTCTATCCCCTAAAACTAGGTTTAACGAAAAAATAAAACTTGATTGAGATCGAAGTCATTTCTTCAACAAGTTTTAACGCCTTAGAACTCAAATTTAGAACTTTGTTTCAGTTAGAAATTCGATTTATCTGGATCCTCGAAATTGGGGTCTAGCTCGTTAGAACTCGGTTTAACTATAATTTTGTTTCTTCAGCAAGAAAAAAATGTTTCAGTTATGTAGGTGCCTATGTGATGTATTCTTTTTATATTAAATAAGATCAGATTTTGATTTTGATTAAAAATGATTTTGATTTTCGCTGATTGCATTTTTCTGGACAATGAGAATGAAAATTATATTGAAGATAGGCGCATTTATCAAATGTCCCAACGTGCTACTATTACTGGGACGATATCGATTTCTTTGACTATTTCGATGGTCGAAAATAACGCTCATCGAGGTGCTTCAGTTAGTTGCAGATAATTTTCTGCATCCACAGCTAAGATAAGAAAACGCTGCCATTTATTTTTTCTTTTCAATTTAAATCATTTTACCAAAGTACAGAAGGCGTTTAAATTGAAAAAAAAAAAGCAATTGCTTATATTGCTGCGCTTAATGGCATTTGAATGTCGTTGATGTTGTACGTGAGTCGTGTACCAATATTTGTTGTAGCGTACCAAAAGTGTGCAAAGCTTTACTGCGCCACCTTAACAGATATCTCAAAATGTCTTCAAATGCAAAGAAACTCAGAGAAGCTACAGTTACTTTTAACATCATTGGTCAGTTTCCACTAACAATTGCTGCTATTGATTGTAAATAGCTAACCATGTTTAAATATAATTCCAAGGGGAGATTTGGTAGGTTCAGTGTATGGAAATATTATGTATGTATATATCGGAAAGGTTCATTCTCCCTAAATATGCAAACTATTTCATCTGTCAATTTAAAAGTTTTTAATATCGTTGTACGATTTTTAAACACTCAACTGTCGCTGATTTGGGAGGATATTCAAACATCTTTTATCTATACCGAAATTTCTAATAATCGTTAGATGCAAATTTAACATTCTCGAATAATTCACACTAGAAATTTAATGGAACGTCAATACCGATTTCTTAAACGTGCGTCGTTTTCCCGTACTTTCGTATTGCATCCGCATCAGGATCTAAACGGCACATAAAATTATTGTGTCTTGTGCTATATTACAAAATATTTGCATTGATAAAGGAGAAGCGAATCATGCAGATAATACTGCTGATGATAAGTTATTGAGACAGTCTATACCGGCAGATGATAATGCAAAATAACCAATTGCATCATACCTTGACCAATGTAATCGTAATATTCGAATAGACCCCCTCCCCTCCTGGAACATTGTAAACGTTTACTAAGTTAACTATTAATATGATAATATGAAGGTAAGTTTCTTTTCGATCAATATTTGGTAAGTTATTAGTTTCATCTGACCATATATAATTACGAGTATGTTATATGTTTTTTTCCACCTGAATAGAACATGCATTTAGTCTGATTATTATCTTTGACACCCGGACTCATATTTTTCGTTGATCAAACTTTTTTGTTAATTTCGCCAATTTGGTAAAAATAAAACAACCTAAAAACCATTTTTTCATTTTAAATTGAGTACAATTTTTTCTTTTACTTTTTTTTCTAATTTACTAAGTATATTGAATTACCATTATAGTATATAATCTTCGTTAAAAATTGTATTCATTTGGCCTGCACACACGAGACTATTTTCAGCAGACTAAAACCGGTTTTGTGGGCGAGGGAACCGAAGTGTGGAGTACGCAACGGACTGAAATTTCAACCCTAAATTTCGTGGATGAACGAAGACTAAAACTAACACATACACAACAGTTTAAACGGTCAAATAAGCTAGAAATACTTACATATATAAAAAGAGGTTCATGTATACAATTCTTCGCTCAGCTGAAATCATCTCGTGTGTGCTTGGACTTAAGACGAAAACTGGTTTTAGTCCAATAATTGTTGATCCCGTGTGTGCAGGCCCATTATCTATATTGTTTTAGAAATATATCCCCCCCCCCATCCCATTGGCATCGATAATTGTTCAATATAACCAGTCATGAACCAAATAAGTTAAAGAAACGCACTCTGAAATTTTTTTTTACGTCTGTCACCAAAATGATAATATGCAAACGTGCAAGAAAAAGAGCTTCCATCCAGCTTTCCATCACATCTCAGCAAACATTTTAATTCAGAAATGAATGATAATTAATTCATAAAAGTGAAGAAACCGGACGAAAAAGAATTCACTTTTGATGCAATTTGAATCCTTTTACCTGGGCTCTTAGACACCAATTTGAATCATTGTAATGATTCATTTATGATCTGAAAAAATATATTCATTTAAATGATTAATGCCTCAATCTTTTCTAAATCATAAAAATAATTCCAATAAAATTCAATTAAATGAAGGATTTCTAAGTATATACCTTCACTTTAATTAATCGTACAGGAATCATTTTTGCGATTCAGAAAAGGTTCTGGGATTAATCATTTAAAGGAATATATGGAACCCTTATATAGGTTCATTTAATTGCAGAATTTTCAGATCATAAATGAATCATTAAAATGATTCAAATCGGTGTCTAAGAGCCCAGGTAAAAGGATTCAAATTGCATCATAAGCGAATTCATTATTTCTGATTCATTTCATCGGTGAGCCTCTGGAACATTTTTTGATTTGCCTCTTGTTTGGCTTTTATAGCTTCCAGGACTTCTTAATTGTTACACGATGCTATAATTAAAGAAATGATGTTTATGTTTCTAAGAAAATTTAACACCATTTTTTACATAACTTTATGTTTTATCATTTGCTTTTTTAAATATATTTTTTTTAAGTAAGTAGGTACCCATTTTCTATTAAAACACAAGCTGGTTATATACCTATCTAAACCGATTTTTCGAAAAACTTTTCCGAACTGATAATCGACTATGCAAACGAAACTTTTGTCATTACAATGGCCCGTTATCATTACCCCTTTATAAAAATAAAAATAAAAGGACGAACAAAAAAGGATCTCCATATGAAGGATCCAACAACAAAATCTGAGTGTTGTTTTTTTTTGACACAGAATACATACCTCTTTGTGTCTCTCTGGTAAGAATTTGTAGAATCTTTGTATATATTCATAATTCATTCAAAAAACTGAAGGTTTTCTGAACATTATTCTTCATTTTTGGTGATTAGAATCTGAACCTTTAGATAAATGTTTGCTGGGATAGCACAAAAGCCCACACCGACATAAAAAATGAAAATTATTTATATTTCGTCGCACCGTGTGGCGCATTGTTAAGTTGGTGTAAGAAACCACCCCAAACACGCAGCACACTCATCCACACAGAAACAAATGTTCGCACAAATGCGGTGTAGTTAACGCGACTCCTAACGGTAACGATAACTCACATTCATTCATTTAGCCCCGAAAGCTAAATGCGCTATTGCCCATTACATAAAGCATGCCTTACACAAGCGGCAAATTGACTGTCATTCGTCGTAATTTTGCGGGTTATTTGTGCGAAGTCAAACCAATTTTGCTGAAAAAAAATTGTCAAATTTATGTCTCCTTAAGCTTTTCTTCTTACGCACACCAGGCACAGTAGGAGTAGAAATAAGAAAACATGACAAACGTGTACGACTACGTGATGCATGTTTTTTTTGAGAATGAAGTGTGAATGTACTATGAATGATGATACTAATCAGGATCACTAATGTTTAATACTGTATACGTGAAGTGATACGTTTTAGTGATTGAAGTTGCATTTTAGTTCAAAATGAAGAGTTTTTTAGTGCCAATTAAGCCAATATCATCTGTTGAAACGGTTTCAAAAATACCTCGATCCGATGTAATGAGTATTGAGAATAAAAACAATGAAAGTTCCACAAGTGACAAACATTTTGAACAATGTCCCCCTAGTGAAGACGACAAAAAAATGATATTGGAAATTTTGTGGATGAGGTGTTAACTGATGCCCAACGACTCGTTTTGTTAACAAATGCCTGGGTTCCACCGAAAAACTATACATTCCCATTGTTGCAAAAGTTTAAAACTCGCAAACTAAGGTTTCGTTGTAAATGGCTCGAAGAATTTTCCTGGCTTGCATATTCTGAAATATACCGATGTGCATTTTGTGCTCCGTGCGTTGCGTTTGATAAAAGCGGTGGCAGAGGATCGCAACCTTTACATCAGTTAGTAAAAACAAAATTTGATAATTGGAAGAAAGCAAAGGAGGTAAGTTATCAAACAAAAAGTGTATAGTATTTCTTTAAGTGAATGCATGGAAAGCTAAAGCCTTTTCCAAATATCTAAACATCAATACAATGAAACAGAAAAATTCATAAATAGTGTTGTGAACTTTTCTGTTTTCATTGGATTTGTTCTTTTTACGAAAATTTTTTTCGAAATTATAATATTTTCTTTGTTTATACATATGTACCTATGAATTTTTAGAAAAAAAGTTAAATCATGAGTCGTAGTCTTTTCCAAATTAATCTTTTATAAATGTATGTATAAAAATTTATAATCCGACTATGTTTGGAAAAGAAAATGTCGATGCTGGTCGAATCCTACTAAGAATTTAAAGTAAAATAACCCTTTTCTGAAACTTCAAATTTTATAAAAAATATATCGCCACAAATGCGACGGCAAAGCTTAACAAATACTTATTTTAAAACAAAGAAACAGATTTACTACATGCTATGAATGGTTTGTTTTTCTCATAGATTTTCGAGGAGCATCAGAAAAAGACATAATTGGGGTTAATAGTAGTGTTTTGGTAAAAATTATTAACGTCGCAACAAATAAACACTGAAAAAAAGACGATTATACCTACTTTTATATTCACTGGTTGGTCAATGGTCAACCCGACTCTGAATTCAAAATGACGTAAGATCGTGAATCTGGTTTGACACGAAACTTAGGATCAAGTTGATTATCTAGGACATCCATCAATAAAATTTGACATTTTCTGACTAGGCAATAAACTATATTTTTAATGTATTTCTTGCCAAATTTCGCAGAAAAGCTCTAAAATATCACCCTTTTCAAAGATAAGATTAAATATGATAGTTTCCAATTGTTGGTATAGGTAACAAAATTATTTTTTTTAGAAGAAATCTTAATAATCTTCACAATCTGAAGATGAGTTCTTATTGCTTGCTCCTTAAGTGCTTGTTGCTACCCAATTTTAGAGCTTTGGTAGTGTGCACTGCTTAAACTTTAGTAAGTTAATTTTTTAAGCAATTTGACAGCAGCTGATACCAAGCCATAGTCAAACATCTTTTATTTAAGAAGCTTTGATCCGGTAGTTTCGCACGAATAAGCTAACCTTAGCTTTTACTTATTCATATGCTTATTAATATGATTTGTAAAGCAACAAAAATATATAAAACGTATTTTTGGCCCAGTATGCGTTAGTAATTTTTGTTTCCTGTAGGCGAATAACCTATTTGAATCGTTCAGAAATATATTCGTTTAGCTTAGTATCGGACATAACTTATCTAATAAATGGGTGAACGTGGCTATTGACAGAGAGATACACTCTACGAACAAAGACTTCGAGATTCATCAAAGTCATCCGAACTACCAACTAAACAACATAATATTATTCGATACTCGAATAAATGTCACAAATCTATCCAAATCAGACTTCTGCTTTTACTTTTATCGAAAGTAGGTTCTTGTATTTGTAATGTGTATAAATTCTGCTTTGCTGCCGATATCTTTTGCCAAAAGAACACGGCTAATAATATAATTTTAAAAGCACCCAACGAGGGTTGAGTGCATGGAGAAGGCACACGGCAAGCAGTGTGTATTTGAATGTGAAGTATAGGTAGTTCATGGTGGTTATATGCGCTGGTCTTAACAAGATTGCAAAAGTATGAAACTCAGTGGTTATTTTCAGTGGGCACTTCAGCGACAGGCACCAGTGTGTTTGAAAAAGCTATCTCATAAGACATGTACTGAAAATATAAATTGAACAGAGTATAGCATGCTTGATTTAGGAGCAATTAATGACGGAAACAGAATTAAGGGATGTCCTATTAAAGTGTCGAGGAGTGTTTGTATAAGCAAACAATTATTAACGCTTATAGTTCTCGGCTGTGTGTATTTCTCTTTACCTTTTGTTCTGATTTCTCGGTTCTCGACCTTCGACTTCGAGTTGTCATTGCTTGGGCACAAAGGCGAAACTGAATCGTGTCAAATGGCTACAATTAAAGTTTTAGCTGTAGTACAAAAAAGTTTAAGTTGCATGGTATAAAGAATACTGGTCTTATATTCCGCATTTCATTATCCTATCTCTCTCGCACACATTGTTACCGAGTGACTTAGTTCACCCCACGTTTGTTTTTGTTTCTGAATTTGTTTGTATGCATTTTGTCACCAAGTGACTTAGGGCAACGCTGAATATCATACCATGTATTCTTGTTTTATTTTTATTATTAAAAAGTTGTTTTAAATATTTGTTGCTGTTGTTGCACAATTGATATTTTCATAGGATTGGTTTAAGACCAAATAACTCCACAGTTAACGTAATAAGAACTATTTAGTTAGGTCGGTAAAATTTATGAAAATCTTAACTTTTAAATCATTGGACCATTTTTTGTTCGTTTTTTTAATTTTCGTACATTACTGTACATATATTATTGTGTGTATTAGACGACGAATTGTTCGGGTCGTACTTTTTTATTTTTACAAATTATTCTTCCCTCAACAAATAGTATAGCGATTAAGAAAGCACTTGTAAAGCTAAATGCAATGTTTTTTTTAAATCCAACAAAAATTTCAATTCAAAAAAACTTTGCATAAATCCAAACTGGACCCCACCGCAAATCCTATAATTGGTAAGGGTTCGCAGGGCGGCAACAGGAAATAGACCCCAATTAGATAACACACAAATTTAGTTAATATAAGAGGTTATTTTCAGTGATCGTATTTATTATGGAAAAAAGTGACACGATGGGTACAAAAAATAAGTGAGAAGTTTCTAAACTAAAATTATATATTAAATAAATTATATGTAAAAAAAATAAATGCATGTTTTTGTTGTAAATATTAAAAACATGTTCAGTTTTTGTTCTTTTTTAAAACGGCATATATTTTCAACATATATTGTGTCACTGTTCTTTTGACGTATTTTGTTATTTCGCTGAGATAATTCGCAATTTGATTTGGCGAATTCGTATTTTAGGTTTCCAATTGATTTACCGTATTCATTATTTTGCATTTCCCATAGTATTTTCACTATTTAATAAGTGAGCGTATTCTTAATAAGCACTATCTTACTTAAATCTTTGTAGCTTTGCTTTATCAACCGCCTATGCCATGGAAAAAAGTACATTGCCCAGTCCGCTTCGTTAGTTACAAGGATCTTATTCCATTTTTGGATCCTCTTTCACGATCATGTGGCTCCGGCATTTCACTTAACGTATGTAAATTGATCAATAATTTTCTTTCACAAGCCCACCTTATTTAGCCTGGCTCGCGGGTTCTTTTTTGTGATGCACTGATATTATTGTATTTACAGGGTGGCACACGAAACGTGATACAATAAGAAATTTAAATAACTTTTATTTTAATCAATGTATTTCAATAATTTGTTTTTTATTGGATTGAAAATTAAATTTTATTTTAAATAACTAATGGTTTTTAAAGATGATAGACCGCTTAATGGACTGCTTCAATTTAGTCAAATTTCTGGGTTTCATTTTGTACGCTTCTAGCTTGACATAACCCCGTAAAAAAAGTCTAGTGCAGTCAGGTCAGGTGACCTTGGGGGCCAGCGGAAAGTGCAGTTTCTGGTTATCAATTTGTTTGGGAATTTTAGTTGGAGCTCCTCCATAACTTATGTGGCTACGTGTGCACTCGCTCCATCTTGTTGAAACCAAATCCTGCTAAAAGGAATACGTCTTCGCCGAAGTTCTGGGTAAAACAACAACTTTAATTAACGGTCCCCATTGAAAGTTTGTGTTACACCGTTTTCTTCAAAGAAGTATGGCCCGACACCTTGATGAAACTGCGCACCACACAGTGACTCGTTGTGGGTGCAGTTCCGTCTCAAGGAGCATTTCTGGATTAGGTTCACTCTATATACGGCAATTTTGCTTCTTAACATTGCCGTTTAAGTCAAAATGGGCCTCATCAGACATGAACAAACAATTTATCAATGTGTTGTCTTCTTCGGCCATTGCAATCATTTTTCGGCAAAATTCCAGGTGAACAAGCAAATCCTGAGGGCTTAACTTGCTTGTAATTTGGACTTTGTACGAAAACAAGTTTAAGTCATCATGAACTATCCGTTGTAATGACCGTCTGCTATTTCCAATTTGACCCGATAAGTTTCAAGTCGAAACACTTAGATTTGCCCTTATTGCCGATGGAGCAGCCGCGATTGTATCCTGAACCCGAACATTGGGATCTCGATGATACGGTCTTCGCACCGTAAGGTCAAATCGGAATTCGACATCCAGATTTTAGTTGTTTGATTCAAAAACTTTTGACAAAGAACTTTTATAAAACTGTAATAAATAGGTATTTTTCTGATCTCGTCCTTTAAGAAAATGGAAACAAAAAATAAATACCTGCGTGTATTTATTTCTATATAACTCCCGTGGGCAGTCAATAGATCACTGCACACAAAATCACTAAAATTGAAAAAAAAGTATGCTGAAGTAAACAACCATCACCATCAGATACGCCGTGGGAAGAAAAGAAAGCCACTTGATATAAAAGTTAACTTTAGACTTGGGAAAAAACAAATGCGAGTTAACCTATACTAGATCCTCGATAATCGACTATTTATTTGCCTGACGACTCCTGGAAAATAGAGAAAATAAATTTCGATACCAGCAAGATAATAGCTTCTGAAATGAAAACAGCAAATCAATGGTCACACCAAAAAAATCCCACTTGAATATGTTTCGTTTTTAAAAATATGTGTTTTGTGATAAAAAAGTAATCATAATGGTATTAAAAACAATTATAAACCATGCGACACGTGGCTACTATGCCATTTGTCTAGTATAAACATAACCACCCCTTATAACAAAAAGCTTTCATCCTTTCAAGCAGAAAACTATAAGAAACCCATATTAACAATCAAAACAAAATCTGTGTAAAAGGGAAATTCAATCTGTCACAATGATTACAGACCAATTACCGGGCAGATATTTCCATTTTCTACATCGTCCATATACCACTAAAGATGGTTGATATAGTGTTTTGGGTTTCCACATTACATTTTCCTTCCCTTCGCCATTCTTCTGCTAAAATATTATTTCATTTCATGAACATAATATTCAGATTCATATCTTTTGTCTGCTGATTTATCTCTGTCACAGTAGCTCAAAGTTATATTCGCTCGCTTATTAGTTACTGGTAGTAGACCAAATAGCTTCATTCTTTTTCGAATCGAGTGATAGAATACAATTTAGTCCTTAGCAGTCATATAATATTGAATTGACTTGTCAATGCCCCTCGGCACTGAGCCTGAGGGGTGCTGTTTTAATAGCTCAAATGAATTTAATAGAGCAAATCTTTTTGATATCAAAACACAATGAAAAACCTTATATGAACTGGCGTGTATTCCAATGAATAGATAAAGCATCATGCTTCAATGTAAGTACCATTTAAAGGGTGATAATCAGGCACTGGTTGAGGGTGAAAATTGAGTACACATGCGAGGATTAAGAGTACTTCCACTTCATAAGGCGAAACGAATTCCCTCGGGGTGTTGTCTTGCATGGGGTTGTTAGCTTGAGCCTTTTGGATGCGAATGGGGTCATCTTCCATGTAAAGCTTATTTTGGCTGACTAAATAAATCGAACCCAATGGTGTATCTTTATTTTTCTATAAAATTTACAAGGGTGGACAAGACAAGTTATTGCTCTGCAAGTAGGTATGTACATACTCCTATGTATGTAGTATGTACATGTACACATATATAGTTGAAATTGAATGTTCATTTTAGGCACGATTGTTAGTGCATATGCTACAAAACGAAAAAGCAAGTTTGTTCTCAAGACTTCACACACATGCAACATACAAGATACATTTCCCAAAAAAAAAAGATTTTTTTAACAAGCTAATACATTAAGTTTATAATAGATTCGCAATAAATATTATTGTTTTAAAATACGAATGTAATTGAAGTGGTTGGCAACACCGTTATAATAGTGGTTGGCTAATTTTAGCATAGATCTTGCAAATTTTCAAATTTGAATTAATAAAATCTCAAAAGTTTGAAAAAAATGAATTCATTCACCTTCTTTTCTGAGATTACACAAGTAAGGTGTTAATGCATAAAATAAGTTTATTAATCCTTCCAAGAAATCCCGAAGCCCTTAATTGCCAAAAGAATATTCTTTTTTTTTAAATTCATTTTTATTTAATATTAACTTATAACTACCTTAAAGCTAGACAAAAATGTTTAAAACTGGCCTAATTATCAATAACTTACAACTAATTTGTTTTTTTAAATTTTTTTGTTTATTTTTTATATGCATGCAGACACACAACAACATGCAACCCACACATACATGTACATACGCACATACATATACGTACGCACAGCCATGCACAGGCACGCAGATACATGCACACATGCCTCCGCATACATACATATTTTTAATTTTATTTGATGCCACCCCGACTGTTCCCTTTACCTAATTACCCTTAATCTATGTAAGTCGGCACGTGGTAGACGAGCGGAACCGCCCTCCATCCTGTATCAGCCCTCGACTGTCTTAATAGAGGAATGCCTTGGGAGGGATGTGGCCACTCAACCGCGCACTCTCAAAATATTCGTTAATGGAGTAATAAGCCCCAAAAAATTAAGCTATTAGTTGAGGACATCGCTCTTGCAACGTGCGCCCAAATCAGCTTAAACAAAAAATTATCTATTCTGTTTATGTTGGATCCGTTGTATATAAACTTGTTAGAATAATATCGTTTGTACTCTGACTCTGCTGTTCTGTGTAATCCAAGACAACGCCGAAGACATTACCTCTCAAACACCCGAATCTTTTCCATTTGAGATGGGGCAACGTTGAACCACACCGGGCATCCGTAGGCAATCATCGGCCTGACGAGGGCCATGTAACAAATCACCTTCACCCTGGTGGCAAGACGGCTGCTATAAAAGGGTCGTTTTGTCAGGGCGAAGGCTCCCCTAGCCCTGGCCAGAGCAGCACTTATATGTCTGTCGAAATACAAATACTGATCCAACCAGATGCCAAGGTACTTTACTACACTTTTACTCGTCAGTGGATGTCCATCTGGCCCTACGATCACCAGCTTACGCCAGTTCTTTCTCGTATCCCTTGAGGCGCTAGATAACGGAGTCCTAAACAAAATAGTTAGTGATTTCTGGAAGTTGATTTCCAACTTCCAGTCATCATAATATCGCTGAATCTTGTCGAAGTCACTCTGCATGAGACTTTTGATGACCTCAACTGTATTAGCTGTTCTGTACGCAATTAGATCGTCGGCGTAAGCAATTGCCTGAGTTAGACTACCTATCAGATCGCTGGTGTAAATGCTGAAAAGAATCGGCGAGTTAACCGCTCCCAGCTGAAGACAATTATTAATATTAAAAATTGCGGTAGAAGTTACATTGCCACTCTTGACAACAAACTTTCTACCATTTAGCATGTGATAAAGCATATACAAAAGAGGTTTACCTAGTTTGGTTAGCTTTATATAGAGACCTTCTACCTATACGGTGTCGAAGGCCTTCTCTAAATCAACCAGACAGGCACCCGTACACTGCTATTTAGTTTTGTTCCATTGGATATCAGAAACTAGTTTAGACGCGGCATGAATTGTGTCATGTCCCGCTTTAAAACCGAACTGATATTTTTGTCCTCCACCCACTTGAACAGGGCTCTATTAATAACCTTTTCAAATACTTTGCTGATACTCGGAAGAAGACTTATCGTCCGGAGATTCACCGGATTGGAGTTGTCCTTTCCCTTTTTTGGGAGAGGGTGTACCACAGCTGTCTTCCAACGCACTGGATAATATGCATTATTCAGCGCGTTGTTATGCAATGTGGTATAAATGTCAACTGCTTCTTGAGGCAAATGTCGTAGTACAACGTTGGATATATCATCGACTCCTGCTGACTTCTTTTTCTTTAATGAATCGAAGATGAGCTGGAGCTCATTCTTCGAAATTAACAAGGGACTGGGCCCATTTCGGTCGGCGGTTATGGCGTTTGCCAAATCTTCATCATTAAACCCGGTAAAACCAAGATTCTCCGATCGCCATTCGGTTATATCTTTCCGGAGCAATGAGTGATGAAGCAGAGCTCTGTTCTCCAGGTCATGATTCGGGCGAATGCTAGCATTCACCTTGTACACTTGCTGGAAAGCAGCCTCCACTCTCTCCTGCGGATTTTCGATTATATGGAGGTCATCGTCCAATACGGCATCCTCTGGGTCTATGCCTGCTGTCAGAAGTACGTCTCTGTTCTCTGTCGTCCTCTGAGCTTAAGACACGGAAGATCGTTTTGATCCTTTCTTCTAAAAATCTTATTACGCACGAATTAATTATGCACGAATTGTCCCAGAACAAATTAATGGACAACCTATAATTTTCTTTGATTAATTGGTTGATGTTTTCTATAGAGGACTTCAGTGTCCTAATCTCCAGATCTCGTGTATGAGGACACCATCTGTACAAGCCTTTTAGTCTTATCAATGGTCCACTTTTTTGTCTGTGAAGTGCGTCAATTGTCGCGTTACGGTACATGTCAGTTGCGTTCTGTTCTTTATATTTCGGTATTGTTGTGTTCATTGTTCGTAGAATCGTTTCGTCAATTTGTTCTAAGTATCTGTTGATTTCAGTATTTGTTAGGTTCCTGTCATTTGGTGGGGAAATACCATTTGAACATAGTTCACTCAATAAGGCATTGGATAAGCGTGGCCAGCGCACCTTACTGTAATTGTAAGTATGCACAGGCACATACTCATCCAACTCCATAAGCTCGTTCGGAAGTTGTATAACGGCGGCGAATCCGCAGTGGTCACTGTCGTACTCGATCGTTCGTAAACAATTTCTTGGTCGTTGACCCACAGTGTCAGTAATTGTTAGTCTTGCGTCTTTCAGCAATTGATCCAGAAAATAGAATTAAGGAGACTTAATAACAAGACAAATCAAGACAAGACAATTGTGTCTTCCCTGGAAA
Source organism: Philhelius pedissequus (assembly GCA_910595825.1). Lineage (NCBI taxonomy): Eukaryota > Metazoa > Arthropoda > Insecta > Diptera > Syrphidae > Philhelius > Philhelius pedissequus. Next base: position 138,631,284 of record OU343161.1, read on the forward strand.
TAAAAAAAAATGTGAAATGTCACTTAGGCTCTTCATAAGTAAAATTCCAGAACCAATGAAAGGCATACTGATATGCAGACAGGCGATGACATTGGAGCAGGCCATGGACATTCTTCATGACTCTGGCTATGCTTATACAAAAATTACTACAAAAAACAATCCTAATAACAATTCTAGATTAAATAAGAATCCCAATAAATGGTGCCAGGGCTAAAATATTCCCAAAATTATCAAAACCTTGCTTATAATAACAACAATTATAGTAGCAATCAATCTAATCAAGGTAATAATTCTGGACAGTCGAGAAACTATAGTAATAGTAATAGAAACTATAGTAATAGTAATAGCAACTATAGTAATAATAATAGTAATAGAACTATTGTAATAATAAATCTTATAATAATAACTCAGGACAATTTAGGAGTAACAATAATTTAGGTCAGTATAACACCAATAATTACTCGGGACAATTTAGAAGAAATTCAGCCCAGTAAAAAATTATTCGAATAATAATTCGATGCAAAATAGGAATCCAAATGATAATAGCGAACACATGGATACGTTGTCCGCAACCCTATCAATGACAGGTTAACACTTTTAACGACATTCAGAATTTTCAATAAGAAAGCCTCCAGGCCGACTTCCCTATTAAGTAATAAGAACTAAACAAATTAAATATAAATTAAGAATGCGAATTGATACTGGATCAGAAACCAGTATCCTTAACCCTGGGTTATGCCACCCAAAACGGCAAACAAAATTAGACAAGCCTGTTGAAATCAGAACAGCAAGCTCACCCATATACGCGTTTAAAAAAGTAAGAATACCTCTGTTCGAAGAATTCAGCAAGTTGAACAAAACAGCGGAATTAGAGGAGTTTAACTTCAACATTGAATATGTGGAAGGAAAAACTAACCATGTTGCAGATGGTCTATCTAGACTAGAAGTTTATCACAATGAAAATGTTGTAGATATTAGTGAAGACGAAATTCTTGACACACAATCAATAGTAGCTACAATACATAGTGCTAGGGAAGACAGCAATGATCATATTCCAATTATGGAAACTCCAGTAAACCTTTACAAGACCCAAATAATAATTAATGAGACCGCAAATATAAGTGATCACAAGACTTACCATGCTTTTGGTAAAAAAGAATAGTTATAGAAATAAAAAAATTCAACGAACACTTCATCCTTGATATAATGAAAAAATTTATTCCACCAAGAGGTATATTAGGTATTTTTTCCAGGCTCGATAATCTATATGCGCAATTTCAGGAAGTTTACATTAAATATTTTAGTAAGAACAAACTTTTAAGATTCATTAAATGTACAACATTTATAGGAGATCTCACAGCTAGAGAAAAAGAGTTATTAGTCATATCGGAAACACACACATCTTTAAACCACAGAGGTATTAACGAAACATATTTAGAAGTAAAAGATATACATATACGAGTATTATTGTCCAAACCTTAAGGAAAAAATACGAAGGTATATTAATAATTGCGAAATCTGTAATAAATCGAAATATGAAAGAAATCCATATAAAATCCCACTTGATATAACTGAAACACCTTCTAAACCTAACCAAATCGTACTTTGTGACTTATTGTATGCAAAGATCAATTTAATGTACGTCACAATCATCGACAAATTTACAAAACATGTTATGCACAAGAAATAAAACATAGGACATGGACGTCATAATTGAATACATTAGAAATGAATAGATTCGCCAATAATGGCATACCAGACAAGATAATTACACGGTTAAAAATCTGGGGCTGTTTTTTAATACCACCTCAGTATTACAGGCATATGCAATACAAGAAAAATTTGTTTTTTAATATTTTCAATTTATTAAACTTTTTTATACAAAAATTGAATTAAATTTCAATATTTCTTTCATTACAAACCTCATTTTAATACGAGGTTACTGAAATATAATTTCACAAGGTTAAAATTTAGTATTTTAATTCTACAATCTAACCTTGCCCTATTGAAATTTACACTTCAACCATAAGATTATTACAATTAAATTATAGGTGACGTAAAATATAATGTCTGCTCTGATTATATTTTAATATAATATTTTAACTTATTAAAATTAAATATTTGGTATACTTATAAATCAATACATATTTGAGGAAGACCGTAAATCTAATCTGAATTACATTTTGATAATTACGGAATATTATTATTTAATATTTTACAGAATTCATTTTCAATATTTTTGTGTTACATTTGAATACCTTATATAAACGTTAATATTAATTTTTAATGGCATTACTTTTTTAATATTTTAAAAATACTTTATAATACTTAAGTATTATATTTCAATATTTCACTAATAAATTTTTGAACAAAAAATAACTCGGGTTATTTGAAGCACGTCAGCGTTGTGTTATAAATGAATTCTAATATGCAGCAATACTTCCTTTAGATAATTAATTTATTTTTAAACTTAAAGCACTAGTTTTTTAATCTTTAATACAAGCTTAAAATACGCTAGAATTACTTTTTAATCCTTGAATATTAAATTTAAACATTTTGGTATTACTTCAATTTTTTGAGCGCGATTTCAATATAGTATTTACATATTACTTTATAATAATTCAGTATCACATTTTAATAGTCAATTATTATTTTTAAACCTTTTAATACTTTGTTCAAACCCTAATATTAAAATCCAATCAAAATTTGTATTTAATTAAAATAATAGTGTATTATATTCTAATATTCATTGGGTTTACATCAAGTAAAGGAAATATTGAATTTAAGGTGGAAATATTAGATTTCAATGTGAAGTATATTTTTGTTGTATTAAAATCATTTGTATTGTATTAAAATCATAAACAACATTTTATTATGGAAGGGTTTGATTTCAATACTTTTGGCATTAAAAGCAATCTTAATAAATGTTAAAATTAAATACTATGGATATATTTTTTTAATAGCAAGCATTATTAAATTTTAATAAAGTATTTATTGACTTTTGAAATTTAATATATCCAAAACATTAAATCTTAACATTTTTTCAGCGTTGTCATAAATACAACCCAAAAAATATTAAAATTAATGCCAGGATTTTTAACCGTGTACAGACAATGAAACAGGATTTTCATCACTTGCAATCAAAGAATTCCTAAAGCAAAACCATGTCGACCAGACCCTATCACAAACAGGCAATTCGGATATCGAAAGATTCCACCAAACTCTTAACAAGCATATAAGGACTTTTAACGCCGATGAAAACAACAAGGACACCCTACGAAATAAAGTATTGAAAGTTGTAGCAATATACAACAAAACAATACATTCACCCACAAAACAGAGACCCATTGACTTTTTAAATGGAACTATAACAAACCAAGACTACCCAAAAATTATTGAACTAGTTAATACAAATAAGGAACGTTATATAAGTAAATTTAACAAGGACAAAACTGACGTTGATCTTAAAGAAACAAACAATTCTTACCTTAAATGTAGAACAAACAATAAACTGAAAATTAAACATACAAAAGATAACAATGAAGTACGATGACCACGTAATTGACAGTAGAGGACGTACATTCTATAAAACACAACTTAAAAGAAATTAAAAATTCTAACAAAATTCTTAAGATATTTTCCTTACAGGTTTTATTCATAATCTTTCTATTAAGCGGACAAAACATTGAATTTCAAAATGTTAACGACGGTAATGGATTTCTAACCGTAAGAGGCGAAGAGGTTAAAGTTATACAAAATTATTACAAAATCTTACACGTAATAAATCTGACCTAATGGACAGAGACTTTTGAAGTGATAAAACACAACGTTGACAAACTAACAAATAAAGATGATAACCCAACTATTTTACACGGACTTGGCGAATTAGGACAAGAAATTAATAGTTTAACCCAGAAAAACAGACAAAAACCATCACCTTTCAATTTTACAGGTATAAGCCTTAAATATTTAGCCGGAACAATGGACTATAAGACGAAGCAGACATCAAGTCAAGACTTAACATAAACGAGGAAAACAATAAAAATCTTGTAAACGGATTTAATGACCAAATTAAAATCAACACAAAAATTCTACGAAAACCTTAACAATATTACTGAACATATTAACCGGAAATAAAAGACCAATTTTCATCTTTAAGCAATGCAATTGATAAAGAAAATTTAAGAATTACCAGCTGCAACCCGCATTTCAAATCCAGTATGATATCCAGTTATTGAGTAACCAGGTGAAGAAAGTGAAGGAAATTATCTTATTAAGTAAATTAGGCCTTCTAGGCGAAGATATCCTGTCACTAAAAGAAATCCAAAATATTAACATTACTCTCGAAAAACTGAAAGACATTAAAAGTTCTGCCATATTTGACGAAAATCAATAATTTGTATCATATTGATACCAAATTATAGTAATACAAAATACCAAAGAGTTTTTATAGAACCAATTCCAAATTTTAGAAGTCTTGAGCTCTCTCCTAAATGTATAAAAAATATTTTCAAAAAAATACTTCATGTAATTTCATAGAAAACAAAAATACTGAAATTAAACAATGAATAAATAATATTTTAATTCTTAAAAATATACCAAAAACTGTGGTAAACCATAATTGTAACGATTTCAAAAGAGAAATTGAAGGAAATTATAAATTATAAAGCTTGAAAATTGTGTATAAAAATAAATAATATAAAATATGAAAATTTTATGTACTACGAAAGTTTCGTGAATCCAAACTTAAGTAATGTAAATATCAAAGCAATCGAGTTGAACTTATCCACGACAGAGGTACACGCGAAACATATCGAAAATCGAAAATTGATCGAAGATCCAGCATATTTAGAAATTTGCATTTGGTAAAGCGTCTTAAGTACATGGTCTTTTTTTATCTAATTTTGTTTTGGCTTATGTGTATCTAAGCCGTTTTACAAAAACATAAAATTTCAGTTTTTTGATAAGAAAGAAAATTTATTTTTTTATATTATAATTTATTTAAATAAAATTAAGCCACTTTTCCAAAACAAAATCAAATTCGAAGTAAAATGTTATGTATACATAGGCCGGTTTCCCATTTAAGTTTGTAATTTTATTGACATAAGCCTTTTTACCAAAATGGAATCTGTAATTTTCTTTGAACTATGTGAATAATAGCCACTTTTCCAAACGAACAACAATTTAGAAAAATGTTCCGTTTGGACCAACGATTTAACTGACATAAGCCACTTTACCCGAAACATTTTTCAAATAAAGGCTCTTTTAAATTCAAATAAGCCGCTTTGCTCTGATCAAAGTGTATTGGATAATAAAAAACTAAAAGTGGAAACTGATTTATGTAGACATAAGCCATTGTAAATATAATAGATAGATAGATATAGATATATAAAAAAGCAAAAGTGTTTACACAAAGATTATTTAAAAGAGAAACAACATTAATTAGGCCTGTTTACAATATAGAGGGTTATCCATTTTGCGGTTTCAAAAGTAAACGTAAATAGAACATATTGAACGTTGACATTATGTGTGAAACACTACATCATTTAAATTACCACCACGCGAATTGTTGCAAGCATCGATTCTTTTGAGGTATTTTTCGACCACTTTTTGAAACATATTAGGCGGTATCTCAGCCATAACTTGACGAATGTTGGTTTTTAAGTGCACAAGAGTTAAAGGCTTATCTGTAAAAACACGGTCTTTCGCGTAGCTCCACAAAAAAGTCCAGCGGTATCAAGTCGCATGATCTTGGTGGCCAGTTGATATCGCCATGACGAGAAATTACGCGGCCAGGAAATGTCTCTTGCAGTAAAGCCATATTCGCTCGAGTTGTGTGGCATGTGGCACCATCTTGTTGAAACCACATATTCGCCAAGTCGTATTCGAAAAAAAGTCGGTTATCATATGAACATAACGCCCCGAATTGACGGTGACAGTCGTTCCATCGTCGTTTTCGAGGAAGTAAGGTCCAATCACACCTCCGGACCAAAGAGCGCCCCAAACAGTGACTTTTTGTGGATGTAATGGCCTCTATTCAATTACAGTAGAATCCGTTTATTATGACTCCGCATATATTGACCAGCCGCCTATTGTGACGTAATTATTATTGGTTATTAATAATTGGTTTTCATATAAGATTCTTTGTAACAAAGTCGGATATAATGACTTCGTTTACAGTGACATGTCGCTTATTATGACCCAATTTTAATAAGTTTAGTCCGTTTGTAGTGACCGACATGAGTATTTACACCTTCGGCAATGTTCGTTGATTCCCGACGACGCACGTTCGGCACGTGGCAAAATTGTGGGTGAATCTTCGTCTGTTGATCCAAAATCAACAACAAACTGGTTGACGTCTGTATGGCCGAATCTACGAAGACAATTTTCTGATGATGAGATATTTAATGCTGATGAAACTGGCCTTTTTTACAAATTAATGCCTGACAAGACCTTAAAATTTAGAGGTGAGAATTGTAGTGGAGGCAAGTTGTCGAAAGATAGAATAACTGTGATGGTAGCAGCAAATATGAACGGCACAGAGAAAAAGAAATTGCTCATTATTGGAAAGTCACAAAAACCAAGATGTTTTAAAAGTGTCAAATCGTTACCTGTTGATTATACTAACAGTCGTAAAGCTTGGATGACGTCAGAACTTTTTGAAAAATGGCTTCGAGATTGGGATCGTGATTTTGTAAGGAAGAAGAAAACGATTTTATTGCTCGTCGATATTTGCCCGGCGCATCCAAAAGTTACTGATTTAAAGTCTATAACACTTGCTTTCCTTCCGCCGAATAAAACGTCAGTACTACAGCCAATGGATCAAGTAATAATACGGTCACTCAAAACAAACTTTAGAAAGAACCTTGTGCTCAAAATGATTAATTGTCTTGATGCTAATAATGAAAACAAATCTTCTTCAAAAATAAATGTGCTAGATGCAATTCTGATGGTTCATGATGCCTGGAATAAAAAGTCACAAAGTACCATTCACAACTGTTTCAAACATGCAGGATTCATTGAAAACCAAGACGGTTTACCTACTCAAATAGCAGAACATGAATTTGATGAAGAAGATAACGTCCCTTTATCTTTGTGGTCACGAAACCTAAATTCAGATTCTTTAGCAGCACCGGAAATGTGGGAAGATTATGTTGAAATCGATAGCGCTCTCCTAACATCCTAAGAACCCACAGATGAATATATCTTACAGAACATTAATGCTAAGGAACAACTCGAAAGTGATGGAAAAGAAGAAGTCGAGGAAGAACCATTACCTACCGCAGAAGAGGCATTAAAGGCTGCAGAATTATTATCACGATTTGTTCATAGCAATATTGCAAATGATAATTTGACCATGGCAATGTCTGCTATACACAATAGTATTAGAGAGTGTTATTACAATAAAATGAAAAAACAAAAGCAGACACAAATTACAGATTTTTAAGTAAAAAATTAATAATATACATATGTACAATACATACATGTATTACCTGCAATTTTAATTTTGATTTAATATGCTATGTTTCTCTATTAAAATAAGTATGTATTTTCCTAAAAAAAAAAGGTTTTTTTTTTTACAAAAATGCTTTGTATGACGTCCGCTTAGTATGACGTATTTGTCAATCCATTTCGATGTCATTATAAATGGATTCCACTGTACTTGAGGATTCTCAGAACCACAAATACGATAATTTTGTTTATTACGTACCCACCGAGTGAGAAATGTGCTTCGTCGCTGAAGAATATTTTGTTCGAAAAATCGGCGTCCACCGCCTGTTGTTCAAGCACCCATTCGATGTATCTATGACGTTGCGAATGATCAGCTTGCTTCAGTTTTTGTGTGAGCTGGACTTTATATGGATGTAGGTGTGCATCCAAATGCAAAATACGCCATAATGTGCGGTAAGACAGTCCTAATTCCTGAGAACGACGAGAAATGGACACATTCGGGTCTTCGGCAACACTTTCACTTACTGCAGCGATATTTTCAGTGGTACGAGCGAAACGATGATGCGCAGGCCTTACAATATCTATAACCAATCCAGTCCCTTCAAATTTCTTCACAATTTTGCCAATTGCTTGCGTAGTTTAATGATTATTTAAACCATAATCTCCTCTTAAAGCACGATATGTGGCTGTGAGAGAATCACCATTTTTGTAGAAGTTTTAACAATTTGTATGCTTTGTGCGATAGTTATACGCGATCCATTTTCGTAAATGTCAGACTTTCAACTGAAAAAAAAATTGGTTTAACAACTTAGTTTGACCGATGTCGAATTCCAGCCCTATACTTTTGAAACCACAAAATGGATAACCCTATATTATAGAATTTGCATGTTCAGTGTATTGACTTAGAGGATAGGTATTCAACAATAATTTCAATTTCTTATTTGGCCAAATTGTGTAAATCCGCTTAGGCTAAATTTAGACAACCATATATTATAAAAAGACTAAAAACAGTTCTATTTTCATTTTTTGCATTATCTATACGTAATGTCATACATATTTGGTTAAAATATTTAGGTTTATTTATGCACATATATTATTGAAGTTTATATCTACTATCAATTTGTATGCAGCTGAATGAGTAAAATTTCACTAATGGAAACTGTTTTAATGAAATGACGCCTATTCTTCCAGGAATTTCTTATTTTTCTTTTCCATTTTGTTTTTTTTTTATTTGCAAGAAAACCACAAACTTGTTCGTCACTCCCCCATCTTCACTTCGAAAAATAATCATATATTTTGAAAAGAAACTAAAAACACAATCAAATAAAAAACCCATCATTATGTCTTGTGGGAATACATTTGAAATGAACATTTTCCTTTAAAAGATACATCATAAAATAATATGGAATTGTCACCATCTCTTAGTCAGATTAAAAGATTTTCTGTCAACCATTTGGATTCATCACCCTCAGAGAGATAATAAATGTTTAACCTAAGCCATAACCACCCCGCAAATAACCAACTATAGTATAATTTCAAAATTGATGGGGTGGAAACTGAGATATTTTGTTGTTCAACAGTAATTGTCACAGATGGTGTAATTGGAGTAATTACATTTTTAATCCTTAAGGGTTTAAAAGCTACATAGTTAAAATACCTTACCACAGCAAGATCTTTCGCAGTTTAGAGTAGAAATTAATAATATAATCTTGCGTGGGGCATTGAAAAAAATTATAAGCGTTTTCCTGGTGGGCGCGTTTATTTGCATTCGTTTAGAAAATTCAAAAACAACGCCCATTTTAATTCATTTTACTATCGTGCTTACTATGACACTTATCGATATATTTGCAATGATTTTTCAACCGCCTTGACTCTGATAAAAGCATCGCTTTCCATCGATCAGAAAAAAAAAATAAGATAAGATACCAAGTTTTTTTTGTGAAAGCTTCCTTGGAAAATAAAATAAAATAAAATAATTAGATTTAATTAAAATAGTTTTTAGGTCGAAAGACATTAGTTCTAAGAGTTATTGTTTAGTTTAGAGCGCCCGTAAAGGGCCAGTAAATTAGTTGTAAGTTATTGATAATTAGGCTAGTTTTAAACATTTTTGTCTAGCTTTAAGATTGTTATAAGTTAATATGAAATAAAAATGAATTATAAAAAAAAAAAAAAAAAAAAAAACTCTGATAAAAGCATCGCTTTCCATCGATCAGAGAAATCAAGCATCATTGCGCGGGGTTAGAACTTAGATGGATGGAGGACCGTTTATAAACTAACCGCGCGCTGTTGACATTAGTCGCTCATATGTGTACACCTAAGAAATGACCTACTGAGTCAACTGCGGTCGAAATACCTTTAATTAAGACATAGGTAGTAATCGTCGACAGCAGTTTTCCGTTACACATAATGTGATGAAATTACTCAGTACAACCCTACTTCCAGAATGCAACTCTTCAGTAGGTCAAAGCTGAGTAACCATAGGTAGGTTCCAAGTAGGTCTCTTGAACTTCGAATGAGTCGAACAGAAACCACCAACCGAGGTATTTCAGTCCTTTTGTCATATTTCATTTTTGTTACGTTAAATAAATTTAGCTTAGTGCCGTGCTCGGAAGTTGTCCTTTCTTGTTTTACTATAGTTAAGCAAATATAAAATAATAAATTATAATAAATAAATAAAGTACACTAATGTCTGGATATTGTACAGCAACTCATCGATTTCGAACAATATTAAATCGTAAGCTCTACCCCGGTGAATATATGTCGTTAGATCAATTAGAATCTGATTTCAGTTTAAGGTGATTAAAAGAAGTGAAAGAAGAACTGAAAGTTCTGCTTAAGGCCAGGCCAATGCAGGATCTAATTCAAAAAATGTTAATCCTTGTTGACAAATCACAGGGACTCAAGAATCTCCAGCATCCACAAAATAAAATCAATCAATTTTGCGTTTTTAAAGTAAAAATTGTCTTCAAATAATTAGAACATGAATTTTTTGTTATGCATTTCTGTCAAAGCGGAGTTGCCAGTTGTGTATAAAATAAATTAGTTAAGGCTCCCCCATAATATAGCGAAACTTTCGGCTCCAAACACACCAAACAAATGTTCAAGCCGACAAAATGTGAAAGCCAACCAGTCCTACTACAGGAAAGATAAACCACATGCACAACCTTCTAAGAGAAGAAAGATATAGGCATGTTCTTATAAAACAAACACTCAGATGTTAGGTATTTAAAGAAAAAAATTGATATGTTGTTTTTTAGCAAATATGTTTTATTGAGCAAAACAGAAAAATAAAAATTATTATGGATTTGGTTGTGAAAAGTAAAGAACGAAATATTTTATTTCAATTCAATCAGAAAATAATATATTGAACAGTATCTTCTCAGCTTTGGAATATCAAGATATTTGGTAAAATATCTAATAAAGGTAAGAAAAATACACTCCACATTTGCCGAGAAATCTTTAAGCACCACGAACACGAAACTTTCTCCTGTCAAAACTTACTTACATGGCGATAAATGCCAGAACCTACACCGAATTAATGCGATTTATTCTCATATAAACCCGATAACTGGTACTGGTTATACACTGAAAACACTGGATAACGCATTGATACAAGAAAGATGAAGCAATTTGAAAATTGTTATAAGGGCGGAGGTAGCATACTACTATAACTTTATAACACTACTTCGAATTACTTTTAAAGGTGACATTGTGCAGATTTTTTATTTGCATAAAACAATAAAATTCAAAAATATTTATTACTTTGTTTGTACAGGACATATGTCAACTTTTTTTTACTCGGATAGACGTCAATGATGGTACCAGCGCACGCGCGGTGCTGCTGGGCTGGGGTATGTGCCAGTACTAGGGCGCGGCGAGGAGCGGGCCGGGGTTGATGGTGCTATTCGAGAAGTATGGTTATATGGTGTTGCTCAAAATTATATTGAAGCGTGAGGACAGGGCTGAGGCTTGAAATATATATATATATATATAAATTACAGTTGAGGGGAAGAAGAAGAAGAAAGCCATCTGCAATACAAACTTCTATTTGAAAGCTGAAATGACTATAGAAAACATCTATGCAGCCAGCTGGCGATCAACCTTGTTCATGGATATCATTAATGCAAAATTCAACCCCAATGTCGTTATCCATGAACAGCACTTGCATTAGGAAAATAGGTTCGAAAGAACCTAGAAGCCAAAACATAGCTATTATGTCAGCTCTTATTTGGGGATTATATATCACCGTGCATGCCGTGATTGCATCCGGATGATAAATTATGCTGGAGCTTCCGCCTTGTAATTATAAGTTCAATGAGTAAACGTATCGAAAATGTCTGACAAATAAGCAAATTCACTTTGTTTTTGAGTTCCTTACAACTGAATTACTTCATCTAGAAGTTCAAATATCAACATATTTCCTTTCGAGAGACAGTGCACTTCCGTATGAAATAAAAGTGTCTTATATTCTGTGCGCAAATCTTTACAAAGTGCCGTAAACAGCCTTTTACATAATTTACAATCTTGATGCACAGTTTTAAGGCATCGAAGAGTTCGTCTGAAAGTTTCTTAGCCGCCAGGACTTGCCGGTGTATACAACAGTGAATAGTAATCACGATAGGATTTTTTTCTCTGGCCAACTGTACGAATTCCAAACGAGATCGAAGCATTGCCGGATCACCATATATACATGCACCTATCAGCTTTTGACATGACAGTTCATGCTTGCCAAGGAATTCACATATTACTGTCATTATATTGCTTTTGAAGTTGTCGTTAATTCTGTTGGAAAGAGCAACTCGTCTTTAATTGTTTCGTTTCGTGTGTATCGAACGAAAACTAACAACTGACAACACCGTGCAAGATCCGTACTCCCGTTCAACTGTATTACAAAAAAACAAGATTGTGTTACGGCCTCCAAAACCTGATTTTTTTATTTAATATGTTGTCAGAAAGAGGCATTTGTGACAATTTTTGTTCACTATCCGGTCCAAGAACGATACCAGCAGCTTTCAACAGGAAGGGTTTGATGAGTGTTTCTCCGATATTATGGCTTTTGTTGGCATTTGCGTTGAGTAGCGATAATTCATATGAAGCTTCAAGCTGTTTCTGAGATTACTGTACGAAGGAACCAGTACTATCCAATTTCATATGTTTCAAACTTTGCACTTTGAAGCAAAAAAACGTTTTCGGCTTGCCTTTTATTAATGGGCTGTGTTTTATTGACAAATGTCGTTCCAAACATGAAGGTCTCATCGCAGCATTGCTCAATACTTTGTAACAAATGACACATTGCGGCTGGTCGATAACATTTATTTTTTACGGAAACAAAACCGTATTTAATATAATCTTCATTATATTTTCGGTTATTCACTGAGCGCGAAATAAAATAAACAACCGGTCACTGCACTACACTAACACAAAATACAAAACCGTTTATTTATTTTTGGACGAAGTAGACGCGGCGCGGTTATAAGGTACGGGCGCAAACGATAATAATGGCTAAACTCCATTTAAATACAAGTACATTTAAGTACTCTTCATAAAATCACAAAATGAAACAAAACGAATGAGCAGTGGCTAAGACCTTTTTCATGCTATGTTGCCAAATTTTTGTATAAATAGAAATGTATTTAAAAATATAATGACGACTGGATCGCGCGTACTTGCTTCTATGTTCGATCACATTATATGCAAAAGATTCTTAATGGAAACGGCTAAATGTATTTTTAAAGTCGTTTTTCACTTAATTTCTTATTATATAGAAATTCCAAAATTTTTTCTAAAAACAATTGGTATGAAAATCTTGAATATTTAATAATATAAATTTAAAAACAAAATTCCTGAAAAAAATCGTCCACCCGTTTTCGAAATATTAAATTTTCAAAAAAATCCAAAACACTGTTTTTCGAAAATTTTGAAATGCAGTATTATTTAGAATTCAAAGGAAATCCTGTATAAAATTTTGATCGAAATTGGTTGAAAGTCGAAAATCTATAAAACGGTTGTATGACAGGTACCGTTAATAACAAAATATTAAAAAAAAAAATGTCGGCCAAAATGTAGACCGTACTCAAAGCAGTACTCACACAAAATTTTATCAAAATCGCTACAGCCGTTTTTGAGATAATTAAGATGGTAGACAAATTTGTATGGCAAGTACCGTTATTTTTGGGGCCAAAACAACGACTCAAAAATATATTTTGGGAAATCACCTAAGCCGCCTATCCACCAAGTTTGAACAAAATCGGTTCAGCCGTTTAGGCTGTAGTTCGACAGACAGACAGACGGAATTGCCGGACCCACTTTTGTGGTGTTCTCTATCATCGTAATGTCAACTTTGATTAAAATCTCGAGTTCGATTTTTTTTCCAAATGCAAAACTTACCCGCAGAATTTAAATCGCAAGTAAAAAAAGAGGGGGAGCTCTGCCTACAGTTATACTATTTGATGGAGCAGTACAGCACATATTTTTCGTGTTTTGTGTGTCAGGGTTTAGGCAAAATGCAGTGTAGTGTGCGTAGGGATGTTTCATTCCAAATCAATACTTACAAATATCGATATTTGCATCAATAGTGGAAGTTTGGTCGAATCCTAATATCGATACTTTTATACTACTCGTAAGATGGAATATTTTTATCAAAGTATCAAACATCCCTAGATGTCCTTGGAGACGGAGTGCTAACCGCGCCCGCGCCCCCATCGCATGTCTTCACGCCTCCCTAGTGGGGTGCGCCCTATTACGGTTAGTGGCCTTAACTGAAAAGTACTGATTCTCAAACTGAGTTGATTCGGTTTTTACTGTTAATATTTGCTCACTGAACTGCTCTGTTGTACTGTTCTCATAGAACTTTACTGTATATATGATAAGAAAACGAAAGGGTTATCTATTTGATAGCTTAAAATTAAAAGAAAACAACAACAAACATATACGGGGAATTACTAGTTAATTGTGTGAATTGAGAGGTTGACGATAATTTTGTCTGGTCGTATTTTGTAATATAAAGAATAGAAATATACCTAGGACAAATATGATGAGAGTCGTCTGTGGGTATTTTTTGTCTTATGAAAATTAAAATAAGTAAAAATGGTATAGGTATATTGATTATGTGTGTGTGTGATAACACATGGATGACAAAACTTGGGCCCGGGAACTTTTCGTGGTTAGAAACTGCCTATATAAAAAGTGCGTATTCTGGTCATAGTAGTTTTATGGTTTTTCTTATCAGTGTTTTGACGAATTGAATTGGTGTGGTGGGTGAGTGAGTCAATTGGGCCGGGGGTGGGGTGTCGTGCTACGATGAGGGTCTGGGCCTCTTAACTGAAGAATACAGGGTATCAAACTGATGTATATAGCAGTTTAGTAACCATATCAGTTCGGTAACCAGATTGAAATTGAAACAGTTAAGAGCGTTTCAAATCAGTTCGGTAACCAGATTGAAGCAATTAAAAGCAATTCAAATCAGTTCGGTAACTAGATTGAAGCAGTTAAAACCGATTCAAATCAGCTCGGTCACCCAAATTGAAGCAATTAAAAGCGCTTCACATCAGTTGGGTAACCAGATTGAAGCAGTTAAAAGCGCTTCAAATCAGTTCGGTAACCAGATTGAAGCAGTTAAAAGCGCTTCAAATCAGTTCGGTAACCAGATTGAAGCAGTTAAAAGCAATTCAAAATCAGTTCGGTACCCACATTGCAGCATTTGTAATCGATTAAAATCAGTTCAGTAGCCAGATTGAAACAGTCAAAATTGATTCAAATCAGGTTGATACCCTGTATTCTTCAGTTAAGGCTGGGTTGCCTATGCAAATAATGTTCGGGCCCTTACAAATTGTTGTATAACTTCTGCGGTTCAAGAGACAATTAAAACATGACATTTTTTTAAATTTAATTGATTTTTTGTTGGAAATGAAAATAGAAATACCGACTAAATTTTCGTAAACCTGAACTAACTTTCATTGGGAGTGTGATTTTACTAAACCACGAAACTTTTTACTTTTTCTATTTTTATTTCTAAACAATAGTGAACGAATAAAGAGCGTGGTTTTCTTTGGTTTTGTTTTAAATTTTATTCATGCACAAAAAAAATAATTCATTCTGAGGTTATTTATCGTTTTCGGATGTGTAAATACAAGGGAAGCTCCTTCAATCTTAAACATAATTTAACAAATTTGAAAAATTAATTAAAAATTATAGATCTTATGCTTAGGGTTTTAAATTTGCAAAAGAACGATCAACGTTTTTTTAAATTGATAGCTTTGGTATGGGAAAAACCTCAAGATGTCGCACATTTTATCTTTTTACAAAGCCATGACTACTAGGTTTTATTGTTATGTATTTGTTTTTGTTTAAATATATAGTTTACTTCATTGCCTTCTGTCCTATTATTTTATTTTATTTTTTTTAATTACATTTTTTTGTTTTTTTATAACTTGAAATAATAAATCAAAATAGCCAAATTAGCACTCGATTTTTGGAAGTGGAAAAGCCTATTAAATATTTATTTACTTTTTGTATTTTTCTTTGTTATTTTTTTAAATCAGATTCAATTTACAAAAACTAATTTGGAACAATGGGTTTCCTAATTTAAATTTTAGAAAAGAGGTCTTTTTTGTGTTTTTTAACAACAAATTTGTTTGCAAACGCACACAAAGAAACTTGCAGTTCCTAAGAATTCCAATGCAATATCAGCAGCGCGCAGTAAGGAAGAGAATACTTTGCAATAGAATGTCGCCGCCCATCATCCTTCAGTTTGTTGTTTTTACTTGGCAAGTTATATATTCGTAAAAAAATTTTTTTTTTCTAACAATCAAACATGGCATTACGATCATAGAGAACACCAAAAAAGTGGGTGCCCCAATTCCGTCTGTCGGTCTGTCTGTCATTCTGTCAGTCTGTCTGTCCTCGTGTCTACTACATAATCGCTTTGATAGATTTGCTTCAAAGTTGGTACATATTGTTTTTTCGGTAATATGCCCATTGGTTTTTTCATTTTTTTTAAGAGGACAAATAACAGTAGCTCAAATACATTTTTTTTGCCAAAAACAAAAATCTTATTTTTCTGTTCATCTGATTTTTTTCTGTTCATCTGATTTTTTTCAATTTTTTTACGCTGAAGCTCCTAGAAAGTTTAAACACTAGTGTATACCAACATTTTTCAAAAAAAAAATTTTTGAAAATTCAAAAAAATTAAATCTTTTCAAAACATCGTATTGAGTGGTTTTTTGAAATTTTCTTGAATAGTTAAAAAAACTATTTTTCTAAAATAAAAAACAACGGTACCTGCCATACAAATGTTAAGAAACCGTGAAGAAAAAAATGTATTTCTCGAAAATGGCTCCAAGAATTTTTATAAAAAAATGTGTGTGTTCCTAAATAAGTATAAATCAGTATACTTTTAAGTATAAAAATATTTCTTTTTGCGTGCTTATCAACGGTACTTCCCATAGAACCACTTTACATATTTTCGACTTTCTCAATATTGGATGCACCGATTAAAATAAATTTCTTAAACAAATGCTTCCTAAAATTGTTAAGAAAACTTACTTACTTACTTATCCGGCTCCCGATCCATGGAGGGTCGCTGCCTGACATATTGCGGTCTTCCATCGATTGCGGTCCCTCGCACGCTCCCTCCAGTCGTCGAGACCAAGCGCTCTTGCGTCTGTAACCGCCTGGTCCCAGTAGCGGAGGTTCGGTCTTCCTGGTCGTCTCGAACCTGCGGGCTGGCATTCGAAGATTTTCTTGGCTGGAGCCATTCGGTCGATGTGACCGAGCCAGTGAATCTCCTCCTCCATTCGCCCTCTTCGCATATATGACCAAATATTCTCCGAAAATTTTTCTCTCGAAAGTGCCCAGTATCAATTCCGCTTTTTTACTTGTCGTCCAGCACTCAGCGGCTTAGAGTTAAACTGGTAAAATTAGCGTTTTGTATAGCGTGCACTTTGTCTTTCGAGACAGGGGTTTTGAACCCATTTGTTTGGCCAAACCGAAGCAGTAGCGGTTCGCTAGGGTAATTCTTCGTCGGATTTCCACAAATGTGTCTTTCGTGGAATTGATGTTTGTTCCGAAGTAGGTGAACTCCTTGACTACCTCGAAATTACTGCTACCAACAGTGACGTTTTGTCCTAGGCGATGGACAGATGAGGCTTTGTTTGTTGATAGCGTATACTTGGTTTTGTCCTCATTCGCTTCAAGACCAACGCATTTTGGCTGCTCATCAATAGCTGTGAATGCTTCAAGTACAGGTCGCTTGGAGCGGCCGATGATATCGATGTCGTCCGCATAACCAAGCAGTTGGGAAGACCTGCTAAAGATAGTGCCTTCCAGGTTAACACCACTCATGCGTTTTATCTGCTCCAGGACTATGTTGAAAAATTCACATTTTAGCGCATCTCCTTCTCTGAACCCGGTACAAGGCTCAGATGAGCTGTTGCATTGCGTATTTTGCAACGTCATGCGGCATAGCTGGATCAGTTTTTTCGGGATCCCGAGTTCGCATGGCAATAGAAGCTCTTGGCGACTTTGCTATCATAAGCGGCTTTGAGGTCGATGAAAAGGTGGTGCGTTTCGATTTGAAATTCGTTGGTCTTTTCCAAGATTTGCCTCAATGTGAAGATTTGGTCTATCGTTGATCTGCACGGCCTGAAGCCACACTGGTATGTGCCGATGATAGTGTTACAGAAAGGCCTTAGATAGATTGATAGATAGATATAATTTTATTTATGTTATTAAAAAATTTTTACATGATATTATTACAAGAGTAAAATAATATAAGTGGGCAATGGCATTGCCGTCTAATGTAATGTTCTTGATTATGTATAATATTCTTGATTCTTGTACACTTTAAAAAAGTATTTTACTATTAAAGAAAAAATCCAAGGTTAATTTAAAAACAGGATTTTTTTTGTTTGCACTAAATTACCTCCGTAATGATTTTATTGCCAAGAAGTGAAATGCATCTTCTTTTGCATTAAGGTTACATATTGTACAAAGGTTTGAATCATTTGTATTAAATTGCGAACCGTTTAAATTCAATACTTCATGTCTGGCTCTACATATCAAAGATATAGCTAAGGCTACGACAATCATTTAAATAATTTTTACTTCCCAGATCGTAGTTAAGTAATGAATATATTGATTTATCTATAATAGAGGATTTCGAGGATTGCGACTGTGAATGTCAGATAGTTCCAAAAGATTATAAAACTGCTGCTTTAAAACAAAAAGATCATCATACTGAATATTAATGGTTGTATCGCATTTTTCTGCCAAAAAAATCCAATCATTAACCCATTCCAATTTATTTTCGAATTTGGTAAGAATGTGTGGAAGTCTATGTGCCAGATAATTAAGCACTTTGATTATATAATCGAAATGTAATTTTAGTGTAAACGTAAATAGGTTTGGGAGACCTGTCTCCAGGACGAAGATTTAGTTAGGAAAATTCATAGGGAGGCGGAAAAGTTAAAAAAAAGCGAAGTAGTTTTTCAACTTCTTCGAATTGCTTGAATCCCTATGTTTGGCAACTGTAACACATAACTGAGCACATGACAGCCTCAAAAACACGGTATTTTGCTGAGATTTTAATTTAATGTTTTTTGATAATGGTTTTCCATGACGCATTTATTAGGCTTTTAGATGATCAAAGCTTTTTTTGAAAATGATGAGTGAGTTTCATATTGGGTTCCAAAATTATGCCAAAGTAATTATATTGTGTGACAACTTCTATTGCATCACCGTCGAAATACCATTTTTCATTCATTCGCAGATTCGTTTGTCTATTGCGTACGATCATCATTTTAGAATTTTCTAGATTCACCCTCAAGTTCCAAGTTTTACAGAAGTTGTGTATTTTTATTGATCATTAGTTGTAAACTGTGAGGGGATACCGCCACTAATACAATATCATCAGCGTAAAGTAAAACCTTAATGATTTCTTGAGCAATTCTGATACCGGCTGGTAGATGTTGCGATATGTCATCTATAAATAAAGCGAAGAGGAGTGCACTAAGCAGGCAATTCTGTTTAACTCCGGTCTTAGTTTCAAACCATTCGGACTTATTTCTGCCGTCCCATACACATTGACGTGTGTTATTGTACATATTTTTTAAGACTTTCAGCATTTTCGTTGATATACCTTTTTGAGATAGTTCATAGAAAAGTGTATTGCGGTCAATCGAGTCAAATGCAGCTTTAAAATCTACAAAAAACACGTACAGTTTTCTTTTTTGTCTAAGGAAGAATTGGGCGACTGTTGTTAGTGTGAATATGTTGTCAACAATGGAGTATCCTTTTCGGAAACCCGCTTGATATTCACTCAGTAAATTGTTTCTTTATACCCAGGTGTTGATTCTTCTTAGAAGGATAGAACAGAAAATCTTAGCAATTGAGTTCATGAACGAGATTCCTCTGTAATTATTTGGTACATTAACGTCCCCTTTTTTATATATAGGATACACAATGGAGTCCTTGAATTCGGTTGGTACCTCACCCGTCTTATAAATGAAGTTGAATGCTTCTAGCATTTTACTTACAAAATGGGTGGGGTATTTTTATAGAAGTCATTTCCTATTCTATCAGGTCCAGGGGCTTTTTTGTTTTTGAAATTATTGAGGTCATCAGTTCATTCATATCAAATTCCGCATCTAGTAGTTCGTCGATTATTAGGGGCTCAGCAAATTGTATCTTTTCACAAATTTCAGTGGGATTAAGTAAGTGTTTAAAGTAATCTGCTAAATTTTAGGCCGAAACATGAATTCCACGGATAAATTCTATACCTTTGAATATATTAATTTTATCCCAGAAATATTTACTATTTTTTGCGCTCGAAAGTTCTAGTGCTAAAGACTTAAAATATTTCTAACGTTTGTCTCTGCAAAACATTTTATATATTTTATTTACGCTGATGTATTGCTTTGTAAGGGATTTATTCGGACTTGTTGATATTTTGAATATCCGTAGTAGTTTAAATGATAATTTTCGTGCGGTGAAACATTCCTGGTCGAACCACTTTTGCCGGTAGTTTCATTTGCTCAAAATAGGGTTTATACTAATAACTTATTATTAAATAAATTAAATTATCTTTCTTTTATCATTTCCCTATGCTTCGGTGAATAGGTTCCCTTCGCTGTTTAGAAGAGCTTGCGTGCCAGTCCTATAACCAGATGCCAATTGCTTGGCTGTTTTGTAGAACCGGCGGGTGTTGGTGGCGGTGCAAGATTCCTCGAGATACATGAGCTGAGAGGCTGCGGATGTTCTTTTCTTTCTTCGGAGGGTTTTTTTCTCGTTCCTTCTCCTTTCACCGTACTCCTCCCTTGCTGCTCTTGTTTTCCGTTGCAGCATTTGCATTCATGCATTTTCCGTCTCCTGCTTCCATACCGCGCATTCATCATCATACCACGGGTTCTTTTTCGTGGGTGGTTTGTAGCCTATGGGGGTCTTGTCTGTCTCCTTGATGATGTCGCGATACTGGTTCCACTGCTCGTTGATGCTTGTGGCTGGGGTTACGGCAGAGAACTTCCCGGTCAATTGCTGTCTGTAGTCTCTGGCTTTCTCAGATGTGCTAAGGCAGTCGATATTGAATTTCTTTCTTTCGGCGGTCTTCGTTTTCTTTTTGGTTGACAGTCGGGCTTGGAACTTTGTCACAACAAGAAAGTTGTCAGAGTCCACGTTTGCACCTCGGAAGCTTCGTACGTCCAGGATGTTTGATGCGTGCCTTGCACCAATTAGCACGTGGTCGATTTGGTTTGCGGTTCGACCATCTGGAGGTCGCCAGGTTGCTGTGTGTATTCTTCGCCTGGGGAACCTAGTGTTACTTATCACCATATTACGAGCTGCAGCAAAGTCGATTATACGGAAGCCCGTATCTGTTGTCGTTTCGTGGAGGCTGTGCTTTCCAACTAATCCCCCAATGAGACTTTCTTTCCCGAATTTAGCATTGAAGGCTCCAAGCACGACTTTTGTTTTTTTTTGTATAACTTTGCACGTGCTCCAGGGATTATGAATACCCTTTATATGTTTTTAACACAGGGCGGCATCCGGTGAAAGAAGAGAAAGAAGGATAGAAAGATGTGTGGCGCGACGTATTGAGACGGTGGTTGTTTTCTCAGATTTATCTCCAGGGATGGCGGCATAACTAATGCGGAGAAAATTACCGTGTCTTATTTATTTATGTCTCTTATAATTCGCATTATTTTATTTTATTGCGTTGTCATATTTATGAGTAGTTTACTCAATCACATGTTGTTAGTGTTATGCCTAAACAGCATGTAATGAGTAAACCAGCAAGTCATTTTATGACAATTTTTAGAATTGGTTTTTTAATGGAATATAGGAAGACATAGACAACGGCAAGAATCGAACCTGCGACCACGAGGTTGACAGGCGAGCACACAACTATAGCGCCACGGCCAACCCTTTGATATCGTACTCCGGACAGGCTCCGTAGGCTCCGTCCAGGAGGTCGTAAAACTCCTCCTTGTTAGACTCCCCAGCTTCATCGGTAGGGGCGTGTGAGCATATTAGGCTGATGTTTTGGAAGGTAGCTTTGATGCGGATCACAGCCAGGCGATCCCTAATTGGCTTAAAATCGATGACTTTCGACCTGAGTCGATTTCCAAAGACGAATCCGCATCCGAACATGTGCATTCATTAATGACAGCTGTAATAAATGTCGCAATCTTTTCTTTTTGTTATTCCTGATCCTATCCATCGTATCTCCTGGATCGCGGTAATGTCTGCCTTGTACCGCGAGAGGACAGGTTCGAGTTTTTGAGTAGCACCTGGCGTATAGAGTGTCCTTACATTCCAGGTGCCTACTCGTAGGTCCTTGTCCATTTTCGTTCCGGGTCTGGTTGCCATTTGAGGTGAGTCGTTATCCGAGGCTTCTCGCGTATCTCTCATAAAAATATTGTTTTTTTTACTGTGGTCGGGTCGTTAGCCCAACGTACTAACCTCCAATCTGTAGGGCCATAGGTTTAATGTTGCAATTTTTCCGTGATCAACATTCGCACTTACAAGTTAACAAGTCATGACATAAAGTCAAGACCAGTATCCGGCGGCTACCAACTTGGAGGTAATGTAAGCACTTGATGTGTAGGAAAAGATACATCTCGATGCCCCCAGTTCCTACAAAATCCAACCGCTGAATAAAACTAGCATTGGTCAATATTTAAAGCATATTATTGAAAAAAAAAATATATTCCATTAGGAAAGAAAAATGCATTTCCAAGTTTTTTTCTTAACACATTATTTCAATCATACAGATGGGAATGGGAAGTGTTATTTCTTTAAAAGCTATGTATGTAAAGATGGTTTGTTTACTTAACATTTTGTCAGTAAGTTTTTAACCGAAACTTGGGTTAAGTACGTTCAATATACAATATTGTGCATACATAAGATTCATGTGATTTTTAAAGGCACATATGTATAAATAAATGTATGAGGGCATAAATTGTGTTTAGTATTCAGTGATATACGCAAAAATTCGTAAAAAGGGAATAATAATAAGGAAGAAATAAATGGATAATACACATAATTAAATGTTTTTATATTGCTTAGTCGTTATAGTTTGAGGGAAAACAAAGATGTAATTTGAATTAATGGATAAATATGTATATATCAAAAAAAAATTTCACAAATCGTTGGAGCGGTTTTTTAATAAATTAATTTTTTTATGTATAAAATTTTGAAAACATTTTTACAAAAAAAATTTGAAACGCCATTTTGAAGATATTATTAATATACATATAAAATTCAAATTAAAAAAAAATTCTGTGATTTTTCAAAAAAAATAAAAAATATTTATTTCTTAAAAATCGAAAAACTTTTTTTTTTTGAAAATTTTCGAATGCAGTTTTATGAACAAATTTAGGGAGCATTTGTATAAAAAAAATTATTTTAATCAGTTCATCCAATATTGATAAAGTCGAAAATATGAAAAGTGGTTCTATGGGAAGTACCGTTAATAAGTACGCAAAAAAAATATTTTTATAATTAAAAGTGGGCTGTACTAATTTAAGAACATACACATTTTTTTATAAAAATTCTTGGAGCCGTTTTTGAGAAATACATTTTTTTCTTAAAGTTTTTTTTTTAAATTTATATATATATGTATGTGAGGTACCCTTGTTTTTAGTTTAAGAAAATCATTTTTTTAGTTATTCAAGATAGTGTCAGAAAACTTACAAATACGAAGTTTCGAAAAATTCTATTAAGTCGTTTTCGCAATTTTGAGTTTCAAAAAAAATTAATTTCCAAACAATTTTTTTTTTTTTCAAAAATTGTGTTTTACAATAGTGTTTAAGCTTTCTAGGAGCTTCTGCGTAAAAAAATTAAAAAAAAAATCAAATTAACCGATTCCCAGAAAATCGAAAACCAAAAAATTGGTTGTACCAGAGGTACACAAAATAATTTTTTTTTCCAAAAAAAGAATTATCAAAAGTTACCCTTTCCCTTCATTAATGAACTGATTTTTTTTATAAAAATCGTAGGAGCCGTTATTGAAAAAAGTAAGATTTTTTTTGACAAACAAAATGTATGGGAGCTACTGTTATTTGTTGTCTTAAAAAAATGAAAAAAAAACGTGTGGGCATATACCGAAAACCAATATGTACCAAGTATGAAGTAAATCCATTCAATCGTTTTGGCTGCAGACTCGAGGACAGACAGACAGACGGAATTGGGGGACCCACTTTTTTGGTGTTTTCTATGATCGTAATGTCATGTTTGATTGTTAGAAAAATCAAATTTTTTACGAATACATAATCGCAAGTAAAAATAATATATGGCCTGAAAAGTTTGATTTGTATTGACTTAAAACGGTTCTTATTAGTTTTAATCCTGGTTTCTTTGATTAGCTCTAACAATCTAACATAGACCAATTTAAAATACTTAGCATAGTTCTAAGTAAATGTATTTAAAATTATTAAATAAATTAAAAACAAATATAAAAATCTTTTAAACTTATTTACCTACCTACGATTGTTTTAAGCGCGACTGAGCCGCTTTTGGTAAAGTACCTACCATATATCAGAAGACATCAACTCTAAAAAGCTAAATAAAATAATACCTAGGCTACTTAAAATTTGTTAGACTAATTTCTTTTTTTCACCAAATCCAAATCATAAAATAACTAAAATCCAAACAATTGTATGTAAGTAGGTACACATCCAAACTACCCCAACAATTCAGTACCAAACTTATAATACTCGTACGTATGTATCATTGCAGGTATGTATTCACGTATAAAGAATCAATAAGCGATGAAAGTAACAAAATTACTTACTTTGCTACATTAAGGCAAAACGAAAAATAAAATCCATTCATAAATTCATTGTATTTATATTCCTGTTTGCCTTATCCTCATATAAAATAGTAAACTACAAATGTGATGTCAAAAAAATACACCATATTTGGTTTTCTCGCTTTTATTCAATATTGCTATAAGAACAGAAACGAAAATAGCTCACCTCTTCTTTTCCCTCTTTTATTTCTCTGCCGCGCTGTCAAACAATTAACGGCAAAGGCAAATTTTTCGCCACAAGCGCCATCTGCACAGGCGCGCTGATGAACAGATTTCCATGTTCCATGGTAGTATTATGTAGTGTATTGTATAAATACAATGCTCATTCTACAATTCCTTTGGAACCATTTGAGTGAAACGTGCAGACTTTAATACTGCACGTATGGGATATAAGCCTCATAATTTGTTTGAATGGAATATTGTGAGTGTAATATATGTTCGACGCCAGAGAAGAAAAAGAAAGAAACTTTTATAGATGTTTGGATTAATAGGGAAATAAAATGCACGACTGGGTCGTACGAACTTGCTCTTGTTAGATACAATTTTAATGTAGTTAAACATTAACGCCGTTAGTATTTGGGCAGGCCTAAAGCCGATGTAGATAAGATTACCTTGATTCTTAGTATAATGAATAATTGTCGAATAATACATTCGACTTTGATGTGACATTCAATTGTCAAAGTTAAAGTATAAAATTTAAAGACTCTTGCTCTTGCTATAAAATTAAAGTTTTTTTTTTTTATTTCAATACATAAATACAAAATTTCATCAGTTGCAAGTAAGGTACGAGATCTTAAAACAAATTTTAAGTTTCGAGTACAGTTAATTTGCTACCCTACGGAATTTTAATTATGAAGAACAACCGTAGCAAGCGGAATATAACCGAGATTTCACCGAACCGAATACCGGCACTAAGTACCATTTTGTACTGCAAAGCGAACTAACAATGAAAGAAGGAATTAAAAAAATCCTCAATGGAATCCTTTCTGAAAAGCTAAAGGATCTTGGCACAAGAGACGATCTTGCGAGACTCTATAGTGAAATAAATTCTCTGAAAGCAGTAAACACTCAACTTAACCACAAACTAAGTATGATGACCGAAAGATGCGAGCTATTGGAAAATCAATTAGAATTTACTCGTATATCCCGAAAAAATAACGAAAGTTTTATAGTAGTACACCTCCCTTTAAACGTAGAAACCAAGGCAACTCATTTCGCTTTACAGACTTGCAAGGGGCTTCTTAAGCTAAACGAAGGTGAAAATATCGCAATAAAAAGATCTCGAGAAATGCTCAACAACAAAGCACAACGCGGAACCATCATAATCGAACTTCAGTCGACAGAAGTTGCAGACAAAATTATATCCACGGCGCATCAACTAAAAAACTCCGGAATAAGCATTTATTGCGAGCAGTCGATTATGTATCGGCAAAAGTGACAAGCACTGATTGAATTTAGAAGCAAACTCTTAGAAATCAATCTAAATTCTAAAATCATAGTGAAAGGCGATAAAATGCAAATAAATGGTCATATATTTGGTTATAAATATTCACGAGGAATTAATATTAAATCTTCGACGGAATTGACGTTTATTAAGCAGATGTTCGGTGAAAGTTCGTCCGAATTCTTTGACTGCGGCGAGGGAGTGAAGTTAGCTTCGATTTCGAATGAGCCATTTATCTCCCATTTGATGCAAGCGCCACCTGTCTGTCAATTTGTTCATATAATATAACAGGCCTTAAAAGTTAACTTTTACAACCTAGTTTTTTAAAATATATTTATAATTTTGATATAATTATTCTATTAGAAACGTTTGTAGAAGAACAAAATGAAAATTATTTCTTAAAATACTTCAAAGATTTTAATATAATGTGTATACCGGCAATTAGATCTAATTTACACGGCAGAGGTAGTGGTGGAATTTTATGTGGTGTTAAAAAAACTCTTTGTTTTATAGAAAACAAACCTATAATTCAAATTTTAAACAATAACATTAAATATTTCATTGTGCCAGTGCAATAACTGGCAGAATGATTTTGATAGTTTAATAGACTTTATGAATAATTGTGATATTGGAAATATAATGATCATTGGAGATTGGAGATTGGAGGATTATCATATGAAATTGAAGAATGCTCGAGTTGGCTGTTATCAAAATCCTACAGTGCATAACTCGTATTCTCGAGACACTTTGAAGGAAGTAAGAAACTCCAAAGATGAAATCTTTAACCGACATGGAAGACTTTTACGGATTTTTTTGCAAACTTTGGACTAGTTGTATTGAACGGGGCATCTAGAAGCGACACGCCTGGGGAGTTAACTTTTTTAAGCGGTCAAGGGCAGTCTGTAATTGACATATTGACATTGGCTCAATATCTGGAGACTGGCTCAATTCATTTGCTGACTTTAAAGTGGACATATCAAATTTTTCAGCGCACTTGCCCATTGTAGCTGAAGTGCAGTTTAATAATATTGATACGCATAGAAACGCAAACAATTTTTTGAGACTTAAGTGGAATGCGAAAACTGCATCTATTTATAAATCACTTTTAAATCGACATTGCAGCCTTCTGAGTACACAACTTGCAGCCGCTTTCAATCATTGCGAAGAGGATATTGTGCGAGTTATTAAATCCTCAGCTCCATTTGCGCTCAATAACAATAATAATAACCTATTCACACCACGGAGCGCATGGTTCGATAGAGAATGTAGGAGATTTCGAAAACTATCCTTTGTATATCTTAAACTGTTCAGATCGACAAATGCTATGATATTAAAAGATATTTATCTCCAACTAAAAAATTTTATTTTGGTGTACTTCAACAACCTTTATAATGAAGCATATGTACCAACTTCAACAAAGCAATTATTTTTTCAATATTCAAGAAAAGAGATGCTAATCTACCTGAAAATTATAAAGGGATTTCTTTTTTTAACAGTTTGAGGAAGATTTTGACTTCAATTCTCAAAACTGGTCGCTCAATAATGTGCGTATTGAAGTTGTGCAAGAATTTTAATACCTTATAGTTTTACTAACGCAGAATTTAAATTTCTCCAAGCATGTCCAGCAGAAAAGTTATGAGGCTAAACTTGCTTTAAATTTAATGTGGCCCAAGTTTTTTGGGAACAAAAAAATCGATCTGGTATCATAATACCGCGTGTTTCAAGCAACCGTCAACACATGTTTGTGCTATGGCACTCAGATTTTTGGATATTTACCCATCGAGGAATTTGAATCTATTCAAAGGCATTTCTTCAAACACATATTCAGATTACCAAACTCAACACCGAATTATGCGATATATGTGGTATCCGGTGTATCGCCAATCTACATTCAAAACCTAAAAGCTAATTCTGATTACTTAGTGCGAGTGATGAAAAGAAACGACGGAAATCTCCACAAAGCTTTTATGTTGAGACTACTGCAAACAAATGCATCTCCTTTCAAGGAATGGAATCAGCTAGCTCTAACCCACGAATCTAATTTGGCGTTAATAAAGTCCAATGTCGATGTATGGCAGCGTATGATTGCAGATGTGACTGCTAAAATTGTTGAAAAAATGTATGCTCAGCATTTATCCAGAGCAACTTCAACATCATCCAGAAGAACCTATAGAAACCTCAATCACCAATTCCCATCGGAGGCAAACTATTTCCGCAAAGAACTATCTCTCAGGAGTAAGCTACATTTTCAGAGTACGTGTTGAAATGTTAAACCTTAACTTCATGCCCCATCCAGCTGATCTGACACAAATCTGCGATTTATGTAATAGAAGAGAAAAGGAAGATGTAAGTCACTTCATTGCAAATTGTCCAATATTACAAGAAATTCGTCGGTTACATTTCGATGAGAGTTATCTATCACCAAACAGGCTCTACGAAATATTGAATGGCGCACTAGGGTGGTCTACCTTATACAATTACTGTAAACATGCTATAAATGTCCGCAAGAGTTTCTTAACGTAAAGTCAAGAGTTCAGCCAGTTAATGTTGTTTAAAACTATATCTATTTATTTTGTGTTTCAAATCACGCTAAAATTTAAAAAATTTTTGTGTTTCAAATCATTTCAAAATTGTTTTAAATTTACTTTTAAAGCATCTTATATGATTAATATGTTACATTTATACATTAATTTGGTTAAATAAAACCAGAAGTCTTAAGTTTAATTAAGCAAAATTTATTTTTTTATTTTTTAATAATTTTGTAGTATTCTTATACGCTTTTTCCATATTTTTTTTAGTATGAAATGTCATATCAGGCAAACGGCAAAATTGCCATGTCCTTATTCTTACGTAAGAAATACTGTAAAATTCTTATTGAAAAAAAAAAGAATTTATCTATCTATCTATCTAATTGTCGAATGGATGATTCAAGGAATAGTTACATAGGTACATACCTAAAAATGCAGAATCAAATCTAGATTATGAATTTGAATTATGTAAGTTAGGAGGCTAATATGTAGCTACATACATAGATGGAACTTAGGTATGCAAATATGTACATATAATAATGAAAATAGAGGATATGTGGGTAGGTATGCATATAACTTTATAATTTAGGTGCAATATATATACATAAGATTAATGTGATTTTAATAGATATATGTACGAGTATGTATAAATAAGTGTGAGCGCCTAATGTATTTGTAGTATTCAGTGATGTACGCAAAAATTCATACAAATGAAATATAGTAAGGTAGAATAAATGGATAATTAACATAAGTTATGTTTTATATTGCTTAGTTGTTATACTTTTAGGAAAAAAAAACAGAAATAATATATCAAAAAAAAAATTCAAAACTCATTGGAGCGGTTTTTTTTTAAGAAATTAATTTTTTATGTATAAGATTTTAAAATCATTTTTAGAAAAAAAAAATTTAAAAGCCATTTTAAAGAAATTTTTAATATTATTTTTTAGAAATTCCCCCTGTTTTATTAATACTTTAAGGTAAACCTGATGAAAAAAAGAACAAATAGCTATGCGTAGCGTCGGTGCATTATTGCCTTGTCCATCTGCAATTGTTTTTGTTTTTGAGTTCGTGTGTATAATTCTAAGTTCAGTTTCTGTTCAATAGAGAATACGCTTTTTAATATTAATTATGGTTTTTAATATCAACATACATTTTGGGCTTTCAAAGTCGCGGTTTATATTTTAGAAAAGTGAAGTGAAAGTTGGAAACAAAAAAGTGTGTGTTGTGAAAAATGTTATTAATTTGAATATGTAAATTGAAGAATGGGGCGATAACGTTAGAGCTTGCACAGGGCGCTCATTTATATCGTACTGGCCCTGCTAACAGCGTAAATGTTTAGCTATATTGTTGTTTGTTAGCTACAAGATCAAGTTCGTACGATCCAGTCGTGCATTATATTTTTTCTTCAAAATCTATGGTTAATAACGTAAATTTGTGAAAAAAATTGAAGAAATAAGTTACATAAAATGTTCAGCATGTTGATTGTTTTGTTAGAAAGAGTTTTATTTATGTTTCTTATTTATTTAGGCCCGTTTGCTAATACACAACTTAAGTATTTAAGCTCTACTAGGGCACTTATGTCGTATATGACAGTTCACGCAGAGAAAATAGTAGCCCATAAGCATTTTAAGTTGAATATAAATATTGACGATTGGCGACGAGGACGACGAACGAGACGAGACGATGAAACGAAAAACAAACGCAATACGCAAAGGGCAAGGGCAAAGGCAAACGAAAAACGATACATTTAACATGTTCGTGAAAAAAAATGTAAATGAAAACGAATACGAAGAAAAATTAATAGTTAGTTAAGTTTAATATTATGTTATATTAATAGAAGTAAAGTAGGCAGACATTCACCTAACATTTACATGACACATATCACATATGACATATCTATCACATTACATTCATAGCTTACTTGGTTATTGAATTTGAATTTGGGGAGAGTAGGTTAAAGACGGATTTGTATAGAAATATTATTTACTAGCATTTATCACTATGGTGGTGTAGTGGGGTTTATTGGGCGGGAGGGGCAATAAAAAAAACTTCGAATATATTTATATTTTTCTAACTGTTGTATAGAAATCTGTTATTATTTATTTCTGGTCGCCTGAGTTATCGACATAGTAATTTTGCCGTGAACTTGTATTTCGCCAAAAATTATGCAACGGTTTTATTTTCATGTTGCTATGCCTATGATTATTTGTCGGTAAATTGCAACATGAACGGTCAACTATTTATCATTACAATATTACATAATTTATAATTTATAGCCATAATTTATAATTATACATACCTACCTAAATATAGGTGTGTATATATGTACATATACTTATATATACATATATAAATGTTAATGCAAAATTGTGTTTTATTTCTTAGACCAAACTGGTATATCTTGGGCAAAACAACAACACCTTGCCTGGCTTTGTGTTTGCATTTATTGTATTAATTTTAAAAATTAAGAAATTAAAATTAAGCTTACAAATTAAGCATCTGGTATTTCGTATACCTAAATGGAATTGAAAGGCAGGTATGCGACATAATGATACTTGTTATAGGTACTTGTTATATGTATGTACATTGATAATTGCTCTCGGGATTTTTTTGCAAGCTGGACATTGAATTACAACAGTGGGTTTTGCATCCCTGTCTAACTGTTATTTCTTATTGGACTATCGGTGATATTTTTTTCTTTGCAAATATATTGAATACACAAAATATATGTATATTCTAAAAAGCAGATATTCTTATAAAAAATTGAAGGACAAAAACAGTGTCTACCAGTTAATTAATAGTTTTAATAATTCTAATTTTATAAAAATTTTAATGTTTTTTATGTTAGTTTCTTTTACTATGTAAAATTTAGTTCATAGTTTATTTTTATAGATTAATTGTATTTAATTAATTTACAAATTTAATTGTACCTACATTAATTTCAATGTTATAAGCATAATAAATAAATATGTATGTATATCTATCTATATGTATAAAAGTATGCTATATTTTTGTGCCACTAAAATTATTGAATTTTATCGCCTATAGGAATTAATTAAAAAATTGTATTTAATTTGTAGCAAATAAAATTAAAAAAAAAAAACAACAACAGTAAATTATTACTCTATTATGTTATACATATTATAATTTGCGCGTTTCTTTCAAAAATTCACTCCGCGGGTCATCAAAGATATGGATTCTTTTACTTTCCGTGTCGAACTGTAAGCAAAGGCGATCGAATTTTTAAAAAGGTCTTTATGTATTTTTTTAATAAAAAATCTACGAAAATACTTTTTTTGGATCACCCTAATGGCAGATATTTTGTCCAATAATATGCTTTAAATAACATGTTTTAGGGACACATTATTGTAATAATTTTTGATTTGACTGTTTTGCTTAAAGTACACACTTCCTCTACTTTCTGTATGATTGAAATAAAATGTTACGATAAAACTTTGAAAATACTTTTTTATGAACCACCCTAATGGATGATATTTATTTTTAATAATATGCTTTAAAAATTGACCAATGCGAGTTTTATTCGATTCTGTCCAAGAACATAGAAACCAACACTTTTTAATGACACCCTATTAGAAAAATGTTTGATTTGACTGTTTTGTCTTAAAATGTACACTTCCCATACTTTCGGTATGATTGAAATAAAATGCTACGAAAAAACTTGGAAAATCAATTTTTTGGACCACCCTAAGGAAATATCATTTTTTTTCAATAATATGCTTTAAATATTGACCAATGCTAGTTATATTCAACTCTGTCTAAAAACATGGAAAGCAACATTTTTTAGAGACACCCTTTGCCTATTGCGATAATTTTTAATTTGACTTTTGTTCTAAAAATAAGCACTTCCCCATCCTATACTTTCGGTATGATTTAATTTAAATAAAATTCTACGAAAAATGTTATATCTTATATATTACAAACTTTCTAAATTTTAACCAAAAACACAAAAATTCTCGTATTTATAATATAAACACCCATCGGCAGTGAAACCTGAAATGAAATGAAATGAAATGAAAATGATTTCTTTTTATTATCGGTACTAAAACCCAAAGGTAATCAAACTTAAAAAGTACTCGTACCTAAAAGTATCTAAATCCAAAAATAACCATAGTAAAGAAAAGTAATCAAAACTCAAAGTTATCATATCCAATAGTAACAGAGAAGATCCCATGGCCGGCAGACACATGTCATTTTATCATAGCTGATTTTTTTTCTGTGAATATATACCAAAGTAGATAAGAACGAATGGACATTCCGAATTTTCAAAGCTGTAGCTTTTCGGAGATATGTAGTTTTAACACTGCATTCTCAACTACGTTATTTTATAAAAACTGATTTTTTGATATGTTTGAGGGGATAGTGTCTCAAGCTTTGTTTGACACTTGTCAAACCCCTACAATAGGGCGTTTCATCTAGCAGACACCTTTAAGATGACATCAGTGAATTAAAATAGACAACTAAATTCAATTCAGTGCACAAAACAAATCCAGTGTTCAATAGAGAAGAAAAAAATATATATATATATATAAAACAAGAACAATTACCCACCACGCAATCATCCGCAAACTGCTGATAAGAGCGAAATTAAACAAGTGCAAGCAGAACGGGTAATTCCTTCCTTTTCC
Source organism: Philhelius pedissequus (assembly GCA_910595825.1). NCBI lineage: Eukaryota > Metazoa > Arthropoda > Insecta > Diptera > Syrphidae > Philhelius > Philhelius pedissequus. The sequence continues at coordinate 138,664,656 of OU343161.1, forward strand.
CTATGACTTCTCGCAGTTATATTAATTTGATCATTGTAGGTACAGGTATACTGTGTGAAGCTTATCACACAGTACTTGCATTGATTAGGTTAGTATAACGTCAGATGGATTAGTGTCTGTTTTTTCTATTTAACCAAGGGCGACTCGATACAAATTGTCACTAAGGCATAACACAGTTTCAATTTGTTATTGAAAAGTTCAAATTGTAATTTAGACAAAACATTCAATATAGTAAATTGTCTGACTTGTATTTTTATTGTTTATGAATATTGGAATGGTTGGTGTATTTGGAGTCGATTATACCAATACTCGCGGGCTTCGAAAGAATGTTTGTGCGGCGTATGTCCACTCTGTTAAAGACAGGCCAGCTGTTTTGGCACTTGGTGAAACCCAAATAGGTGAAAATTCTGATCATTCGGAATTTCATCTGTCTGGGTATAACTTAGTGCCATTATTCTTTTCCCACCATGGTATCGCCGGTTACATTAGAAATGATTTTGCGTGCCAACTTCAACCGCAATATGGTCTGTGATCAAACAAAAATTTTAATTTCATGTGGTTAAAACTCACGGTAAATAAGCACATCACACACATTCATTTTATTTATCGTAGCCCAAATTTGGACAGACTCAGCATTTAATGAATTTGATGCTCTGTCCGACTCTATTCAAAGAATTGTTTCCCATTATCCTCGCACTGAAATCGTCATTACGGGCGATTTCTATGTACACAATTCTAGCTGGATTCGCTATTCGAGCCAGACAACACCCGAAGGAAGGTATGTCGAGGTCTTTACTGAGTTAAACCAACTAACTCAGCTTGTTGACGTGCCGACACGAATTCCTGACGTTGCAGGTCAAACCGCCAACACTATAGACTTGTTTCTTACCTGTGACTCTAATAAATACACTGTAAGTGTATTATCATCTCTAGGCACATCAGACCATTGTGTCATATCTGCAAATTTCTCATGCCAACAACACTCAGTTAAAGAAAAATCACCTAAGAGAACCGTTTGGCAATATGAGAATGCCAACTGGGACGGTCTCAATAATTTCTTCAGGAACTTTAACTGGTCTCTATGCTTCCTCGGTAGTGACGTAGACTCCAGCGCAGATATGATAACAAATTTAATTCTTCTCGGAATGAGAAATTTTATCCCGAATAGGGTGAAATCTATCAAACCGAAAGAAAATGCATGGTTTGATTCGAGCTGTAAAGAGGTTATTAGGGTTAGAGAAATAAGTTTCAGGAATTATAAAGCCAACCCCACTGAGGAAAACTGGAAAAAGTTTCAACAAGCTAGAAAGACGTGAACGTTCACATTTGTAGAACCAAATTTTTGCGTGACCAAAAATTAAGGCAAAAAAATACTACAATGTCCCAAAGGTAGTAAGAATTATTGGTCATTTGTAAAAAATGTTCGAAATTCAACTTAGTCTTCGGTTCCAACGCTCGTCTTTAATAACTACCCTTTTGTCAGTTCTCGTGAAAAGGCCAATTTGCTTGCACAGCAGTTCGCTGTTAATTCGACGCTGCCAGAGAGTGTTATGACTCCTCCAGTACTTGAGAGCGTAAACGATTTCATGGCACTGATCTTCCTCCGCACTCGTGCAGTTACCAGGGTCCTCAAGGACCTTGATATACAAGGTCCTTGGCCCGGATAGTATCCCCCCATCGTTCGGAAGAGGTGTTCTTCAAAGCCGGCAAAACTACTGCGTAAGCTTTTCAATCTATCCTATTCTACTGGTCTCTTTCCGAGTTGATGGAAAACAGCCTTTGTCCAACCTGTCCCTAAAAAAGGCGAATATTCCTCACCCTCTGGTAACCGTCCAATTGCACTTACGTCCCTTCTTTCCAAGGTAATGGAAACGCTGATTAATTATCAGCTTAAGAAATATCTTGAAGAACGAAAGCTCGTAGCTTTCGTAGCAATAGGTCCATGGTATATCTCACCGAACAGTGGCACATACTTTTACATCGTTTTGGAGAAAGTAAGATTATTGCACTTGATATTTCTAAAGTATTTGATAGAGTTTGGCATCAAGCTCTCTTATCGAAAGTGAATGCATTTGATATCGATGAATCTCTTCTTCGTTGGATTAGAAATTACCTTTCGAATCGTTCGATACAAGTTGTCTTGGACGGTTTCAAGTCTGATATTCACAAAATAAATGCTGGTGTGCCCCAGGGCTCCGTACTATCTCCGACCCTATTTCTCATTTTTATTAATGATCTCATATCTGGAACTTCTATTCTATTTTTATAAGCAATGTTCCAGCGAAATAGCCAGTTGCATTCCTCCCCCTAAATTATTCTACCGTAATACTCGCGCTTCCAGGAATGCTCAAAAGTTTACCCTTGAGCCCATCTTCGGACGTACTGTCAAGTACAGAGAATCTTTCTTTAGCCGTACAACGCGAATGTAGAATACTTTACCTGGCTCTATTTTCCCCCACTATTTTAATATTCAAAAATTCAAAATAAATGTGCATCGGTATCTCCTCTTACATCCTTCTCTATTTTCCTAATGAACGCACTGTGCTTGTTCATTTTAACGGTAATCAAAACCCCTTTAGTGCGCGCATCCGTTTATAAAAAATCACCTTTAACAAATCCATTGCTAATTGCACTGACTTTCCTGAAACCTCTGCCAATACGCAATATAAAAAATTCGATTTGAATCATTTGCCAACTAACGGAAGCAACATTACAAACTTATTGGGAAATCTCCAAATAAATCTAAAGTAACCCGCGGCGGCGGTACCAACAATTAACAAAAAAAAATGCGATGCTTACATACTTCGTATTTCCTACGCTTGGACCAATTAGACAGGTGAATGTATTAAGCAACGCATGTTATCTTAGTGATCCATGGTCCGATTATCAGGTTTCCCGATTATATGGGGAAATTTGTATGAAAAATAGCAGGGATGCATAAGGTGTAGTCCGATTATGAGGTGGTCCGATTATAGAATGTCCCGATTAGCAGGTTTTACTGTAGTTCTCTTTGGAAACCCATATTTTGAGTTTTAGCTGTCGGACCTTCAAGGTTGAAATCATTACATGGGGTGTCGACGATGTAGATTTTCTAGTAAGCTTGGTCGCATGCTATGAAAATTGCTCATGGAGACCATAAATAGCATTCTATAAAAAATTCGTAATAGACATTGCTCATAGCATTCTATTACATTACATTACATTAGGGAATACAATTTTTGGGTCTGTTAAATATAAAAATTGCTAGCGTTTCGGTAACAAAAAAATAATTTGATTTTTGATATTTTACACTCGACTAAGGCGCAAAGATACACGTAATCAAATACAAAATATACCTAAAAGTATGCAAATCCAAAAATAACAACAGTAATAGTAGACACCGAAAAGTAATCAAAAGTATTCAAATCCCAAAGTAATCAAATGTAATAAAATATCCATAACAATAATCCCGAATTTACACGAGTGACAAATTAAATGGTAATTCATGCCATTAAACTGGCAAAATAATGGTAAAATCAAATCAATAATGATAATCATTTAGACGGGGTAAAATAATGATTATTTGATTGATAATGGTAATCTGCCATTAAAGAATGTGCGAGTTCATTCTTCCTCGCGGTGTGCGATAATTTTCAAATGCATCATTGTAGATTTACATGACTCCATTATAATGGCAATATTTAATGTCAGTCTTCCCTGTCATTTTTTTAATGACGAAAACAATGACAAATTTTCAAACCATTTACACGATTTTGTCAGTAATGTCAATAAAATGGAAGAAATAATGGCAATTTGTCACTCGTGTAAATCCGGCTTAAGTAATCGTTACTCAAAGTACAAGTACAAGTACTCGATTCTATACACCACTAATCAATAATTAACAAATTATTACTACATATCATTCAACTTGCAAAAGCCTAGTGGCATACAACTATTAATCTAGATGTGCCCAAGTCAAATCCAACAAATTCGACAAGTATTTTTATTTCATAATTTAATTCAGAGAAAGGAATGCAGCGGTTTACCCCCTATAAAAAGTTATCACTTCAAAAATTATTTAAAAAATTGAAGGTCTGTGCCAGATGCACAACTAGAAAAGCAGAAATATAATATTCATATAGGCGTATATACAAATGTGTATGTGTAATATGTATATTCCTCTATTTCAAAAATAAGTTAATTTTTGTTACATTAAGTACATTCTACAAACTAAAAAAATTACCCAAACCACCTCTTATAATTTGGTTGCATCGCCGTTTTTGAACATTGGCAATTTTGTATTTACTTAAATTGGTGTGCTAACAACTGGACTGTAATTATCGAATTATCGAATAATTTATTCCAATTTAGGAAAAACATACAACATTATTTTGTTTGTTCAACTTAGTAGCACACGTTAGAATTAGACCACCCTCGCTCGCCATAGTAATTAATTCCTCTACTCAAGTATATTAGGTCCCCTTACAGCGACTGAACCCTTTAGACATTAGAGATATGCAGCGGATTTGCTCACACGCTCAGTATGCAGCACTCAACTTATCCTAAATTTAGATCGCATACGCTTTGACAAAAGCCACCGCTTTTAAAATTATTACTCGTATCGTTTGCTGATAGTGATTGCCACTTTTGAAATTATAGTTACCGAGACCGACTACGCACGCGCCCATAGATGATAGTATGAAAGCAACGACACGGCGCATTAATTTAAAACATTTCCGATTGTCCTTAATGAGAACGGTCATCATACAGAGAAAGAATTAAAAAAATAAAAATATAACCCCAATTCCATAGGTGTACATGTACATATTCCCTTAATAAATGCATAAACAGTAAGCACGTTCTATTTACTAGGGTAACTGGTTTTCGTTATAGACTATTATCTCTTACAAAGAGAATCTTCTTTTTTAGAGAAAAATTATGGAATATGTTACTTTATTAGGGTAGGTATTGTGCTTTTATTGGGTTGTTTATTTTTATAGCTGAGTGTTTAAGGATAAAAACACCAAATTACATTGGAGGATAATATAAATTAATTAGAGTATGTTTTTGAATTCCGTTTCCTCTCCATCACTTTCCACTTATCTATTCACGAGGGCTGGGCGCCAGCGCCAGCGCCAGCGGCGATTGTTGTGTATTAATTTGCAGTTGCAGTACGTGTATCTGTATGCGGTTAAACAGCGCGGCCAATCAGTGATCTATTAATTCAGCAGTCCATCTAATTCCAAGGACACACTGTAGCATTGGCAACAGTTCGGTCGTGTTCTGCTTCTCTGGAGTGTTTTTTCTATTCAATAAATTTGGGGGAAATAACCTTTAGAGTGTGTCGTGCTAATGTTCAATTTGAAACCAAGGGATCTGTTTTTTGAGTAGGTAAATAGCTAGGTACATAATGTTCATTGTGAGCCAGTTATTTATTATACCGCATCCCTTCGAATTTGTAATGTATTTAAATGCTTTTATTACAGGAATAGAGATAATTAGATAAGAGAAATTCATTAATTTTGAGACTGTGAATTGTAGAAGATAAGAAGGCGAGAAGGTTTATTTACTTTTGTGAATAGACTATAGGTACCCATTAATATGATTAAACAAAATTACGACAATTCTTTATTTTACTTATATTGTTGACGTCATGTGTGAAATAAAATATGCAAATTGTTGTTGTTTGTTGATTAATGGATTTTGTTTAACATATGATGTCAATAAAATAAGAAAAACAAAGAAGTGTTGTATTTTTGTTTTCTTTGATTCATGATAGGTACCTAACCTAAGTACGTTTATGTATAAGAATGTAAATTGTAAGACCCAAAAGAGTGTGATAAACGTGAAAAGTGAGGGCATAGTTCGAAACATTATTTTTCTTTTAACTGTTTTTTGATTCAAAATTGAAGCAGACTAACCATCATCGTTTGCGTCGAAAGGACATAACCCATTTTTCTATGGAGCATTGGTCCAGTGCATTCACATATGAAAGTCATATAATAGAAAAGGTGAGATTGAGCACGTTATGCGGGTCAAATATTTCCAAAATCGTCAATGTGGTTTTCGAAGTACTTGAGTTTGAAGTTGGTTTACTGGTTTAACCTTGGATTTGTCTTTTTAACAAATCCAAGGTTATTTCATTTTTTCAAGTATTTACTTTTTTTTCATGGAAATTGAGTTTTTTTTATTAACATACCTTTCTAATACCAATGTCTTAAAAAAGTCGGCGATGACATATATTTTTTTTGCACTAAGCTTTATTTTGCATTTATTTAGTTTAATGGTTCTTAGTATAATTAAAACTTGTCAACATTCATACCTATAAAATAGACTCTAGTTCTATTTATCTAGACTAGAAGATCTAACTAAATCATAGTTCCTCGGTTTTCATGCTTTTCTTCAGGGCAACAGTTCTTTGTCAATGCATCTCGGTTATGGAACTCGCTGCCACGCAATATTCGAAACTCAGATAATAAAATTGATTAAAAAAAAATGTCTTCGTGCTCTATCTCGATGACATAACTTAATTTCTTCAATTACAATAAGCAAAAATGCATTCCATTTTATGTTTTATTATATAAATATAATAAAGAGCTATCCATTTTGCGGTTTCAAAAGTATAGAGCTGGAAATCGACATCGGTCAAACTAAGTTGTTAAACCAATTTTTTTTTCGGTTGAAAGTCTGACATTTACGAAAATGGATCGCGTAACTATCGCACAACGCATACAAATTGTTAAAACCTACTACAAAAATGGTGATTCTGCCACAGCCACATATCGTGCTTTAAAAGGAGGTTATGGTTAATATAATCGTCCAACTACGCAAGCAATTGGCAAAATTGTGAAGAAATTTGAAGAGATTGGATTGGTATACAAAATTGTAGCGAAAACTTTTCTAATTGAATTTAGTATTGACATACGTCTATAGTTTTCGGGCAAACTAGCATCTCCTTTTTTGAAAATCGCAAAAATAACAGCTTTTTCAAAACTTTGGGGAACGCATGCATTCTCTAACAAGTAATTATACACCGACAGCAAATATTGTTTAAATTCCAGCGCAGAATGCTTAACAAGTTCTACAGGTATCCCATCCATACCCAGTGATTCGATATTCTTCATATTTGAAAGACACAGTTCAAGTTCAGTTAAATCAACTGGTGAGTCAAGCTCGTCAACAGTTGTATTGGGAAAGGCGTAGTGAAATGATTGCAGTTCACTGCTCCCTGTCAATAGCGATCTAAAGTGAGATGCTAAGATATCAGCTTGTAATGATCTACCAGATATGCGATAATTGCCACAAATTTCCCTTACATTACACCAAAAGCTTTTCGAGTCTTTACAACTTTCTAGGTTACGAGCTAGGGTGCTTGTGTAAACTATCTTTTTATTCTGACAAACATGCTTATATAATTTATTTGCTTCTAAATATGCCGACTTAAAATACTCACTATTTGATTTTCGAAACAAGTTAAGGAGAGAAAAAACCTTATAACGGATTCTTCTGCACTCATAATCAAACCATTTACAAACGGCTACTGGTCGATTAGCAGAACGATTTTGCGAGGTGGAAGATCTTATTACATTACAAATTTTGTCCACAACCTCCTCGATTGGAGCAGAACTAGGAGAAGGAAGTGAAACAGTGTTGCGATTAAGCCTATTTCGATAGATATCCACTTCATGAGGTATCCATCTTAAGTTACATATATTATTTATCTCTCTCACATGAGTTTCTTGACAAAAGCTGGCACGAGTGAGGATCGGAAAATGGGTCGAGAAAGTTGCTTCTAGAACTTCAAAATCATCTACAGAAATCCAGTGTACTGGTGGACCGAGGAGATAGCTGCGCTACGCCGGATATGTCTGCAACTACGACGCATAGTCACCAGGGTAAAAAGAAGAAGAAGAAACTGTGAATCTATCAGAGTACAGAACCCAGAGCTCTGAGCTCAAGAAAGCCATCAATTCGAGCAAGAAACAGAAGTGGGAGGACCTGCGCCATGACCCCTGGGGACTCGGCTACAAGATCGTAATGCGGAAACTTGGAGCTCAGATGGAACCCCCTGTCTTCAGTGAATTAAAGATGGAACGCATCGTGGACATGCTCTTCCCAACTCATCCGGTCAGGCCCCCCGACATCACACCGGCCCAACGTTAGGAATTTCCAGCTATAAGCGAAGAAGAGTTAAGCATAGCGGTGCACTCCCTGCAAAATAAAAGAGCGCCTGTACCCGATGGAATTCCCATAGAAGTACTCAAAGTAACCGCCCAAAAATGTCCGAACTTCCTTTCTAAACATGTTTAACAGCCTCCTAGAGGAAGACATCTTCCCCAAGAGCTGGAAGGAGCAACGGTTGGCACTTATCAGCAAAGGCAAATGAGACCCGGATTCCCCATCGGTATACAGGCCTCTGTGAATGCTAGACACCACGGGGAAACTCTCGGGAAAGCTACTTAAGCCAGGGCTCACAGCGACAGTACAAACGTCAGGCGATTTGTCAGCGAGGCAGTACGATTTTCAGAGGGGTTATTCTACGATTGGAGCTATAAAGGAAGTAGTGAACGCTGCCCAAATCGCAAAACAGGGAAATCACTACTCCAGGAAGATCGTTTTGCTGGTAACCCTGGACGTACGGAATGCCTTCAACGCAGCCAGGTGGAGCGATATATTGGACGCGCTGGAACGGAGGTTCCACATTCCGGCATATCTACTGCGGATGGTGAAGAACTATCTCAGGGATCGAGAGCTACTCTACGAGACTACGGACGGCCCTCGAAGAAAACAAGTGACAGCAGGCGCAGCGCATGGATTGATCTTAGGACCAGACCTCTGGAACATCACCTATGACGACATACTACGCATGGAGATGCCTCAGGATGCCTTTCTGGTCGGGTACGCAGACGATATCGCCGCGGTGATTACGGCACGAGACTTCGATAGCGCCCAAAGAAAGCTGAACCAGGCCATGAGACGAGCAAATTCGTGGATCGAAGAGCACGGGCTCAAACTAGCAATGAAGAAAACAGAGAAGAGGATCCCTACACAAATCGACTTCAAAATCGGGGCAGAAGTAACAAGAAGCAGCGCCGCGGTGAAGTACTTGGGATTGAGGCTCGACACCAAGCTAACCTACTGGCAACAAATAAAGGCAGCAGCGGAAAGAGATTCAAAAACAACTGCATCACTGAGTAGGCTGATGGCAAATATCGGTGGTCCCACGGACAGTAAGCGAAGGTTACTTATAGCGACAACGCAGTCCATCCTTCTGTACGGGAGTGAAATTTGGGCAGACGCACTTAAACAAGAGTAGTACCGGAAACAGATGGCGGCAGTGCAAAGATGTGGAGTTCTACGTGTAGCTAGCTCTTACCGAACCGTTTCGCAACGAGCATCCCTTATAGGCGCAGGAGTAACTCCCATCGATCTCCTAGCGGCAAAAAGGAAGTACGTGTACGACAAAAAGGGGGAAATGTGATTGGAAGTGACTATCGAACAGGCAAAGGAGTGCACAAAAGAGAGGTGGAAATATCGCTGGAACTCGGAAACCAGAGGACGCTGGACGGCGAGGCTGATCAAAAACGTTGCAGATTGGAACGACCGGGAATACGGTGAGGTAAAGTACTACGTCACCCAGTTACTCACCGGGCACGGGTATTTCGACACCTTCATTCACAAAATCGGCAAGAAAACTAGTCCAACTTGCCAGTACGGTGACTCTGAAACCGACGATGCATACCACACTTTCTTCGCTTGCAGTAGATGGGAAGCCCAAAGTGAAGAAATAGAAAGAGATATGGGACCACTCAGCCCAGATAACATAGTAGATAAGATGTTGACCAACGACCGGACGTGGCACAAAATCTGCATGTATATCGAACGTATTCTCAGAAGAAAAAAAAGAGAAGAGGAAAACACTCGGGAAACAGTTGAACCCGTAAGTTAATATAAACAAACCCCCTGAAGTAATGCAAGGAGCGGTTCCGGGGGGGGGGGTGGAAGCTGAAAGGGTTATAAGGAGTTTTAGCCGGTATGGGGAAACCATACCGAGTCCGGCGCACGGGGATTGTCTAGGGTCAACGCCAAGATGACATCCTTATGATGCATAAAGCATTTCTCCTGAAACCCTAAAGGAAAAAAAAAAATTATTATAATTATTATTATTATTATTATTATTATTATTATTATAATTATTATTATTATTATTATTATTATTATTATTATTATTATTATTATTATTATTATTATTATTATTATTATTATTATTATTATTATTATTATTGTTATTATTATTATTATAATTATTATTATTATTTTTTTTAATATTATTATAATAATAATAATAATAATAATAATTATTATTATTATTATTATTATTAGTATTATTATTATGATTATTATTATTATTATTATTATTATTATTATTATTATTATTATTATTATTATTTTTATTATTATTATTATTATTATTATTATTATTATAATTATTATTATTAGTTAGTTAGTTAGTTAATATTATTACGGATTCCCCTAAGGGTTACAGGATTCCGTTCCTGACTTCAGTCTACCTCAGCCCTTCCACTTTCTCTCGTCTTGTCTTTTCTCACTTCCTCTAGCTCTTTTATCCATTCTTCTCCCCTCCCTTTTTCGTCCATTATTTCCGTCAACTTTTCCCCTATGGATTTTCCTTCATTTCCTCCTGATCTGCATCTTTCTATTACATGTTGCCACGTCTCTGGTTCACCCCCGCACAGTCTGCACATTCTCTCCTCTTCTCGTTTCCAATACTATCTTTCTCTCACCTCATTCCCTAGTCTAACTCTTGCTATTCTCCTCGTTCTTTCTGTCGTCCATCCTGCTTCCAGATAAAGCGGGATCCCCTCAGTCATTATTTCTCTATACCATCTGTTATATCTAGATTCCTTTATTTGTTCCCGCCTTTCCTTCTCCTGTTCTATTCTGTCTTCTCTTTCCACTCCCTCGTATCCAGTCGCACTATCATCTCTTCCCTCCCTTCCCCTCATTTCTTGCCTACCCTGTTCCAATCTTGATACTCTCACTTGTCCATCTCTCCCTCTCTCTTTCATATCCTGTAGACATTCCCTCGCTATTTCACTTCCCTTTCCATCTGTTAACTTCTCTTCATATTTCCATGCCCTTCTCCCTGCTCTTATCCTTATCTGGTCTCTTTTTGTTTCTTCTCTCACCATGTATCCTGGAGTTTGCCATTCTACACCTAGTGTCCATTTGAGGTACCTCTCTTGCATTGTTTCAATTTCTTTTCTCTCCTCCCATCCCCATATTTCCGCTCCATACCCCATCACCGTCCATACCAGGGTGTCGAAAAGCCACATCTTCCTCTCCCATACCCTCTTGAATTTTCTCCTTCCAATCCCCCATGCTTCCTATTATTATATTATTATTATTATTATTATTATTATTATTATTATTATTATTATTATTATTATTATAATATTTATTATTATTATTTTATTATTATAATAATAATAATAATAATATTTATTATTATTATTATTATTATTATTATTATTATTATTATTATTGTTATTATTTTTATTATTATTATTACTATTATTATTATTATTATTATTATTACTATTATTATTATTATTATTATTATTATTATTATTATTATTATTATTATTATTATTATTATTATTATTATCATTATTATTAGTATTATTATTATTATTATTATTATTATTATTATTATTATTATTATTATTATTATTATTATTATTGTTATTATTATTATTATTATTGTTATTATTATTATTATTATTATTATTATTATTATTATTATTATAATTATTATTATTATTATTATTTATATTATTATTATTATTATTATTATTATTATTATTATTATTATAATTATTATTATTATTATTATTATTATTATTATTATTATTATTATTATCATTATTATTATTATTATTATTTTTATTATTATTATTATTATTATTATTATTATTATTATTATTATTCCCTCGGGGGGTTTGTTGCTTCCCCCTAGATGGCGGGTCCTCAGGTGGCGGATAGAGGAGCGCTCTCGCAGAAATGCAAAGTAAGTGGGAAATAAAATACCACTGCCGGACCAAAAAAAGCAACTATGTGAAGGAACACAGAAAAAAGAAACCAATTATGGATAGATATGAGAAAAGGAGTAATTTTACGGTGCAGGAAGTCGGATCCCCAGTACCGGCGTCTGTCAGGAGTGATCGCGCGGGCTCCGAGACGTCGAAATACAACGACTGCAAGACAACTAAAAAAGAAAACGTAGCCCTAGGAGTGACCCACTTGGCTCCTACGGAACGTATAGCTACAAGTGAACCCAGTAGTAACCCCTTTAGGAAAGGAACGACACTGCTTCGTACACCCCCTCCAGCGGCAACTGGTCAAAAACAAAAGGAAGTGTTAGCTCCAGGAGTGGAACACTTGGCTCTCGCGAAACAGAAAGCTGCAAGTGAACCCAGGATAGATCCTTCCAGGAAGGGTGCACGTCTGCAACATACACCACCATCTGCAGCAGGAACCCCTTTAGGACCGACCGACACGCTCACGTGAAAAACTCCAGCTGTCCGAGATATCTTTCATGAAGCTATCACGAGCGCCCGTTTGGTAGAGGTGCCAAGACAGCCTGAAGCATCAAAACCTAAAGGTGAATTGAATAGTGGACCGCAGTCAACATCGCACAATTTCATCGATTCAAACGCGAACATAGATCTAGCCCTGCCGGGTCTTACGGTACAAATCGCGGAGGATATACTCTCAATTGAGTTGCAAAAATGCAGAGTTACCATAAAGGCGATGAAAAATGCATGTGCAAAGCAAAAGAATATCAGCTTGGATATCAAAAACGGAATTGCAGCACTAGAGGAATCTCTCGACAAGATGGAGTGGAAAGTTAAAGCCTCGACGGTGGAAAACTCACTGCCACAACATACCGTTAAGAATATACCGCCACTGGACGCGCCCAAGAAGCAAGGAGAAACAACAAGAACAACATCTGCGCAAAAAACGCCAGTTTCAAGCAAGAGACCACCATCTAGCCCTCTAACAAAGGAAACGAGCAGGAAAACAAAGAAGCCTCAAAAACCAGTCGAGCAGGGGAAAGAGAAAGAATCTGCAACTAACCCACAGGAGCAAAAAATTACGGACACTCAAGCTCTAAACGCCGAGAAAGACAGCTTTGCAGAAGTCCTTAAGAAAAAGCAAGGGAAAGCGCCAGTGAAACTGAAGCCTACTAATAAGGAGCGAGCTCAGGAGTCGCCTAAAAACGGAGCCAAAGAAAAGAGAAGAAGGCATCGAAATCTACGCCCCGAGGTAATTCTGATCAAACCGAAAGGTAGTGAGAAGTACAGCGATATTCTGCGGGAAATTCGAAAAAATGCCAACCCTGATGACATCAAAACCGTAGTTAAATCTATACGACAGACCAGAGCAGGGGAATATCTTTTAGAACTCGGGCGAGAGTCTAAAGACAAGGAAGGCTTCGGGAAATCTCTCAGAGACATACTAGGTGAAAGAGCAACAGTCCGTAACCTTGAACCAAAAGTTGGTCTGGAGATTAGGGATCTAGATGAGCTGACCACAGCTGAAGAAGTTCAAGAAGCCATTAAGAGGATGACATCTGATCCCAACTTGGATCTTCAAGTCATAGTCACATGAACGAACAGAAGTTCGCAAAAAATGGCCATAGTTCATATGAATGCTAGAGCAGCCAGTGAGATGTTGAAGATACCCCGAATAAAGATTGGTTGGGTGCAATGCAGAATCAGACGCAGAGTGGAAGTCCATAGATGTTATAAGTGCTTTGGGTACGGACATCAACAGGCAACCTGCAATGGCATAGACAGAAAGGGGCAAGGACTGTGTTTCAACTGCGGAGAAAAGGGCCACAAGAAAAAAGAATGCCAAAATCCGTCAAAGTCCTGTCTGTGTGAGGGTTTAAAGACCCATCCGAATGCATTGGAGCACGCTCCGGGCTCAGGAAAGTGCCAAGTCTTCCGACAATTACTCGAGAAGGCGAAACAAAAGGCTCCACAATGACCAGAATCCTACAAGCCAATATTCACAGGAGTCTAACCGCCAACAACCTGCTGGTAAGACTTAGAAACGAGCTGCAAGCAGATATAGTCATCATTAGTGAGCAGTACATTAACAAAGAAGCACCTAACTGGATTGCGGACTCATTGGGAACTGCTGCTATATGGATTCCGGATGCAAGAAACTTCCCCGTCAAAAGCCAAGGCGCAGATAGGGGCTTTGTGTGGGTAAAATGTGAGGGAATCACAATAATAAGCACTTATCTCAGCCCATCCGACAGGATTGATGAGTTCCGGCAAAAGCTGGAAAACTTGGAAGACTTTATGAGTGATGTCGAAGGGGAGATATTGGTTGCCGGAGACTTTAATGCTAGATCCCAGGAGTGGGGAATGCCAACCACAGACTCAAGAGGAAGGCAAATACTGGAGATGGCTGCGCGGCGTGGACTAAATGTAGCAAACGTAGGAAACAAACCTACTTTCAGGAGACCTGGCTGCGAAGGTACCATTCCCGATGTAACTTTTGCAACGGAATCTATATCCGCAAAGATAAAAAACTGGAGAGTGATCGAGGACTACACAGGCAGCGACCACCAGTACATCATCTTTGACCTGGAACATCCCGGACCTCGAGCTTCAAATCGGAACCAAGCTCCAGCTCTGAGATGGAACGTAAACCGACTGAACGAAGAGACCTTCTCATCAGTGATCGAAGATGGAAAAGCCGCAGCTCTTGGAGTAGAGGGATCTGCGGAAACAAAAGCTGGAGCCACGATGCGACTCATAAGCCTCGCGTGCGAAGCTTCGATGCCTCGAAGGACCGACCGAAATAGAAATAGGGATCCTGTATATTGGTGGACCGAAGAAATAGCTGAACTCCGAAAAAGATGCCTACAACTTAGACGCAGTCACCAGGGGAAGAAGAAGACACGCTGATGCAACAGAAACTGATCTGGCGGATTTCAGAACAAAACGATCCGAGCTCAAGAGGGCCATCAATTCGAGCAAAAAACAAAAGTGGGACAATCTTCGCCAAGACGTAGACAGTGACCCCTGGGGACTAGGCTACAGGATTGTAATGCGGAAACTTGGAGCCCAGATGGTTAACCCTATCTTAAGCGAAGAAAAAATGGAGCACATAGTCGACACACTCTTCCCAACTCATCCTGTCAGGCCACCCGACACCACATTGGCCCAAGGACAGGAAATACCATCGTTCAGTGAAGAAGAGTTGAGTTTAGCTGTGAAAACTATGCACAGCAAAAGAGCACCCGGATTGGATGGAATACCAGTGGAAGCGGTAAAAATAACTGCCCGCACATGCCCTCAACTCCTGCTAAAAATGTACAACAGCTGCCTGGAGGAAGGAGTCTTTCTTAGGAGATGGAAGACGCAACGTTTAGTACTCATCGGCAAGGGAAAAGAGACCCGGAGTCCCCATCTGCGTATAGGCCTCTGTGTATGCTAAATACTGCAGGAAAGCTTCTGGAAAAAATGCTTAGACCAAGACTCACAGTCGCAGTACAGACAGCAGGAGATCTGTCAGAAAGACAGCATGGTTTTAGAAAAGGCCACTCTACGATCGGGGCGATTGACGAAGTAGTGAAGGCTACCCAAATCGCCCAACAGGGAAATCATTACTCAAGGCGGATTGTATTACTAGCGACTCTGGACGTCAAAAATGCATTCAACTCAGCCAGATGGAGTGACATGCTGAACGCGGTCGAGAACACTTTCAATATTCCAACCTATCTCCTCCGGATGATGAAAGATTATCTCAAGGACCGGGAGCTAGTCTACGAAACAACAGAAGGCCAGCGATGTAAGCAGATCACGTCCGGAGCAGCACAAGGATCAATCTTGGGGCCGGACCTCTGGAACATATCGTATGATGGCATTCTTCGCATGGATATGCCAGAAGATACTTTCCTGGTAGGTTACGCAGATGACATCGCCGCGGTGATTACGGCAAGAGACACCGAAAGTGCGCAAAGGAAGCTAAACCAGGTCATGCGACGGGTAAATTTTTGGATGGATGAACACGGCCTCTGCCTTGCTACCGAAAAAACGGAGATAGTTCTTCTGACAACAAAGAGGATTCCTACCCTAATAGATTTCCATGTCTGCCCTGAAGTCATTAGAAGCAAAGACGCAATAAATTATCTGGGAGTGACTATTAACACAAAACTCACTTTCTGGCACCAGATAAAAAATGCGGTGGAACGAGTTGCAAAAGTGATCACATCACTGAGCAGACTGATGGCAAACGTTGGTGGGCCTACGGCCAGTAAGCGTATCATTCATATTTTTCAAGTAAGCGAAGACTCCTGATGTCGACCACGCACGCCATTCTCCTCTACGGATGCGAGATTTGGGCAGACGCACTTCGGCAGGATAAGTATCGAAAGCAGCTGGCAGCAGTACAGAGACGCGGAGCTCTACGCGTTGCAAGCTCATACAGAACTGTGTCGGAACCAGCCATCCTTGTTATCGCAGGTGTGACACCCATCGATCTCCTGGCTACACAAAGGAAGTACGTGCACGACAAAAAAGCAGAACTAGGCGTCAAATTGGCAACCGAACAGGCAAAGGAGCGCACGAAACAAAAGTGGCAAGAGTGCTGGAACTCGGAAACGAGAGGACGCTGGACAGCGAGGCTGATCAGAGAAGTGAGCAAATGGAATGACCGGAAACACGGTGAGGTTAACTATTACGTCACCCAGTTACTCACCGGACACGGATATTTCAACGCCTTCCTTCACAAGATCGGCAAAACAAGTAGTCCAGTCTGCCAGTACGGTGACTCTGAAACCGACGATGCATACCACACTTTCTTCGCTTGCAGTAGATGGAAAGCCCAACGTGAAGAAATAGAAAGAGATATGGGACCACTCAGCCCAGATAACATAGTAGAGAAGATGTTGACCAACGACCGGACGTGGCACAAAATCTGCATGTATATCGAACGTATTCTCAGAAGAAAAAAAAGAGAAGAGGAAAACACTCGGGAAACAGTTGAACCCGTAAGTTAATATAAACAACCCCCCTGAAGTAATGCAAAGAGCGGTTCCGGGGGGGTGGAAGCTGAAAGGGTTATAAGGAGTTTTAGCCGGTATGGGGAAACCATACCGAGTCCGGCACACGGGGATTGTCTAGGGTCAACGCCAAGATGACATCCTTATGGTGCATAAAGCATTTCTCCTGAAACCCTAAAGGAAAAAAAAAAATTATTATTATTATTATTATTATTATTATTATTATTATTATTATTATTATTTTTATTATTATTATTATTATTATTATTATTATTATTATTATTATTATTATTATTATTATTATTATTATTATTATCATTATTATTATTATTATTATTGTTATTATTATTATTATTATTATTATTATTATTATTATTATTATTATTATTATTATTATTATTTTTATTATTATTATTATTATTATTATTATTATTATTATTATTATTATTATTATTATTATTATTATTATTATTATTTTTATTATTATTATTGTTATTATTATTATTATTATTATTATTATTATTATTATTATTATTATTATTATTATTATTATTATTATTATTATTATTATTATTATTATGATGATGATTTTCCACAATTGGCTGGTATCATGTAACGGCGGCGGCGCATGGAGGTAAACGCACGGGAGTACTCAAGGTCGCTGACCAAGCATTCCATCGGGGGACAATGGGGCAGTAGTTCGAGGTCAGGTGCAGGAAATTAGTTTTAAGTTTATTTAGTCTGAGTGGAATCACGGAAAGGATAAGGCATTAAGAATTAATAAATTATATCAAATTCAAACGAGTTCTTTTACTTAGTAAGTCGAACTGTAGCGTTTTTTTTGAGATAACGAATTAAAAATCCGTTTATTGGCGCCCGGGGGACTGGCAAACTGCATCCTTTTCGCCTAGGAATCCATACTAAACTTATTACGCTTCATTGAAGTGAACGTACACATGGGAACACAGTTACCATTCTAGATTTGAAGTATAACATTTAGCATATACATGAGAACAAGCGAATATTCCAAATGGCTAAAGGATGTGGAGTGAAGTTGATCGTGCCAATAGTAGGACACTTTAAATGTCCAAACGGGATAACACGACACTTTCCTGCCAGCTGCCCCCTTTCTTTTTTTTTCAAACCCTTCGCGTCGTTACGTGAAAAAAAATCTTTTTTTTTCTTTTTTTTTTCTATTTTCAAATAGAAATCTAAGAGCATTATGCTCAGAGTGTGAGTGATAAAAACATTAAAAATAATTAAATAAGATAAAATAGAAAAAAAAGAAACAATTTCAAATTGAAAGCAGCAAAAGGCTTTAAAATTCAAAAAAAGATAAGTGCTTAGTATTCCACAAACTATTTGTGGAAAAGATAAATCTTTAAAGTGGCTATAAAATTCAAAAAAAACACAAGTGCTTAGTATTACACGAAATATATGTGGAAAAGCTAAATCTTTAAAGTTTATTAAATTTATTACATTTTCATATCTCAGTGAGTGCTTTCAGTGAGAAATATATACAAAAAAAAAGAAAAAAAGAAACTGCTAAAGGTTTATTTGCGTTACCTGTGTCTGGACAAAGTAAGAATTTTTCTTTTTTTATAAAATGGATCAAATTTCGCAATAAATTGTTGAATTGACTGGTGCAGTTAGCACTTTAATAAGCCAGTGTAAGGGCTTGGATATGAGGATTCAAATTGTTGAAGAGAGGGCAGCTGCGCCAGGTCCTGCGAGGATATCTTTGGACCGCAGTCGCAGTTTTGAACTCAGTCCTCCACAAACAGAGGCTGAGCTAAGAGAAATTAGCAAACTGCCCGACTATGTTAAGGAACTGAATTGTCTTCATTGGGTATTGTATACATGCTGTGGAAAGGATCCTTAAAGACTATGATATCGTCAAGTCGAAGCCCTTCTACCAGGGTATACTTCAGCATATTGGAGGCCCTGCTGACGCTGCATTAGACAGTTACAACATTTTCGATGGGAACTTGCATTACGCAGATAAGCGAGATTTACGGTCTCTCGATCACCAGTTGAATCAGCTTGCTCAGAAGGGGAGCAAGTTATATGAGTTCTATGCGGCCGTTAACCATCAGATATCGCTGATAACTTAAACCCTATGTACCCCCGAGAGGGGCCCAACCAAATCATGTAGGACAAAATAATCGGTTTAATTGGAACTCTCGCCACGAAAGCGGTCGTCCACCGAGCACAGGACCAAACCTTTACCGAAAATGTACTGTGACCGAACTGTTTAGAGCAACCAGGTCGATTACGTAAATCATCCAAAACCTCAAAATCCATTTAAGCGTAGGGCAGTCTTTGATAACTTTCCGAACAAGCAACAGCGGCTGTATAATATTAAAGCGGCTGATGAAGTGGATTTAGTAAAATACTCCGCTTCTGCAGAAGACGCTGCTTGTGAAGAAATAAGTTTTGTGACGAGCGTACCATACATAGAGTACGCAACCAAAAATAGGGTCCTGTTGATACGGGGGCCAACAAAATCTTCGTTAACTTAAAAATCGATCAGCCCACAATTTTTTTAAACTTAACTATATGCCTGTAAGACCTAAGGTCTTTTAAATGCAACCTGAATTGCACGGCACTAGTTTGTCAACGTTGATTTGAGAACCAGGTATTGACCGTCTCGTTTTAACCCATGGGCGGCATCCAATTAAAATTGGAGGTATAGAAAAGAGTGCGCCTAGCGTGGGGATCGAACCCACACGTCCTAGTTAGCAATCAAGCCCTTTATACACTGCGCCATTGCTAACCAAGACCTTTTTTTGTGGAGTCACCGGAAAAAATAAAAATATTCAAATATGTTGAGGGAAGATTCTTTGCTGGGGCCGGTGATGATACTTCAGTCAGATTCTTTGTCCTATCTGGACTTGATCCCTTCGATGGAATCATTGGAGATGACACACTGAAAGAGCTTGATGCTGTCATCAATAAAAAAAACCTTATACTCACAATAAAATCTCATTTCAAAATTAAAAAGTATTCCGCGGAGTAAATGTGGTCTTCAGTGAAGGTCTCTCCTATGAATTAAGGCTAGGACTACAGTCTCTGATTGAAAAATACGAATCGCTCTTTGGACCAATTAATGTCCACGAAGTAATTGATACTTCCGTTCAGGCGAAAATAAGAACACGTACGGACGATCCAATTTACACAAAGAGCTATCCGTATCTATCAAGCCTAAGAGAAGTTGTTGAGGAAGAAATAACCAAACTCCTAGGTTAAGGAATTTGGCCTGCTAGAAGCCCTTATAATTCACCAATCTGGGTTGCGCCAAAGAAACCCAAGGCAAATGGTGAAAAGCAGTACAGGATGGTCATCGATTACAAGAGACTGAACAACGTCACAATTTCTGATGCATATCCTATACCTGATATAACGCCACAATCGCTAGCCTAGGGAATGCTCGAAACTTAACAACTTTAAATTTAACTTCGGGATTTCACCAAATCCCCATGAAACCCTCAGACATACCTAAAACGGCGTTTTCCACAATGAATAGGAAATACGAGTTTTTGAGATTGGCATTCGGGATCAAGAACGCACCGCCCATTTTTCAACGCACAATTGATAATGTGCTCAAGCCATTCATAGGAAAAATATGTTACGTTTATATTGATGATATAATCGTCTTCACTGAAATCGAAGAGAAGCATTTGACAAATCTTGATATGGTTTTGAAAAGGCTTAGCGAGGCGCACTTGAAGGTTAACCTCGAAAAAAAAAACATTTTATGGACACAAACGTAGAATTCCTTGGCTACGTTATATATAACACCTGATGGCGTACAACCAGATAAGAAAAAAATAGAGGCAATCCGAAAAATGAAACCTCCTGTAAATTCGAAAAAACTTAAATCGTTCCTCGGACTTACATCGTATTACAGGAAGTTCACCTGAGACTATGCAAATGTCGCCAAGCCTTTGACGAAATTAACAAGGGCAGAAAATGCCCAAGTTAAAGCCAACCAGTCAAGAAAAATTTAAATCAGCTTAGACGAGAATGCATTGAAATCCTTTAACGATTTAAAAGATCTCCTTACTTCTGCTGAAGTCCTGGCATTCCCAAATTTCAATAAGCCATTTATTCTCACGGCCGATGCTTCGCACATTGCAATTAGTGCAGTTTTGTCACAAGGTGAAACAGGCAACGAAAGACCTATAGCCTTCATTTCAAGATCTTTGTGTGATAGTGAAGAACACTAGGCGACAAACGAAAAGGAGATGTTGTATATAGTCTGGGCTCTAAGGTCTTACCTTTACGAAGCAACAAAAATTAAAATATTCACCGACCACCAACCGCTAACATACGCTCTAGGCAATCGCAATTACAATGCGAAGCTGAAGCGTTGGAAGGCGAGGATTGAAGAATATAATTGCGAATTAATATATAAGCCGGATAAGTCAAATGTAGAAGCGGAAGCGCTCTCAAGACTTAAAATTGATAACGAACACTCTTACGCCTCAGCGAAAGCTGAAACCGAAGGCCAAGTGAATGCGTTACTTAGTGAGTCCTCAACGGAATCTGCCTCTGAAGGAAACCATTTCATGAATGGCGACGGATCCGAAACTGAAACAGCTTTAGAGTACACATCCTGCACGGAATCCCCCAAGGAAGAATCGGTATCCACTGAATCTGTCAATGGAACAATGTACAGGGCAGAGCAAGATGCGACAGATCTGATCCCACATGTTGAGGTGCCTCTCAACGTCTTTCGGAACCAGATAATTATAAATGTGTCAGATGTTCCCGTTGATTCTTATGAAGAACCGCATCCCGGCTACTCTAGTCACAATTTCGCAACTCCATATTTAGACAAACAAGCGTTAACAGACGTCCTGAAGGCGAAAATGCAGCCCACTGTTGTGTATGGCATCAAGATTCCCGAACTTTGTATGGAATTGCTTCAAAAAATTTATTAAGAAACCTTTTCAAATTATAGAATAAGGCTAACTCAAAGATTGGTAGAAGATGTTAAGGACGAGAATCGAGTATGGGAACTCATAAGTAAAGAGCACAGGCGAGTACACATAAATGATCGAGAGAATAAGGAACAACTTCTCGAAAAATATTATTTCCCAAAATTGAGTAGCTTGATAAAATGTTACATAAAGTCCTCTGACATCTGTCTCGCCAATAAAAATAATAGACACCCGGCAACTCCAATGTTTCAGCCTACCCCATTTCCGTCTTATCCTTGTGAAATTCATTATGGAAATCCAGGGGGGAAATTCAAATCATGGATTGACAAATTCTCTAAATATGCCAAATTATTCCACATTAAGAATAAGTCATCTCTCCATCTAAGGGATAGAGTGATAAAGATTCTTCATTATTTCACTGTCCCAAGGATACTTGTCACTGACAATGAGAGAAGTTTTCTTAGCTCTGTAATGATAAACCTCATTAAAATGCTCGATATCGAAATGTATCAGCCACCCGTTAACCGAAGCGAAGTCAGCCGACAAGTTGAGAGATTTCATTCCACGATTCTAGAAATCTATCGATGCTTGAAGGCTGAATACAAGGAGTTGAAATTGAAAGAGGATTGCTAAACATCTCTGTTGATCGATATAACAACACGATCCACTCTATAACCGAGAGAAAACCATTTGATATATTTTTCAACAGGAGCACAAGAGTGAATTTCCAAAATACGGCGAACTTCAAGATAAAGGTGAACCAAAAGCTTAGGGAAAACAATCGGCGGAAACAAGAAAATAGGAATGCATGGTATAACAAAAATATGTCAATCCCAAAAAAAATTAAAAAAGGTGATATAGTTTATACTTCCTTTAGAAGGATTCAGGGAAAGCATAAGCCACTGTATTGGAAGGAAGTGATGGCTAAAGATAATAAGGGCACTACAATTACAGACACATGCCGAAAAATTCACAAAGCACAGTTAAGAAACATATAATTATAAAACAAATGAAAGCACACACATATGAAAAACCTCATGTGAGAGAGGAAGCACACATAAAACAAATGAAAGCACATTAATTATTATGTCCATACATTCCAAATTTTGTATATGAAAACACACAAGAACATTGTTTAGGAAAAATACATGAAATAACTAAATATATTAAATATATTTCACTGGATGAATACATACATTAATTTTATAAAAAAAGAAATAATAAAATAAAAAAAGGGGCAATGGCACCTTATGCAAATTATAATTACTCTAGAATGTTATACATAAACAAAATTACATAGACCATTTTTCTTAAATCACATTTTTTGCTCTAACTTTAATAATTTCTTCTGTTTATTGTAATTCCTATCATATTTTAATATATAATAATTAATTCTGAACCTAACTTGTAAAATCTAATTACTTATTTTCTTTCTTATTTATAAAAATATTTTTAATCATAATCTTTAAATTAATAATACATTCTAGGTTTAATTTGCAAATATGTTATACATTTTATATTGGATAAGCGATTTTTCATTAGTCATGAGAATTTAAAAAAATCTGAAAATAATTTTATATTTAAATTGGACACCAATTGCTTGACATTTCCTTTTACCAATTTAACCCCTTATACAGATTTATATTCTTAACGGGCGTGCAGGGTTTCAGGATCTTCGAGTACAAATATCCATTGGTCACAATGAAGGAAGGACAAAGATGGATCATCGATGGACACTTCAAACTGGTGCATATGATCCGATTGGACAAATTTTCAGATTTGCTGAATAAAATGACAGGAGCCGTCGAAACAAGAATAACCCAACTTGAAAGAAAGATCGTTGCACGTCATCACCTTACTCAACTTGACGAACCGCTCGATTCACTGATGGGAAGGACTCACAGGAGACAAAGGTCAATCAACTGGGTCGGTTCTGCATGGAAATGGCTGGCGGGGAACCGCGACGCAGCAGATTGTGATAAAGTGCTCAAAAACGAAGAAGACATAATTAGCAACAATAACCAGCAGTACAAGAGAAACGAGAGGATCCTAAGCATAACGGAGGATATTACACGAAAGATAAACTGCGTCATCAACAGCACTGCCAACCAAGTGGCTTCATCCAATAGGGTTATGCATGAGCAAGGTATTATAGACGATCAAGGAAGAGTTTATGAAATCGTTCGTGCCTGTCTAATGGCGAGGAGTGGAATCGTTAATACTAACCTGCTGGATCAAGAAGAGATCAACGAAG
>OU343161.1:138693941-138756573 GCA_910595825.1 Philhelius pedissequus
AGATTCATGCACCTAGAAGTACAGCACCTGATGAGCCCAACTGTAGTACCTGGGCGAAACGCATTTTGGACTTAAGGTCACAAAAACATTCAATTGGCTTTAAATCCACACATTCCACTAAAACAAAAATAATATAATCATATTGTTTGCGTTTTCTTCAATTAATTCACTTACCAGAACACGGGGAAAACATACAAGGTATGTTTGCTTAGTTCATCTTGCAAATCCAACATGTTTTCGACAGGTTTTATTTAAAACTTGTAGTTTATCAAAACGAGTGGTTTATCAAAATTGTACGGGAAAACTTGTATTTTCGCCTTAGGTTTTCAGCCAAACCGATAATTTGGCGAAAACCGTGTTTTGGGTTTGGTATGAAAAGGCTATTAAGCCGTGCTCAAATATGTTAGTTTATTATATTATATAAATTGTGTTAAGACTTAAAGAAAAATAAAGAATTTATTAATCTTGAACCTTGAAGACTTTGACGACTCCATTAGATCTAGACATGAGATGTAATAACGCAGAAGCTATAGGAAGTGCAGTTTGTTTATTTAATTTATTTGTAAAATTATAAATTCGATTAAATGAAAATATGCGATTATTAATTTTCTTGAGAATAAATACCTTAACAAATATGCAAATTTAAACTAACACTGCTAAATTTTAAAAATCAATTTCATAATTCACATAACTATACCTATGCATCCAATACAAAACCATAAAATGCCGTTTTTCTACCGTATAATGTTGTATTTTTTTACTCGACTTTTATGCATTTTCTATACAATCTTCCCGTTTGCGCATTTTTTATTTTACCCGCCTCTTATTGTTATTCATTTTCAGCAACTTTTAGTGTTGAAAGAAATTTGTTAATTTGGACACTAGGCGTATCCTAAAACATTCCACCCTATGATATTACTATAGATTCTATACACAATTGCTGTATTGCTGCTCCACACAACTTGTGTTCTTTTGTCCTATCCCATATATGTAGCTGATGACAAGTATTATGCTACTGTAGGCAAAATGTGCTCGGCTGTATGTCCCATTTTCTTGGATGTGTTGTTATACATTGGGTGTGTTGTACGTTTTACAACCTTATTCTTTGATGATCACTTCAATTTAAAGTCTCACACTCCTTGAAGTAATTCATTAAATGGGAATGCAATTGTTTTGCCGCCCACTCCTATCCAATAGCAGCGCTAAGCATGCAGCACACCATCGACCCTATTAGAATAGCTTTTGTTTGCAATTTTCTGTATTGCTTCTTTGTGTCGTTTTTAATTTCTAAGATGACAAGCGGAGTGGAATCCTGTTTTTAGTTCATTGTTGTTTTTTTTTCCATTTGAATTCTGTACGAATTTACGTATAATGATTTTTATATTTTGCTATCAAATTTTTGCAATAAAAATGTTAAGGGAGTTGCGGAAAAAATTGAACAAAATCGAACGTTTTGTCAGTGTTCTTTTATAAAAGAGTATGGCATTTACGATGAGGAATACATTTTATATTTGTCTAAAAGTTTGCAATATTGAAAATGGGCTCATCAGTTACAGAAATACAACAAAGTTATTGTTTGATATGTATTTGAAGTTGATAATTTATGAAGCTGTAGGTAAACCGGAAATATTTGGACTTAATAGTTGTATTTAAAAATGGAGACAGAAAACAAAACAAAATAAAATGCAAGACTGAATCGCACGTACATGTTCTTATGATCGACTGCATCGTAATCACCATATTCTTAGTAAAAACTGTTAAATGTGCGATTCCACAAAAATTGAGTAACTTTTAGTGATATTTTGTTTATGATATTATTTAAACCAAATTCCTGCAAAGTCTGATATTTAAGATCGCTAGTCTAATGAAGATAGTGCTCATGACTGGGCCAGTTTTTTTGGTGTAGATTCTGCGATATATCGTTTTTTTCTGAATTTCACTGCCAGGGGACTGACGAGGGTGACACAGTACTGATCAAATACACAACTTCATAAGAAAATAATGGAATTTATTGACATTTAGCGTAAGTCTCTTAGGATCTTATTGTTGAATATAACATTCGTATGCTTTTATGCACGCTACATACTACATACAGCGCTAAATCTGATCTAGAAAGTAGATATATTTGTGCAATTAGAAACTTCAGTTTTTTGTTTTATTCTAAAATTAAAATCCATACAGAAAGGATATCTTGTTTTTATTTCAATATATATCAAAGGCATATAAGCGGTGATTTTTTAAGAGCTTGGTTTTTGAAAATTCAAAAAACACAGAAACTTGTAAAAAGTGAATGAAATTTTTATTTGGATCGATAAATCAATTTCTGCCATTTACTTTTTAAAAATAATTTCACTTAAATGTTGCACGCGGCTACGCTTCAGATGGTCCATTCTGAAGGTCCAATTTTGGCAAACTTTTTCACACATTTCGGCCGGAATCTCACCAATGACGCGTTCAATGTTGGCTTCCAAGGCAGCAATCGTGTTTGGCTTGTCCCCATAGACAATAGACTTAACATAGCCCCACAAAAAATAGTCTAACGGGGTCAAATCACATGATCTTGGTGGCCAATTGACTGCGCCAAAACGTGAGATCAACTGCTCACCAAATTCGCCTCTCAATTGATGCATGGTTTCGCGTACAGTGTGGCATGTGGCACCGTCCAGTTGGAACCATATATCGACCGAGTTCAATTCTTGCATTTTCGGCAAAAAAATATCTGTTATCATCGAACGGTACCTTTCTCCATTGACCGTAACCCTGCGGCCTTCATCGTCCTTGAAGAAGTACGGCCCAATGATACCGCCTGCCCATAAACCGCACCAAACAGTGCATTTTTCGGGATGCATTGGTAGCTGCTGAATTGCCTCTGGCTGCTCTTCACTCCAAATACGGCAATTCTGCTTATTCACGTATCCATTTAGCCAAAAATGAGCCTCGATTATGACGACCATAAAACGGACGTAGCTTGCGAAACCCATTTTTCACAGAGCACGAATTTTGATAATAAATTTCAATAATTTGCAAACGTTGTTCAGGCGTAAGTCTATTCATGATGAAATGGCAAACAATGCTGAATCGAAATGTCAAATGGTCGTGGAATTTGTCATGTGTGATCTGTCAAAAATATAAACGTCAAAAACCAAGTAGCAAAAAAATCACCCTTTATATATATATTCATTTGTTCAAATCTAGATTTAATATGTGATGGCCCCAGAGCTCTAAACAATTTAAATAATGGCTGATTCTTTACGAACATCAATTTCGAAGTTTGTAGCGGATAATTACCACATATGGAAATTTAAGCTAGTACTCCTACTTCGGAGGGATAGTTTGTGGGACATTATTATCAAAACTGATTACAGATCCATTCACTCTGGAATAGGGCCAAAAAGGATTGCGAGTCCGGAACTGGTATTGGCATATGAGTAGAAGATAGTCAACTTCATCATGTGAGAAGGGCTAAAACAGACAAGACAGCATGGGATAAGCTAAAGGAACACCATGAAAATGCTGGTCTAAGAAATAATTTGTAACTTAAATTTGTAACTTAAAACTTAAAACAATCAAAACAATTGTCCAAGTAATTCGGTCATGAAGGTAACAAACAAGATGAGTGCGGATTTTACTAAAATGTTGGTGAAGGCTTGGTTTTGGATTCAGGAGTCACAGTACATATCTAAAACAAGCTGGATATATTCATATAACAGCAGGAAATAGAGAGCAAATCACTTCGGAAGGAGAGGGTACCTGCAAAATAAAGACCACCAACAGCAAGAGCAAAGAGGTTTCAATGCTTATTGAAGACATCCTTTATCTTCCAAATCTGCAAGGGAGCTTACTATCAATAAAGAAGTTAATGGAAAAAGGATACACAGTTCTATTTTGTGGTAAGCTATGTGAAATTCGATCTAAAGATCGATTCGAGGTAGCAGTTGGAGGTCTAGTATTAAATCTTTTTAAGCTCACATAAAAAGAAACTGAAATCAAAGTATTATATATTGAAGAATGCGGCGAAGAAGGTAACTGTTTACATCACTGGCACCGTATATTTGGCCATTGCAACTACGAATCACTTAAACGACTAGATTCGAAAAAAAATGGTAAGTGATCCTTTAAAGTTTATAAATTGCAATAAAATCAATGACTGTGAAATTTGCATGGAAACAAAAATGACTCGTCAACAATTTAAGTAAAAGTGAAACAGAAAGAGCACTGCACCTTTAGACCTCCTTCAAAGTGATATTTGCGGACGCATGCAAATGAAAACACCTACCGGGAAAACATATTTTCTAACTTTTATTCACAATTTCAGTAGATACACTGTTGTTTATTTGACAAAGGCGAAATCCAAAGCTTTCGATCGCATAATAGAGTACACAAACAATAAATTTTCAACAAAACCTAAGATAATTAGATCGGACAATGGTGGTGAAGACACAGTGGGTCCAGTTTTAAATTATGTACAAAAGGAAGGCGTTGTATATCAACACACAGTTCCATATACACCACATTAAAACGGGACTGCTGAACGAAAGAACAGGCCTTTCCTTGAAATGGCAAAATGCATGCTACTAGATGCAAGAATGACTTATGATTTCTGGGGTGAAGCGATCATGACATATTTTGAGTTTTTTTAAGAGGCGACATTACGCTATAAATAAAAATAAGTAAAAAAATGTTTACACACTCTAATAGTTGAAATAAGAGTTATCTAACACAAAAAAAAAATCTGTACCCTGGAAACACGTCAGTCCTCTGGCACCGTATCAGACAAAGGACTGGCGCCAACGGACTGATGAAAAAGACATGAATTTGAGGTTATTATTAGAACCAATGTTTATTTTTTTTGTCATATAAACAAGCTACATTTGATTAAATAAGAGTTAACTAGTGTAGTATGTAAATTATTAACTAAATGTAATTGTACCATTAACTGATCTTTAGACTTTCGCAGATAGGTGTCGCACACCTCGTCTGCGAAAGGCAGAAACTGGAATGTTAAAAAGAGATAAAAGAAAAGTGAGCTTGTCGCACTTTCCTTTTAACAGAATTCAATTCAAAAGAAGCCGCAGACACGCGAGGAACCATTTTTGTTGTCCTCCAAAATGTTAAAATATAAGTTAAAACCAAATTGTATTAAATGAAGGAAAGTTAAATATTTATTGACTAAACTAGGTATAAATTAAAATAAAACACATGTTTATAAGAAAATACTAACTCACTATAGGACTGATATTTTGACTGGACACGCACGTGTTTCCACGCCAAGCACAACACTAGCACTGGCACAGTAATGGTGTGGTCTGCGGCTAACTTTACTAATAACTTTGAACGTTAACAGTAATTAGAATTGGACTGACGAATAAAACTGAACACAAAGTTTCTTATTATTTTAACAACAGCGGTGAGAATATTATGTTACGAAAATTGAGATATACGTTATAAAGATATCTCAGATTGTAGGAAATTACCAAATTTGCTGAAATTGAGGTTAATATTTAATACACAGGCATTTGATTCCGGATTTTTGGAGTGATGACATGCCAAAGAACAGACATTTTGTGAATATATAGTGATGTTTAATAAACTTATATTTAAAATAAATAGCTAAAATTGGGTGACCAAATAAAAGACTGTAAATTGTTTTAGAACAAAATAAAAACAGTATTAAAAAATATAATTAAAGTTAGTTCTACTGACTGATGACAGCAAGTTACCCCATTTTTGTGGAATCACCCAAATATATTTTTAAGTCGTTTTTAACTAAATGTTTGGATTTAAAAAAAAAATTCGCAAGGCAATTCCGCCCGGGCTTCCGGTGTCCGGGGGACCCCAAATTCAATTCATACACAAATACGTTTACATTGGATGTATGTATATTTTAAGAAATATATAAGGCTGTGAGTGCCAAAGTGGTGCAACCCACAAAAAGAGAAATATTTAGTTCGGAATTTCGTTCATTTTCTTGATTTTTAAAAATGTATCCTCGAACTCAAGAAAATCAACGAAAACATTATAAAATAACTAGCCGACCAAGCGAACTTCGTCCCGCCCCAAATTGAACGCCTTCAAATAAACTCCAGAGCTATAATAAAACCCCTCCTGGGGGTAAGCCTTGACGTGGCGGAGGGGCTTACGGTGACTACTACTGTGAAACATTGAGCTATGCGTTCGCAAAACTTGATTCTGCAGTAGGGCCACCCATGGTCGACAGGTCGAAGTGGAGTAGGATGTTGCTACTAATTACCCCCCAACGAAGGAGTGTTTCGCACCAAGGCACTCCCAATAAATTTGACGGTAGCGGGAGAATTCTCGCGATGGAATCATTTTTAGCGTCACTAGTTCCAGTCAGGTTGAACTACTTGGTGAACACCTTGTATAGACTACTCAGAAGTAATCAGAGCAAAGGCTTATAAGGAGCGGTAAATCCAGACTCTCGTCCTTGGAGTTAATAAAGGACCTGGCCCTCCAGGTTGGGGGATCCTGCCGCTGGGGTAACTGCCCGACGTAGGAGTATCCAGATAGTTATGAAACAACTACAAGCCTCGGATATGGATGATCCAAATGTTGATGACCCCGGCAAACGAAATAGTGACAACGAATTTCGGATCTGCACGTGGAATGTCTGGACCTTAAACAGGCCACGTGCAGCCGAGCAATTAGTGGAGACCCTGGATATAACAGCACTCCTGGAAACGCGATGGGATGGAGAGGGAATGCGAAAAATGAAATCCTGTGATATCTACTTTGGTAAGTGCTACAGGGAAAGGAGACAGCGGTTATTTGCATTCGGCTTTGTGGTAACAGGCAAACTTATACAAGGAGTTATATATTTTAAATACGTTAGCGAGCGCCTTGTCACAATCCACATCAGGGCCGAATTTAAAAACATCTCGCTGATCTGTGTCCATGCCCCAAGGGAAGAGAAAGATGACTCAATCAAAGAGGAATTCTACGAACTCCTCGAAAAGACGTACGATAAGTGCCCGAAGTACGACGTTAAAATTGTTCTTGGCGACTTTAACGCACAGATCAGAAAGAAGGGTATCTATGTTTCGACGGTCGGAGGACACAGCCTGCACGACGAAACTTCTGAAAACGGGCTTAAACTGATCGGATTTGCGGCGGGGAGAAATATCACCCTAGGAAGCACTCGATTCGCCCATCTCAATATACACAAGAGAACTTGGAAGTCTCCAGATCAAGTCACTGTTAACCAAATTGATCATGTCGCGATAGACGCCAGGCATGCATCCAGTATCCTGGATGTCCGAACTTTCCGAGGGGCCAACGTAGACTCGGATCACTACCTGGTAGTATCTAGAGTCCGGATGCGGATATCCTTGGCGCCTCAGCGAAAAGAGGATATTAGCAGAAAGGTCAATGTCGGTAAACTTTTATCACGAGATACTGCCATAACTTTTGCCGACCGCGTCGTCCTCAATCTCTCAGAAAACGCACCAGCAGCACCAACTATAGACGAACAGTGGAATCATTGCCGGCTAGCCATTAGAAGTGTCGCCTCTAATGTGCTGGGTTTCAATCGACAACCAAAGCGAAACATCTGGTTCGATGAGGACTGTCGGCAAGCACATGCAGCCAAGGACGAAGCCTATGAGTCAATGCTGCAAGCTAGGACCAGAACTGGTGATAGAGCAGCCCGCGAGGCCTATGTGCAAAAAAGAAGAGAGGGACACCGACTCCTAAAAAGGAAGAAGAGGGAGCACGAAAAGCAATCGGTCGAGTCTATTGAGGGATGCTACAGCAGGGGTAACGCTCGAAAGTTCTATCAAAGGGTGAAACGATCTACCCAAGTATTCCAGCCCAGAATAGAATCCTGCCGTTATAAAAATGATAATGTCGTAGGAGATACGCAGACGGTGCTGAGAATTTGGAAGGAACACTTTTCCAAGCTGGTAAGCGGCGAAGACTGCCAACCATCCGTTGCTATGCAAAACAGCCCATTCAACTTGGACGATGATGGTCAAAATGTCCGTCCACCTGACATAGAAGAAGTAAGAACGGCGATATCCAAACTTAAGTCGCACAAGGCCGCGGGTAAGAAGATTTTCGCTCATAGTGAGAATAACAGCAGAAATGATCTGAGATCAAAGATCAAAGCTTTCTATTATGCTAATTTTATTTGAGGGTATTCCTTTAACCACAAAAAGATCAATAAGGTCAGGTATTTTCGATGGATCAGTCGGCCAGTAAGTCGGGTTGCCAGTCGAATGAAAATCGCAATTATTTTCCATTACCGCTTCGTAGAGCATTCGACCCTTTTGAGAAATAACTCTAGATCCCCAAAAGCTGTGCATCGCATTAAGGTCACCACCAAGAATAAAATTTTGTTTAAGTAACTTTAGCACATTCATAAATTCATTCTTTTCAATTTTACATCATGGAGGATAGTATATGGAAGCTACATTCAGTACAACATTCTGAGTTCTAACCTGCACACCGATTAATTGCATTGATTCAGCCTCTACTTTGGGCCTATCGTGTGTTCAATGCATTCTTTTATAAATAAAGATGCCCCACCTCTTGCTTTGTTCGACGATGTTCGAGTTGCGTGGTATTCTAAATATCCATTGATCTTTCTATTTGATTGTTTCTTGATATGCGTTTCCGATATCAAACAAATATCAATATCTTTCTCATGCATAAACATTTCTAGTTCTTCAAGTTTTTGCCATAATCCGTTGGCATTCCAAGTAATTATTTTGAGCTTTTCCATTATGTTTTCCTTTTTGTAGGTCATTTTGGCCGAAAACTGTTTCCGAGTTTAGTTAGCCTATCAAATATAAGTTTATTTGTACCACATTACTCATCAATTTTCGAAAGGATTATGTTTAAGACGTTCGTGAGTGGATCACCATCTTTTTGTAAAGGTTAGCCGTTATTTGGGCATATGTGTCTACACTACCTTTCTTTGGTGGTTTCTCTGGTTGTGTTGATTGATCTTTTCCTTTGGGTATTTGGGCATTTAACCTCTTAGGGGTCTTAAGAACTTGCTTTTCTACTTGGCTTGGTGGTTTTCTTTGTGACTGCGTAAATTTTGATCGCCGTTTTTGTAACTCTTTTGCTACTTCGCAGCCTCTATAGTTGGCCGGATGACTTTTATTACAATTTATGCACGTTGCAGCACTTTTGCTCTCTGAGGTGCAGTCTTTAGTATGAAGATTTCCGGCGCACTTTACACACCTAGGTTCTTTTTTGCGTGTGATTGAATTCTTGACAGCGTTTACACTGCGGAATCAGTCTTGAATTCTTTCTTAAAGGTTCGGTCTTAATAACAATATTGAGGATTGATTTAATTTTGTAAATATCATCTATTTTCTCTGCCTTAAAAAAAGTTAAAGTAAAAGTAAGAATAAATAGTGGAAGACCACGATGTACCACATTTTTTTCGCTATCTTTTTTTTGTGTTTCTCTTTTGTTCACAGCATCAAAGATCTTATAGTTCCTCTTTAGATCGTTAATAATATCGTCTTTTGGACATGATGGGTTCAAATCTCTCGCTACAACACGTAAAGGTCTTTCCGACTTATTCACATAAGTGTACCATGCCACATTTTCTTCGTCTAGTTTTCGCGATAGGAGACGAGAACTTTCAGGACCTTTCACGCAAACTTTCCATTTGTTGTTATTAAGTGAAATAACTTTAAAGTCTGATGGTGTTAACGTCTTTAAGATAGTTTGCAGCCGGTTATACTCCGCAATACCGACAACATTAATTGGTGGGGAGGCCTAATTTTAATAGGTTTTTCTTTAATATTGGCATCTTTTGGTGATGCAATTTTTTCAGAAAAACAGGCGCCATCCGGTGAGGATCCAACCTTGCGTTTTTTCCTCGTCCTTTTGTTTGAGGACTTATCTGTTTCGCGGGCTAGCTCTTCTTCATCAGTCTCATAAATGACATTTTTCGCATGTGATGAACCAGCCTTCGAGTCATTGTGGTGTTTATTCTTCAGCACCTCATTTTCCTTACGAAGAAGATTAACTTCTTTCTTTAACTCCTGATAAAGTTTTACTACTTATTCTGCAGCGCTTGACACCTTGTCCATTAATTTCCAAGTCAGCTCGAGAGTTTTTTTTGTCAGTGGACATCTTCATGGGATCGCAGAAAGTACCTTACAGCGTCTAGAGTATGGAACTGATGTTCTTTCAGTGACGATTATTCATAGTTGCGCAGGTGTTCACCGCACACCCTACCAAAATCATCTGTATTTTGTATGTGTTACCGAAATCCCTAAGTTTTTCTTTTTAATTTGTTCTCCAACTACCTGGCTTATTCAAAGATTTTCCCATAACTTCAACGCAGCAATTCCACGTTCAAAATTAAAAAACAAGACACGAAATTCATGTTCCCTTATAAATCTTTCTACAGCCCTTGGTGTTCAGCAAGAGAATTCATTCTCAATCAAAAAACACAGATGCACACATTTGGGTGTTCTCCCAACATTAGCGCACCCAAGTGATACAAATCCCCAATTGAAGATAGATGCTACGATCAGATAAACCAGATATGCCAGCCAATGCCATACCATGCGACACGTGAAAAACAGGATAAAAAGGAAAGAGAGCTTTAATTTACTTTTCACTTTTAGTGTTTGCCTCTTATTTTGTTCATTGCGTGTACCAAGTAAAAATACGAACATACTCATAATCGACGTCACGTACAAGTGTATATAAAGCGACGTAGAAGGTCGAACAAAATACAAAATGATTTAATTAAAGCAGTATCAAATGTTATTTCTGATTCTGATAACATTTAATGACAGTGCTAGATTTCAAATAAATAACTCGAGAACGAGTTTTCATCATATTTTCAAAGCATCTAGAAACGTTATTGATCTTTTCCAAAACGAGTTCTAGAAAGTTTTTAACTGCGATTGAAATGCGGTTCGAGTCGTTGACAAAATTTAAGTTACTAGCTTTACTTTCTACGAAAAACATTGTTGAGTATGGGAAAAAAATGCACTACTGAATTTTTTTAATGCCTAAAGTGTTCATATGGTGCATTTTTTGATTTTCCAATGCTGAATAATGAATTAATTGTTTTTTTAATTTTCCTCAGCTTAAAAATATCTCCGTAAAAGAAACTTTTTTGAAAACATTTAATGATAATTGACTGATCTTAAAAATAGGCACATCGAGTGAATCTATCGAACGTTCCTTCTCTGATCTTAAGCGCGTTAAATCGTATGATAGAAATAAAATGCAGGAGCAAAGATTATCGCAACTTGCAATTATGTCCATAGAAAAATCATTTATAAAGGAAATCAAAGTAAAAAACCGTTTCTATGATGAAGTTTTGCAAGTTTTTTGAAGAAATCCCGACGAATTGAACTTTTATTGAAGTATTTCCTTTCTAAATTACAGTTTCCTTAAAAAAGATAAAAAAAGTATAAAAACAAAAACTCGAAAAAAAAATACAAGCAACACAAAAAAAATCAAACAAAATAAAAACAACGTCCTCGTCGTAATCCGGAATCGTATCTAAGAATAGACAAAATTTGAAGGAGAAGTTAGTGAACGCCTTGCGTGAAGCACGACGTCACGTCACTGTGTTCTTTGATTGTTGAATTCGAGTACGACTTGTCGCCATTTTTATTTTTTTGACTCTTCCCTGCTTTGTAGTCAACTCGTAGTGGCTATTGCGCGACCAAATGGAACAGACGAATTTTCCAATTGTCTGGAGCGTCGGGGTTTACAAAACAAAAATTAATTTAATGAAACCTCCAAATCGCATGAAATACTTTTTGACGTCACAAAAGGCAGCGACATGGCTGTGTTTGGTATTGCGTCGGAAAATGCGAATGAGGAAATCAGCAACTTTCAAATGGGCAGATACGTCAGTACTAATGAAGCACTGTGGCGATTATTGTCATTTCAAGTTCATGAAAGATATCCCACAGTTGTACATTTAGCAATGCATTTGGAAAATGGCCAAAGAGTTTACTTCACTGAGGCTAATGCGGCACAACGAGCTGAGAGACCACCATCGACAACATTGACTAGCTTCTTTGCAATGTGTGAAGCAGATCCATTCGCAGCGACGCTGATATACGTTGAAATGCCCAAGTTTTACACTTGGAATCAATTGGAAATTCCAACGTCGAAAACAAGGAACCCCAGTTCCAGATTAGCCACAGGTGTTTTCCACAGATGCACTAGGTCGCATGTATACTGTTCATCTTAGAAATGATGAATGTTTTTATTTGCGACTGCTGTTGGTAAATGTACGTGGACCAAAATCATTTGCGCATTTGAAAACTGTGAATGGCCAACAATGCCAAACATATCGAGAAACATGCCAACTATTGGGTTTGCTGGAGAAGGATTCTCATTGGGATTTAACACTTGCGGATGCAGTTGTTTCATCAAATGTGTACCAAATACGAACGCTGTTCGCAATTATCATCACCACATGTTTTCCTTCACAACCAATTCAGCTATGGAACAAATACAAAGACGACATATGTGAAGATATCTTGCATCGCTTGCGCATTCAAACGAATAATCCTGACATCCAAATAACCGATGAAATCTACAATGAAGGATTGATTCTGATTTGGGATCAATGCTTGACTATTGCAAACAAGCTACTGATTGAAGTAGGAATAATTGCGCCAAATCGATCGATGCACGATGCATTCAACCAAGAATTAAATCGAGAGCTGCAATACAATGTTGATACATTGCAGGAATTCGTTCGAAATAATGTGCCGTTGCTGAATGAACAGCAAAAACAAGTATACGAAACATTAATGCAAGCGGTGGACAATAATACTGGTGGTCTATTCTTCCTGGATGCACCTGGAGGAACAGGGTAAACATTTGTCATTTCATTGATTTCGGCCACTATTCCATCAAGATGTGACATAGCTTTGGCGTTAGCATCATCTGGAATTGCGGCGACTCTTCTAGATGGCGGTCGTACTGCACATTCTGCGCTTAAGTTGCCACTCTATTCAAACACAATTGATACTCCCACATGCAATATTTCGCGATCCAGTGCAATGGGAAAATTGTTGGTGCAATGCAAGCTCATTGTTTGGGATGAGTGCACAATGGCACATAAGAAATCACTTGAAGCACTTAACTTCACACTGAAAGATCTTCGGCGAAATAACAACATCTTTGGCGGCTTGATGATATTGTTGGCAGGCGATTTAAGGCAGACGTTGCCAGTAATTCCCCGTGGAACGCCTGCAGATAAATTGAATGCTTGCCGGAAGGCATCACCTTTATGGAATAACGTAAAAACATTATCGCTAACCACTAATATGGGAGTTCAACTTCAAAATGATCAAAGTGCTGCACAATTTTCCAAACAATTGTTAGCTGTTGGAAATGGAAAAGTCCCAGTTGATGCGACATCTGGATTAATTACTCTTACCAACGACTTTTGCCGATTTGTAGACTCTCAATTAGCTCTTATTGAAAATGTTTTCCCAAACATTAGTGAGAATTAACAGAATTATGCTTGGTTAAGTCAACGAGCAATTCTTGCCGCAAAGAATAATTATGTACACGCACTGAATTTCACCATTCAATCAAAAATTGCTGGCGATTTGGTGACATACAAATCCGTTGATTCCATAACAAATCCCGATGATGTAGTAAATTATCTAACGGAGTTTTTGAACTCTCTGGAGTTACCAGGATTTCCACCATATTACTTGCAACTCAAAGTTGGTACAGTTATTATGATATTGCGTAATTTGAATCCACCGCGACTTTGCAACGGTACTCGATTTTCGGTAAAAAGACTTATGTCGAATTTGATTGAGGCTACCATTATTAACGGAAAGTACGCAGGTGAAAATGTATGTTATCCTCGAATACTAATGATTCCGACTGATCTTCCGTTTGACTTTAAACGATTGCAATTTCCAGTTCGCATTGCGTTCGCAATGACAATTAACAAGTCGCAAGGCCAATCGCTTAGTGTTTGCGGGATAAATTTAGAAAATCATTGTTTTTCACATGGGCAGTTATACGTTTCGTGTTCACGAGTTGGGAAACCATCCGCTTTGTTTGTGTTAACGTCAGACCAAAAAACAAAAAATGTGGCTTACCAAAGAACACTTCAATGAAACGGATAATTTGCGGAAACGTATAACGCTTCGATTCAGTATTTACTTTGGATTCACTTTCGTTTACTTAGAGAAGTTCAACTAAATAACACTTCATTTTTGTAATCGAATTTAATTCATTACTGTTGCGAAATGAAATAAAATTTTTCCTTTTCAAATATAAAACAAAAAAAAAATTTTTCTTCATCTTTTAATCACCAAACGAAATGTTACATAAAACGAAGCCATCTGGTGGCGAAACGGAGTTCGCCGGGTTTGCTAGTTCTTATATTAAAATTTCCAGCAACACCTGAAAGCGCTTTAACAAGAATAAAATTATTTATAACATCAATAATAATTATAGGCGAAGCCGCGCTTTTTTTTGTCATAGCTACCTAGTTTCTGCTGCGCATGCGAACGTAGCTTTGTCTCTTTTCGCCTAAGGGAATATGGGCAGACCATTTACTACTAGCGCATGCTAGTGTAACGAAGTGTTACAACTGCACTAGCTTACTCCTTTGTAAAGTATACCCAAGCACCCCTTTCCACGAGCCCTCCCTACCAGTGCACCTGTTCGAGGACCGGACACTATGTTAGATCTATTCAGACTTAACATAGAGCAAATATACGAACGCCCAACAAATGCACCCACGTAGCTACGTGCCTGGCAATTTAATATTAAAACATACGACAAGCAGTGATCAACAACTACAAATAGCACAGTCGATCGACCATCGGCTTACACCTCTTTTCCTAAAACAACAATACCAAGTGCTGGCTATGGGGAAATTATACATGTATTTGAATACAAGAACCTTGATGGTGAGTTACATTAACAAATGGTATACGATCCCTGTACCCGTGGTCGCCCCGGCTTACTTGGCATGTGGGCAAATGTAAAGAATGGGAGAAATTAAATCACGCGCTATTTGATGACGTGGCAAACAGCAGGCCACCCAATATTGAATTACACCTCGCAACTTTACAGCTTGCATTTAGTTAAACAGAAGAGTAGCATAAGAGGCAGCTGTGCAAACAACGAAAAGATGGGAAGAGTCAGTCTCAATCCAGACTTCGGAGGCAGCACTTGGCAACCAGCATAAAAATCAGGTAAATTTAATATTAGACTTCTCCATACCAGTGGTAAGGGGTCTAATAAACATTCTAATCCGACCTACTTCGGCCGTCGATTTTACCGGCTTGGGCCGTTGATTTTACCGGCTTCGGCCGTCGATTTTACCGGCTTCGGCCGTCGATTTTAGCGGCTTCGGCCGTTGATTTTACCGCCTTCGGCCGTCGAGTTTACCGACTTCGGCCGTTTATTTTACCGGCTACGCCAGTTGATTTTACCGGCTTCGGTCGTTGAGATTACCGGCTTCGGCCGTCGATTTTACCGGCTTCGGCCATTGATTTTACCGGGTCCGCCTGTTGATTTTACCGGCTTCGGCCATCGATTTTACCGACTTCGGCCGTGGATTTTACCGGCTTCTGCCGTCGATTTTACCGAGTCCGCCGATCGATTTTACCGGCTTCGGCCGTTGATTAGTCCATTTATACCGGATTCGACTGTGTGAGAACCATGTGCAGTACTAAGCCAGAGGACATCTTAGGGGCCATTGTTGGATCACAAATCAAGTTAACGTGCAGCTGTTAAACGAGCATACGACCGCGAAGGGGTAATGGTGACACTTGGATCACAAAGATAAGATTTAATAACATTAAGAATTAAGACAAAGTATTGTTAATTTAGGTTTTTTTGGAATAAAGAAAGTAAAGTCATATTTTGTGAGAATTAACTACTTGAAGACTTTGGATTAAAATTAGGACACGATAGACTGGGAACTAAAGTTTTGTGCTTATTTGGTTAGAACCTTAGTAAACCGGCGAGCAAAACCTCAGCCTTTGACAAAAAGTACACTACATTTTGGCGCCAGAGCAGGGACCTTTATAGTCCACCCTAAAGAAGAAAATCCAAAAATAATCTAAAGTCTTACAACGACAGTCCCGACCCGAAAAATAACCACCAGACATCGATAATTCCCCGATAATTCCAAAGTAAAAGCACCGTATCAGAACAAATTCCAAGAGAAATATAGCGACTTTTTCCAACCGCACCTGACCGCCGTACACTAACCTGTAAGCTGTAAAGTTTCGACGACTTTGCCAGCATAGGCGCCACTTCCGTGCTAAACAAAACCGAACCGGTTGAGCGTATGACGCGTCTGGGTCTGAATACTGAAGGTACGATGAACGTACTCTGTGCCAGATTCAGCAGCCACATAAAGAAGCGCGTACCAGGAAATCCACGCAAAATCTCTGTGGAGAAGTAGAAAAACTCGCTTTAGAGCGAGAATACTCTGCAGAGGCGTATACCCCACAAACCAGGATGCAAGTCACAAAACAAACCACAACCAACGCGGTGGCTACGGAGACTGGCAAATGACCAGAAAGACCACCGTATACCGAGTATTATTACCCTCAGCCGCCGTATACCGACTATTATTACCCTCTACCGCATGTAGCAATGCATGGGATGCATACGTCTACTACTACCCATACTACCATGTCTGCCACATACAGGCCACGGCTGACTATGAGCGGTTAACTAGACTACCTGATAATAGGGAATGGTATTTCCCTCAGGGATATATCCCGAGTGGAGCAACACGAGATTTTACCGGCTTCGGCCGTCGATTTTACCGGCTTCGGCCGTTCAGCTTACCGACTTCGCCCGTTGATTTTACCGGGTCCGCTTGTTGATTTTACCGGCTTCGGCCGTCGATTTTACCGGCTTCTGCCGTCGATTTTACCGGCTTCTGCCGTCGATTTTACCGGCTTCGGCCGTAGATTTTGCCGGCGTTGGCCGTCGATTTTACCTGCTTCGGCCGTTGATTTTACCGGCTTTGGCCGTCGATTTTACCGGCTTCGGCCGTTGAGAAATACTCGTCCTTATTCTCAGCCTATGGTCTTAAGTCTTGTATTAATGAACCAACAAGAATAACTGCAACATCCAAGACATGCATTGATCATATATTGGCTAGAATTGATTTGAAAACTAACTTTAGCCTAACTAGTACAATATCTGGTTTTAAAATTTCAGATCATTGTATGACGTGTTTATGTTTGAATTTTAAAGAAAATAGTCAAATTGTAATGAGAAAACAGGTTCTCCAGAAGTAAACTACCAAAACTAATTTTGAACTGCTTAACTCTCATTTAGTTTTTGAAAACTGGGCAAGAGTCTATTCCGATCATGAACCCTCAATAGCTTTTGACAATTTTGTTTTAGTTTTAAAAGGTTATGTCGATCAAAGTTCAAAAGTATTTGCAAGCAGTAAAGAAAAATTTAAAAAACTCAAGCCATGGATGTCGAATTATTTATTAGATAAAATCCATTTCAAAAATCAATTGAGGCTTAAGTGTAAGAAACACCCAAATAAAGTTTTATTGCGTGAAAACTTTAAAGTTCTATGTAAAGAGATTCGTCTTGAAATTCCAATTTACAGGGAAAATTTGTATATGGACAAGTTCCATAAAGCCAAAGGAGATTTAAAAAAAGAATGGTCAATAGTCAATGAATTATTCAATAAAAAAAACAACTTTCGATTTTCCTTCAAATCTTACTTTTGGAACTATGAACATTGTTGATCATTCTGAAATGGCTAAAATATTTAATGAGTATTTTATTCAAATGGCCTTAAATACTATTTATGATGCAGGCATAAATCACTTTTCTGTTATTTGTCCAGAAAATTGTTTTAATGAAAGTTTTCAATCAAATAGTTTTTTCTTTAACACGATATCTTCGTTTGAGGTCTATAAAGTTATTCAAGCTTTGGATAATTCGTTTTCTACTACGTCAAATAGTTATTCCAACAACTTTGTCAAAAAAGTTGGCCATAATGTGGTTGACATTTTGACTCATTTATTTAACAAAAGTATTGTTCAAGGTGAATTCCCACAAAGTTTGAAAGTAGCTGAAGTAATGTATAATTAACTATAGGCCTATATCTCTATTACCAGTATTCTCAAAAATTTTCGAAAAAGTCATCAAGTGTAGATTAGTCAGTTATCTTGAAAAAATAAATTTTTTCAGCTCAAATCAGTATGGATTTAGAGCTGGTAAATCAACTGAAGATAGCACACTGTTGTCATATCTACGAAAGTATTGATCAGAAAAAGTACACTGCTACTCTATATATTGATATTACGAAAGCATTTGAAACAGTAGATCATGCCATATTATTGGGAAAATTAGAAAAATCTTGCTTCAGAGGTTTTATGCTAGATTGGTTTTCTTCCTACCTTAAAAACAGGAAGCAAAAGGTTAAGATAGGTAGTCATTTCAGCGAAACCAGAAGTATTAATATAGGAGTTCCTCAAGGTTCAGTGTTAGGTCCAATTTTGTTCCTTATCTATATCAA
This sequence comes from Philhelius pedissequus, assembly GCA_910595825.1. NCBI lineage: Eukaryota > Metazoa > Arthropoda > Insecta > Diptera > Syrphidae > Philhelius > Philhelius pedissequus. Next base: position 138,712,453 of record OU343161.1, read on the forward strand.
TAGTGTATTTAGTCTTAACTTAAAAGGAAAAGTAAGTGGCTTTGCTGATGACATAGCTTGTGTTTATTCTAGTCCCATAATGTTAGATTTGATTTCGGATATCAATTTTGACTTGGAGTTATTCAGACATTGGTTTGGCATTCATAAGCTTGTTATTAGTGAAAAAATAAGAGTTATGTTTTTCAATTTGACTGCTTTAGATATGAATCCTCCACTTCTTATTCAGCACAGCATAGACTGTAGAAAATTCTCACTAAGCAGCTTATCTTGTTGCGTCTCTAATAGTTTCCCAACAAATGTAGTGGATGTTGGTTGTTCTCCTAAATGTTTTCGTATCGAACCTGTAGCTGAATATAAATATCTTGGTCTGATAATTGATAATAAAATTAACTGGAAAGTGCACACCTTAGCTTTAAAAAAATATTTGTTGTCAACCACTTGTGTCATGTTTCACTTGAGAAAACTTTGTTGCAAGGAACTTATGGAGACCATTTATTATGGACTAGTTCAATCAAAAATACAATATGGAATAATATGTTGGGGTGGTACTTACAAAAACTATATACAACCTTTGTTAGTTACTCAAAAGCATATTCTAAGGACCATCTGGAAGAACAAGAGATTTGAACACAGTTTTTGTTGTTTGTCAGCTCTGGTATTCTCCCTCTTAAACACCTCTATTTTTATAGAGTATTAAAATTTTTTTTGTAGAAGTGGTTATCTTGTAAGCCACAATACTCCAGCTTGCACGTTACGGAGTAGAGATAGGAATCCTGCTATCATTCCTGTGCACAATACTCATAGCTTTCTTAACTTTTACACATCAGTAGCACCTAGACTATTCAATACATTACCCCCGGAATTACGTAGCATTCGATCAACTCATTTATTCAATAAAAAAAAATTTTAAAATGGCTTTTTAATTTCGATTTTGATAAAGTCTTTAACATTATCAAAATATTGGTTTAAGCTTAAAGTAATTTGAATCATTTCATCCACTTACAAAAACAAAACCAAAACAAAAAAAAACAAAATTAAGATATTATTTTCTCGACATCCTACCCCACAACACTTGTTGATTAAAAAACTATTTAGTATTACTGAATTAAATATTTCTTTGGTACTTTCGACACTTGTCGTCAGACATCAAATTGTGCCTTTACTTTTTCTTACTTATTTTCAAGTGAAAAACACTTAAAAAAAATGTTCATATTGTAAATACTATTATTGTTAAATTTTTAGTTGTTTTAAATTATTTATTATATTTTTTATTTTATATAACTGTAAAAGAAGAAGAAAAATAAATTGAAATTGAATTGAATTGAAAAAATTGAATTGAATTTTACCGGCTTCGGTCATCGATTTTACCGGCTTCGGCCTTTGATTTTACCGTTCCCGCCCGTTAATTACTCCATTTATACCGGATCCGACCGTGTTAGAACCAGGTGCCGTACTAAGCCAGAGGACATCCTAAGGGACCATTGTTGGATCACAAATCAAGTAAACGTGCAGCTGTTAAACGAGCATTCGGCCGCGAAGGGGTAATGGTGATACTTGGATCACAAAGTTAAGATTTTGGAACATAAAGAATTAAGACATGTATTGTTAATTTAAGTTTTTTTAGAATAAAGAAATATAAAGTCATATTTTTTTAGAATTAACTACTTGAAGACTTTGGATTAATATAAGGACACGATAGACTCGGAACTAAAGTTTCGTGCTACTTTGGTTAAAACCTTGGTTTACCGGCGAGCAAAACCTCAGCCCTTAACAAAAAGCATATTACATTTTGGCGCCCGAGCAGGGACCTTTATAGTCCATCCTAAAGAAGAAAATCCAAAAATAATCCAAAGTCGTACAACACTAGTCCCGACCCGAAAAATAACCACCAGACACCGATAATTCCCCGATAATTCCAAAGTAAAAGCACCGTACCAGAACAAATTCCAAGAGGAATATAGCGACTTTGTTTTAACCGTACCTGACTGCCGTACACTAACATGTAAGTATTTCGGACACCGTCGAAATTTTCGACGTCTTTGCCAGCGCCATTTACCTGCTAAACAAAACTGAACTGGTTGAGCGTATGACGCGCCTGGGTCTGAATACCGAAGGTACAAATAACGCACACCGTGCCAGATTCAGCAGCAAGCGCGTACCAGGAAATCCAAGCAAAATATCTGTGAAGAAGTAGAAAAACTCGCTTTAGAGGGAGAATAATCTGCAGAGGCGTATATCCCACAAACAACGATTCAAGCCACAACACAAACCACAACCACATCAACCGCCGCGGTGGCTACCGAGACTGGCAAATGGCCAGAAAAACCGCCGTATACCGACTATTATTACCCTCTACCGCATGTGGCAACGAATGGGATGCATACCTACGTCTACTACTACCCATACTACCATGCCTGCCACATACAGGCCACAGCTGAGTATGAGCGGTTAACTAGACAACCTTTAGGGAATGGTATTTCCCTCAGGGATATATCCCGAGTGGAGCAACACGAGAGCCCTCACCTTCCAACGTATCGCGGCCATCAGAAGCATACCGAGTTCCGCATCCTCACCCGCCCCTAGCTCACTATAGAGAAAAGGTGTTACTCAGCCGTGAGGCCAAAGTAATGACCGTTGTGAGGAAGTGACTCCTCCGTCAATGCGCTTGAGTTTGTGGAGCGATTGGAGGAGCTCACGGAATGACGAAATGATGCGCACACTGCCGGAAATATTCAGGGGCACCGGATTGGAATGGTACCGTGTTAATAGAGACAACTTCAAATCCTGGCCTGATTTTCACACCATTTGTACCTAGTTTATTTCCTGCCTGCCCGTTCTATAAATAAACTAGAAACCACCAAAAGGAAGCAAGGTCCGAGAGAAAAGGCAAAAGATTTCATCCAAGGAACACAATATCTGATCCAGCAGCATCCAACGATGCGAATAGAAGACAGTATCGGCCGAATTTACGGTCGAATTTTGCCAGAGTACCATCTCTACATCCGCCGCAAGGATTTTAGAACGTTGGAAGAGTTAGCCAAATTAGCAGAAGAGTTCGAGCATATTCAGAATGAAAGCCGAAACCACACGCCAGCTAATGTTAACCCTGTTCAAAAGTCGTTCCCGAGGATGAAACCCGAAACCTCTGGTCGTTCTTCCGCAACACCAACTGACAGCTACGACTGAGCGACTCATTGTTGGCATTGCAAACAAATGGGACACTCCAAGGATAACTGCCGCCGACCATTTCGCATGTTTTGCTCCTATTGTGGAGAAGACTGGCGTCTGACAAGGGATTGTCCCTGTCGCTCTCATCAAGCTTCGACACTAAAAATTTCGCAGACTCCTTTCCCTAACGAGGCTAAACTAACCGACAAAATAAAAGAAGAAGCGCCTGTAGCAACAGATCAGCTAAAGCAGCAAAAGTGCGGTCTAGCTATAGTAACGGAATTCGTACAGGGAGAAAACATCGAACATCAAGGACGTATACAAGGGGAGCAAACTCCGCAGCCACCACTGGAAGTGTCCAAACCTAGCGTATGGATAGATACACGATGGTACTTGTCCTTCACGATTTACGAGCACCCTTTTTTGATTCTAGTAGACACTGGGGCGACCAAGTCATTCATAGGTAACGCAGGTCGACAGCTCCTGAAATGGATCAAAAGCCCAGTAAACCACTTGCCTCATACAGTGTATATAGCTAATGGTGCCGTAGTGCGCATTAGTGAATACTACAGCGTGGATCTATGGGTAGGTGCCCAACTAATCCAAGGGGAAGTTACCTATTTAAAACAGCTAACAGAGGCAGTGCTAGGCATGGACTTCCTCAAAAAAATAGGCTTCGCTATGACAATAGGGGCGTAGAACTTAGGCCTGAGCAAAATCCAGGAACGAGTCGTAAGATCAGTTATGCCTCCTGGGAGTCAAACCACTTTCAACAGCTCAACAAATCCTCCTTGATGATTTGCTAAACCAAGAACTACCGAAGTTTGAAGAATTGGCTAAGACAACTAATGCCGCAGTATATCGTGTACGCCTTAAGATTAACGAACCGTTCAGACAAAGATATTACCATAGGAATCCAGCAATGCAAAAGATAATCGACGAGGAAATCGATGAGCTGCTCCGCGATGGCAAGATAGAACCGTCAAACAGCCCATACAGTTCGCCAATTGTCCTCGTGAAAAAGAAAAACGAAACTTGGAGGGTTTGCGTTGACTTCCGGCAACTGAACGAGGTTTCGATAATGTATGCTTACCCACTGCCTCAGATAATGGCTATCCTAGGCAAATTAAGACAGGCCAAATTCATTTCTACAATAGATTTAAAGCAAGGATACTGCCAAATTCCGCTAGCGCCAGAATCTCGACCAGCGACGGCTTTCACAGTTCCCGGCCGTGGCCTCTACCAATGGAAAGTATTACCATGCGGTCTGAACTCGTCTGCGGCTACATTTCAGCGAATGCTTGACTCAGTGTTGGGACCAGATCTAGACCCCTATGTATTTGCATACCTGGCCGACATCATCATAATTAGTAAATCCTTCGAAGAGCACTTAAAGCAGTTACAATAAGTTTTCAGGCGCTTGCGGGCTGCAAATCTGAAAATCAACCGAGACGAAAGCGAATTTTGCAAACGAGAGCTAAAATACTTGGGCCATGTAGTGAGCGACCAAGGTATCAGTTCCGACCCGGATAAGGTAGCTGCAGTGCAAGACTTAAGAGCACCGAAGAATGTGCGCGATTTGCGAAGCATATTAAGTATAGCATCCTGGTACCGCCGTTTTACAAAAGATTTCTCAGTAATAGCCACCTCTCTGACTAAGATATTCAAAAAGAACCAAGAGTGGGAATGGGGCGAAAGCCAGATGGAAGCATTTAAACAATTAAAATGTAAGCTCACGGAAGCCCCAGTATTGATGTGCCCCGATTTCGAGTTACCATTTACACTGCAGACGAATGCTAGCCAATACGAACTGGGAGTAGTTTAATCACAAAATAGCAAAAAAAGCAACGGTTTGTTTTAACCCGCAACACTAGACGAGAAAGTTCTCGTCTCCGAAGAAGGAGGGGTTTGTAACGAAGTGTTACAACTGCACTAGCTGGCTCCTTTGTAAAGTATACCCAAGCACCCCTTTCCACGAGCCCTCCCTACCAGCGCACCTGTTCCAGTTCCGGGCACTATGTTAGATCTATTCAGATTTAACATAGACCAAATAGACGAACGCCCAACAAATGCACCCACCTAGCTACGTCCCTGGCAATTTAAAACAGGCGACAAGCAGTGATCAGAAACTACAAACAACACAGCCGATCAACCATCGGCTTACACCTCTTTTCCTAAAACAACAATACCCAGTGCTGGGTACGGGGAAATTATACATGTGTTCGATTACAAGAACCTTGATGGTGAGTTTCATTAATAAATGGCATACGATCCCTGTCCACGTGGACGCCCCCGCCATACTTGGCATGTGGGCAAATGTAAAGAATGGAAGAAATTAAAATATCGTAAATCACGCGATATTTGATGACGTGGATGCTTGCCACTCAATATTAAATTACACCTCGCAACTTTACAGCTGGCATTTAGTTCAGCAGGAAGATAGCATAAGTCGCAGCTGTGCAAACAATGAAAAGATGGGAATTGTCAGTCCTAATCCAGAATTCGGAGGCAGCACTTGGCAACCAGTATAAAAATCAGGTAAATTTAATATTAGGCTTCCCCCCACCAGTAGTAAGGGGTCTAATAAACTTTCTCATTCGACCGGCTTCGGCGTCGATTTTACCGGCTTCGGCCGTTGATTTTACGGGCTTCGGCCTTCGATTTTACCCGCTTCGGTCCTTGATTTTACCAGCTTTGGCCGTGATTTTATCGGCTTCGGCCGTCGATCTTACCAGGTCCGCCCGTCGATTTTACCGCCTTCGGTCGTTGATGTTACCGGCTTCGGCCGTTGATTTTACCGGCTTCGGTTGTTGATTTTACCAGCTTCGGCCGTTGATTTTACCGTTGATTAGTCAATTTATACCGGATCCGACCGTGTGAGAACCAGGTGCCGTACTAAGCCAGAGGACATCCTAATGGGCCATTGTTGGATCACAAATCAAGTTAACGTGAAGCTGTTAAACGAGCATACGACCGCGAAGGGGTAATCTTGATACTTGTATCGCAAAGTTAAGATTTTGGAACATTAAGAATTAAGACAATGTATTGTTAATTTAAGTTTTTTTGGAATAAAGAAAAATAAAGTCATATTTTTTGAGAATTAACTACTTGAAGACTTTGGATTTAAATAAGGACACGATAGACTGGGAACTAAAGTTTCGTGCTACTTTGGGTAGAACCTTGGTATACCGGCGAGCAAAACCTCAGCCTTTGACAAAAAGCACATCACAATAGTTTAATGAATTTACTATGATTTGAATCTAAGAAAGTGTTGATTAAGGGAATTTTTGGGAAAAATGAAATTTTAGTAGGCAAAGATATTTTATGCAAGTTTATAGATGGATTATAGGATTATATTGATAAGTTAGGATAAATATTAAAATGAAATTTGAATTAGTTGAAATTATATAAGTTGAAGAGAGTAAAAACTGAGATAGGCTGATAAGTGTATAGGATTAGTGTATGGGTGTGTAAACGTTGTAATGGAAGAGGGAGTATTTTTAATCGTAAGTAGTTATCTCATTCAGAAGTAGTGGTAACTATATACGTATGTAATATGTGAAGTCAAGAAGCTAGTCTAAGGGATTTGATTGTCATTATTTCTTCTTGGCTCAACTGAATAGAAGTGTTATGGAGAAAAGTTTTGAAGGCCATTGAAGAATTTTTAAATTAGAATTTAAAATTGAAATTTTTGGAATACTTTTAAATTTTTTTTATATAAATAATTTATTAGTGAGTTTATTAAGCGGAAGAAAATTGCTAAGTATATATATATATAACAAAGGATATGTGTAAATTTAGATTCCTCTAGAAGGAAGAATTATTGGGCGACGAATTCAAGGATTCTTTCCAAGGGATTGGAAGTATGTGAACATACGGTGGGAATTCTTAACTGTTTTGTCTGACGTTTGTTTTTTTTCCTTTATGTTTAGGCCAGATTTTTCGTGAGATGCAGAAAGATCATAAGCAGAAGCCCAAGCCTCTGCCATCTTGATTTGTGTTGTACTTCATCTTCACCTTAAAACCACCCTTCAAAAAGGAACAGCATTCCTTTGTACAAGAAAATAAATGATATAGCTTTTTATTGAATTGGAAGGTACAAGGGCAAGAAAAAGAGTAATATACATATAGCACATATATGTATATAGATATCGCAGTGATGTTTTCCGTGCATGGAAGGAAGGGTGTTTAGCTGAACATAAGTAAATGAGCGAAGATAGAGGAAGAAAAAAGCAGCTGAAATAAAAGTGAAGAAAAGAAAAGGAAAAATAAGACAAAAAAGTTAAGAAATAATTAGTCAAAGGACCTTAAATCATGTAAACCTTTTTTATCTTCTGAAATTAAGTACTCCAAAGGAATTTTTTTTTTATATTTATTTATTATTCTTTTTCTTAAAAAAAATGATGCAAAAACAAGGTGATTTTTGATATTTTTGAATATTTGAAAAAAATCTAAAAATAGAAAAAGTACCAGTCTTCACCATGCTGCTAGCAGAACGACGGGGGACCCGAGTAAATGTCAGTATCCTAATTTGTCAAAACTATCATAAGAATGTATTAGAAGCAAAGCTTTTTTTGATTGAAATTTATAACTTCATACATATTAGGGTGGAGCGAAAATTTATTTTGTTGTTAATTGATATCTAATAGCAAAAAAGGCGCCTTATAGGCTTAAATATATATATGTATATAAAATTTTATTCAATTTGGGCGACGGTAACTGCCTCCGCAAACTAACTGAAACTTTTATTAAAAACTTCTCATTGTTCTATGCTAAAAATTTAAACACAATTTTTTGAATATCTAGTTAGCCATGCTTTTTGTTTCATAGCAACAAAGCTATTATTTTCCGTTTGTACTAGTAGAACATCATTTGGCTTATAAATATTTAACTTAACTTAAAAAAAGAAAGAAACATGCAAAGAACATGAAGTGTATGCCCTGTGTCCTATTTTTGGTGATAATTGTGATATGAAAGAAAACGTACTGCCTGTTTAAGAAGATGCGACAAAGTACTATGAATGGACAAGACACCAACTTAAATTCGAATTGGAAACTGCAAAAGAGCCAACCTTTCCAGAAGTAGCAGCTATAGTAACATCTCATATAGAAAACATTTGTCGATCTGCATTTATTCCAACTGTAACAAGAACCAGAATCATGCAGATGCTGAAAGCATATGATTTAAAATAAAAAAATTTACTAAAATCCGTCAAAAGACTCTCCCCAGAAAAATTAAAAAGTTTTCAGAAAAGCCGTAAGTTCATTTTTGATATTACGGCATGCAAATGCAAAGAATTCAATCAGTCACCTGCACCAAAGATGAAAAGTTCCGAAACAAGAATTATGACAATCGGTGAAATTGATGTTATTGTTACTATCAGTTTGAGAAAAAGTTAGGAAAGAAAACTGACTCGAGAGAAGTGCCAAACTACAATTGTTTTAAGTACTTCCACGCCTGCTGTTTTAGAGATTAGTACTTCTTCGACATCCTCTTCTACATCGTCCGCGCCTGAAAATTCAAAAAGTACTTATAACTTCAATCAGTCCAAGGACAAACACATTCCTGAGATGACAATTTTCCTCAAGCTTTGATTTTCCAACATTATCGAAAACATGTGAAAAGTATGGAGTATCAGATAGGCCAGCAGCAGCGATAGCATCGTCTGTTTTGTATGATATTGGTTCTGAAGTCGGGGTCATCGACATACATACAATACGAAGAGAGAAAACCAAAGCCAGAGACAAGTTAATGAAGGAAAAAACAACTGCAAAATAATTTGCATTATACTTTGATGGTAGGAAGCATAGAACCATAATTTTGAATAAGAACAATGGGAAAACATACAAAATCACAATTTTTGAAGAGAAGCTCACTTTGCTGCAATAGCCATGATCCATATACATGGGATATTTAGTTCCTGAGAATGGTTCGGCCAAAGGAGTACAAATTGATATAATAGGCTTTCTACCACATAAAGAGATTCCTCATCATCATCTTCTGGCTATCGGCTGTGACGGCACAAATGTTAACACAGGAAAATTCAATAGATAATATATTTAGTGCACATGAATGAACTACCTTTAAGATAAGTGTCTCATCTCATTATATTCAACATCTTGATGGATGTACTTCTTGACCAAAGTCTTACACTGGACCTTTGGGAAAAGCACTTAAAACCTGTAAACAATTACCTATTTAAGCCTTTCGACGTATTGAAGGGAATGTTCTACCAGAAATGGCTAAAGAATTAAGTACAGATCAACAATACTTGCACAAGATCGTGTCAGCGGTATCATAGGGTGAGTTCCCACAAGAACTGGCAAATAAATATCTATAATATAATATATATTTTCCATCAAAAATAAACCATCGTGCAAGGATGGTAAACACCATCTTTTTAACATAATTATGGCCTCCAGATATCTTATAGAAGAACTTATGAAAGTAATCGATCCTGTCATTCAGCGGAATGGTTATTTTGCGCATTCTGAAAACGTTCTTCAGATAACAATGGACACATTAGAGAATTGGCAACTTCTAGGCTGTTTATTGTGCGGTCTATATATTTCAATGCAAGAATTTGTATAGATTTAATAAATTGGCAAAAAAAGTCTTTGGATCCACCGATTATGCAAACCTTGTGTGACCAAGAAATTCGGAGCTTCGTGGAATCTGGTGGTGAAAGTGATGTATTTTTTTTAAGGCTTCGGAAGCTGGCACTTCTCAGTATACAAAAAAGTCCCGACTAGCTGCAATAAAGGCCAAAAAAGAATCACGGAAGACAATGCCTAAATATTGAGACAAAATGAGATTTCAAGAATGTTAATTATAAAATACATGGTATATATTTTTACGAGAATGAATTTCTTTTTGGTTTAAATTGAATTAAAATTGTAATTATAAAAAGTATATCTTGTGCACTTTTTTCATTCTTTTTACTTTTATATTATTTTCAGCCATATCTGTTTACTAAAATCTTGTATAAAATTTAATTTTTTAATTCACTGCGGAGCCAGAAGACCTTTACCAAACTAATCGAAAAAACACATTTATTTTTCTTTTTACATAATGCACTGATTCCCCCTATTAACATTCCGAATGACCAACAAAATTTTGTTCATACATTCGTGCTCCACACTAGTAGTATACGTATTTATTTCAGGGATAACTTTACCTATAGGGAATAGAAAACACAAGAAAGTAAAATATTCTTTTACAATTAAACACCCTAAAAAAGGGAGACTTACCTAAACCACAAAAGACAACCCACATTAAGAATAATAATTCTTCTAATTTGTTTTCACCGTATGAAATATAAATTGTTTTATGTTTAACTAATAGATTTTTTTTATACAGTACGAACAAATATGCAATATGGAGTGGAAACCAGCTGTCAGACTGGTTCGGAATTGAAATAGGTGTAAGACGGGTGTGTTTGCTAAGTCCGCAAATTTTCTGACTATTTTTGGATGATATCTCAGAGTGCCTGCCAGCAGGGGTCATAGTTGAAGGTATCAAAATTACCATATTGCTTTATGCGGACGACCTGGTAATCTTAGCAGAATCACATAGTTCTCTCAAGCTTATGAAAAACAAATTAGAAAATTACTGCAAGTGCAACTTTTTAGAAACCAACACAGCGAAGTCTTAAGTCCTGGTATTTAGAAAAGGAAGAGGCCGATTAGCTGGATACGAAAATTGGAAATATGGTGGAGAGCATCTGCAAGTTGTTAAATCGTACAAGTACCTAGGAGTGACGATAAATTACGACCTTTCCTTCAAAAAACATTTTGAAATGAAACTTGCTGATTCGAAAAAAGCCATTAATACAACTTGGAAAAAAACTAATGTCTAACTCCAGGGTTGGATTACCATACAAAATAAAAATTTTCGAAGCTGTTATGCGCTCCATAATGTGCTATGGCGGGCAAGTTTGGTGTGGCAAATTTTACGAAGATGTAGAAACGCTGTTGCGTTTCTTTTTGAAAAAACTACCAACAACCACTCCTAATTATAAGCTGCTACTTGAAAGTGGAATGTCATCTCTTTATGTTTTCACACTTCAACTTAGCATGAACTATGTGACCAAAGTTCTTAACGAGGAAGACGACTCACGACTTACGAAGGTTCTCGTCAAGAAGGCACTTAGAACGAAAACAATGTTCTACAAGGACTGGACAAATACCACAGCCAAATACAACATTCTGCTGGACCTAACAGAAAATAATATCCCAGAATGGAAAGACCGAACCCAAAAATTCGTTCTTGATGTGAAACAGGCAATGAAAATGGAAAGCATAAAACAAGCTGAAAATTCATCACGTTTTTTGTATCGGCAACTCGAACACCAACAGAGTAATTATTTGAATCTTGGCCTCAGTACTGCACAAATTTCTATGGTAATTCGAGTGAGAGGAGAACAAATCAAGTTAAATTAACAAATTTGTATGGTAATTCGAGTGAGAGGAGAACTAATCAAGTTAAATTACATGTCCCATCGCGAAGATAGTTCATCAATCTGCCCCCTCTGCAACACAAGGGAAAACGAAGACGTGATGCACTTTCTTGGTTCCTGCCCCATCCTGAAAGAAATAAGGCTATACAATTATGGGGTCAATCTAATGAATATTGAAGATGTAAAACGTATCCTCAATGGCAGTGAAAATTGGGGAAACTTGCTTCATATTGCTACATAGGTCTCAACTGTAGAACAAATATTATTAATGAAAATTTCTGAAATAAATAACAAATCCACATTTTCATATTTAAATATTTGTAATACTTAAATTTTGTATAACTTTGTATAACTGTTAAATTTGTTGTCATTTCTCGACAGACGGCTAAGCCATGATTAAATGTACATAGTATTAAATAAATACAGTTGTAAATTTTATAAATGAATTAATAAAGAACCAAATAATAACAAAAAAATGTTCATTCTTTTGAACAATTTCAACTATTTTGAGAAACGATAAATTCAACTCTTTTGCCGTCTTTTAAAAAATCCCATTATATATGCAAAAGTAGTCGCAAGGTCAATATATGAAGTTTCTTCTTCGATGTAATCTAGAAGTTTATTTTTTTCGACCGCTTTTAAAGCAATGTTTGTTTTCCTTTTTTCTAAGGTTCCATCTTCTGGAGACAATTCGAAATGCAAATTAACCCACCACGATGATGGTTCCTCTAGTAAGAACTGTGGACCACTGAACCAAATTGACGCATTGAGGTCATCGACATTGCAACCTCTTGAAAAAAATTCTGCTGTATTTTGCTTTGTTGGCACATGTTTCCACGATAATTTTGGTGTCCACTCTTGGATGTCGGACACTCTATTTGTAACAAACGTTGCAAGCGCAGTTGGATGTATTTTTGTCCAATGCAGGGTTATTTCGGAATCGGTCTAAAACAATACTTGTTCAACATCTAGATTCAACATTGCCTCTACTCTTGTCCATAATTTAGCAAGAGTATGCGCACCGCAAAGTTCTAGTTGCGGAAGCGATTTCGTTTTCAAGGAGGCCACCTTTGACTTTGCTGTTAGTAGCGTCGACTTGATACCGGCCGTGCTTTGCCTTCGGATGTAAATACAACAACCGTAAGCCCTTATACATGCATCGGCAAACCCATGAACTTGAATTTTTATGTTCGAATGAGTTTCGACAAATCTTGGAATTTTTATCTCACTAAGTTGAGATAAATTGGTTTTGAAGTTTTGCCAACTTGTATTAAGGCGCAATGGAATCGATTCATCCCAATTAATTTTTGCAATCCAAAGCTCTTGTAATAAGATTTTTGCTTAGGTTACTATGGGGCCTAACAAAACAAGGGGATCGAAGGGACGAGCGGAAACTGATAGTATGTTTCTCTTAGTAGCTCTGAGATCATGGAAATTATTATCCAAACTGAAGCTAAACGTGTCTTCTTTAGAATGCCAACAAAATCAAAGAGTTTTTGTCGTGTCTAACTCATTAAATTTTATTGATTTTTCAGGACCCTTATTGAGAAACTCTGGATGGTTTGAAAACCATTTGGCCAACTGAAACTCTCCTTTTTTAAGGACTTCTTGAATTTCGAATTTTATTATTTTAAGGGTTTCAAGGTTATCGGCACCGCTTAAGTGATCATCAACGTAAAAATCTCTTCGAATTACATTCGATCCCGTGGGAAATGACGTTTCATTAGCATCGCCCAACATCTTTAAACACAGTACTGCAAAAAATGGATCTGGAGACGTACCATACGTCATAGTATTTAATCGAAAGTGTTGTAATGGTTGAGATGGATGCTGCCTCCACATTATGAGCTGGTAAATCGTGTGCTCTTCAGCCACAAGAACTTGCCGGTACATTTTCGTAATATCTGTCGTAATGTCATATTTGTGTGTACGAAAATGGAGCAACGTCGAAAAATCTCCTCTTGAATAGTTGGCCCAACCATCAAGATGTCATTCAGTGACAGTTGAGAACATGTTCGACTTGAAGCGTCGAAAACAACTCTCAGCTTTGTACTTGTGCTTTGCGGTCTTAAGACACACTGATGAAATAGTGCGGGCTTTTTGGGATCTCGTTATATGTGTGACATATGTCCCAACGAAAGATATTCTTTCATGAAATCCATGTACATGGTTCTCAAATCGCTATTTTTGCAAAGTTTTCGCTCAAGTGCGATAAACCGACGTTTGGCAGTTTCAAACGATGTTCCAAGCGAGTTTAACGATAATTTGAACTGCAGTTTAACCTCAAAGCGACCTGGCGGCATGAGTTTGGTATTTTCAACAAAGTGTTTTTCGTACAACTTGTGCTCTGGCGTTTGAGTTTTTTTCGTTTCCCCAGGAATTTCTTCCAATAACCAGAATTTTTGGACTATTTCGTCTAAGTCTGGTACCTCTTCAGACTGACATACCAAATTACATTGTCTGGTATTTGAATTTGTACCTCAAGGATATTTCCCAGATATTACCCTACCAAGAAGTGTCTCTTGAAGAGTTGGATATGTGCGATCTTATCTAATTTGAACCACGGACAACAATTCGAAAAATGTTTCTGCACCTATGAGCAAATCAATTTTTTGTGGCTTATCAAAATGAGGATCAGCTAATTAAATATTGGAAGGAATATTCCAATTCGAAGTATTTATTGCATGATCCCCTTAATAAGATGTTATTTAATTCAAAACCCAGTAGTCAGCAGAAAACGAATGATCATTAAATCTTGATTTTACTACTGCCTGTACCTTTTTGTTTACAGTAGTACTTGCCTTTCTCATTCCAAGTAGATTTAGTGCTTTTTCTTTCTTGCGAAGCTTCAACCTTTGTGCAAGCTCTTCAGTAATAAAACATATTTGAGAGGCAGAGTCAAGTAATGCTCGAGCCAGCGAAAACTCACCAGTGATGTGTTTTATCTGCACAATTGCAGTAACGAGAATGAATTGGTTTGAACATTTGAAGATGCTGGTAACGGTGAGCTATTGAAAGTTGTTTCATACTGGTGCAACAACGTATGATGAGATCGATTGCATACACTACATTTACTTACTTTGCATTTAGAAACTGTGTGTCCTTTCCGAAGGCAGTTAATGCAAACCGGCACACTTTTTGCAAACTCAAATCTTTGCATTACTGGAATCGAAGCAAACGATTGACATGTTGTAATGTAATGGTCATTTTAATTACAATAAAGGCATTTTGATTTATTTGGCTGTGGGTTAACACAAGTAAATAAAGATCTTTAAATTCTCTTTTTGCTCGATTCATGCTTTGGCTTGGACTATTTTTCAGAATTTTTTAATTTATGCGAAGAAGATTCTTCAACAGAAAGATGCTGATATCTTTTATTGAGAGCTGTTTCACAGTCACTCCATAAAGGTAATTTACTGAAATCTAATAGTTCTTCCCACTTTGATCTTGTGATTGAATCTACTTTTGACTGAATTATGATCGCATTTGTTATATTCTTTTCATCACAAAGTGAAAGGAGCGAATCATAAGTAGCAGAAGATGTCTCTATCATGCTGCGCAATGATGAAGCCGATAGTTTTGTAATTTATTTAAAGTCAAATAATGTAAAAACGTTGTCGAAAAATATCATGCAATTGTAGTCAGAAACATTCTTTAAACTTGCCAAAGCTTTAGGATAATTTTGTTCCGTAATTTAAAAAGCTTTAACTGTACCTAAAGCTTCACCTGATAAACATGAAATAAGATGATTGAATTTTTCTATGTCCGGAAGCATCGGATCGTTATCGACTAAATTTTCAAAGAGACTCATAAAAGTTTTGTATTCAAAATATTTACCGCTTAATTTAGGTAAAGACATTTTTGGGAGACGTGCATGATGTGGATTGCTGAAGGAATATTCAACAGCACTTGATTTGCGTCTTTTTTTGCCAATCGATATTAGTAGTGCCTTGCACTCACACAAATGTCTTCCAATTCCCCACGAAAATTATCGGTTCTATCGACTTACTCGATTTCAGATTGGCAAGTCAACGGTTTTTCCTCTAATCCCGTTTTAATTCTAATTATATTATTTTTAATATTTGTTCGCTGATGTATTAAATGATCAAGTTCTACATTTTGTTTAGGTGAAGTCTGCAGTTTTTTGCCCGTCATTATTATTTGATTTTTTATTTTGGCTTTCGTAAAAAATAAATTGTTTTCCCAGAATTAGCTTATCTGAAAACTATTAAATTTACACTTTAGTTTTCTGATTGAGAATTATTGGAAAGTCGTTGAAAAATTAGTTTGTTTTCACGCAAACATTCCACGAAAACGAAAATTAATTTCAATAAAATATTGTGTAAATTGTCGAAAATTTATTTAAATGAAAATAATTTGCAACTAAAAGACGAAAGAAAAAAATTTAAAACTTATTTGCTGAACACACCCTTCGTAAGAAAAAAATTCGAATTTATTTTGTGACACTGACTACAACTACTACTCTACAGCTGAAACTTATCGAAAGTTAAAGGAAATGAACGAAATCTCAAATAATAATGTCAGTGTGATGTTTGTAATTCGTAAACGAATGAATTTATATTTTCGTTTCGATTGTGTTTTTTATTAATAATTAAATTTCATTAATTATGATTAAATCGAAAACTTTAAATCGATAATTCTAAAACCGATCGCGAAATTTCTTCAGAATAACAACGTAGTTTTTGATAGAAATTTTACGAAGAAGCGAGTGTTCGTGGTGATTGGAACAATTCGAGCGATGACGTACGATGGTAGCGGCGGCGGCAACGACAGATCAATGGCGAATGGTTTTATTTAGTTTTAAAAGTTATTTTAAGTAAATTATTAGCTTAAATTCACTTGTTTGTATTTCAATAAAATCAATAAATAAAATTTTGTATTATTCTTTGAACCACGCACTTTGTTTGTTTCACAATTATATTTTAATAATATTGCAATAACTTTGACAAAAACTGAAAGTATGATATTGTCGATTGAAGACATAGTGCCGCAATTACTTGGCAATTAATTTAATTAAAAGTCTCAGTTTTTGTTCATACTGCTGATTCTTCTTTTGAAGCAACTTCCCTGGTGCACTCCTTGCAGATACAGTGTTCGTGCATGGGGGTGGGTTTGTGGCTTTGTGCTCTGGGTAGGTATTGATGAACTACGACGGCTGCTGCTTCGGCGGCGCGGCGCTGTGTAACAAATTTTTTGTTCGCTTTTTGTGGTGGTTCACATTCACAAAATGGGTATGTACTTTTAGTACAATTTAATTTTAAAATTGAAACAAAATTAATTAAATATCATTTGTCCTTGCTCGGGCGCCATGAAAATTTGTAATGATTTTTACAAATTAGCTTAATTTTTAAGCTACGAAAATTAAAAAAAAATTTTTATAAAAAAGAGCGAAAAATGCTTTTGAATAAAAGACGTGCGGATTGCTTTCAGTTACGGTTCGCAATGAATTTTTATTCTTTTATTCTTCTCTGTTTTCTTCTTCTTTTTCTTCAAATTTAATTTACAAATAAAGATGGCCGGATAGGCGCGAAATTCAAATATTATAAAAATTAAATATTCACATTAATTAAATTTAAATTTGTTCAAGTTCATTTACGTTATTTATTTATTTTTTTTTTTTTGTTAAGCTCTAAAGTTTTATGTGCCTCGTCAAAACACTAGAAAATAGATTGTATAGCCTACTACAAGCTAAAATGTTAGTTGGGGTGGCCCTTGTTGAACCTCAATTAATGTAACAAAATCGTTGACTTAAGTCAGTGGAATTTTGATTTACGGCTCAGCAATTTTATTCAACGATTTCGACGAGTTAAGTGCCGTTCAACGTTGGTAAAAATTTTGATCCGTGGGTTATCAACTTAAACTCACGAATTTTAACCAACGAATTCATCTCACCGATTTACATTAGCAGCCCTATTTGTAAATATTTAATGCTTATTCCAGATCTAATCTATGAGTTTTCTGATGGCTACTTGTACAAACGTGGCTTAAATATTTGAACCGTGATTCAGCAATTTAAATTAACTAATTGGGAGGAAAAACTGGACTTCAGCGATAATTGAAATTGCAAGTATGTAATAGAAGTCTCATACATTTTAATCCATCCACTGATCAAATATTTGAACCACGTTTGTTAGTGGTCCTACCACAAAAATTTAGTAGTTATAAACGGTGATTTTTTAAGAGCTTGGTTTTTGAAAATTCAAAAAAACACAGAAACTTGTAAAAAGTGAATGAAATTTTTATTTGGATCGATAAATCAATTTCTGCCATTTACTTTTTAAAAATAATTTCACTTAAATGTTGCCCGGGGCTACGCTTCAGGTGGTCCATTCTGAAGGTCCAATTTTGGCAAACTTTTTCACACATTTCGGCCGGAATCTCACCAATGACGCGTTCAATGTTGGCTTCCACTTTAATTTAAAAAGCTTCAAGTGATATTTGGAACAGTGTTTCTTGTTTTATTAAATAAAATATAAAGAGTAAGACTGTTTGTGAGTTTTGTTTTGTGTTTTTCTAAATTAATGACGTTTGTCGTTCCGTTGCGTTACATGGAAAATTTGTACCCCCGGTAAAGAAGTTTCACTTAAAAAAGGGTAGTCTTGTGTTGTATTGCTTTTAAGGGTCTCTAAGTGTTCTTTCTGATTTATGTGGTTCAAGTGTGTCTAAAAAACATATTAGTGTTCAGAGCTCTCTCTTTTTGGAACAAGTTCAGTACATAATCTTTGGGTTCGAACTATGTACATCTTCACTATAATCTGCAATCTTCAGATTTATACTTGCTATAATCTTCATACATGAAGATGATCTCCATTTGGGTCTTCGCTCTCTATCGCACAAGTATGATTTTTTTATTTTGTTTCCTCTTTTTAAGCAGATGTCGACGCAGATGAAGATGAAGATACATGTAAAGCCACCTATAAAGAGGCTTTACATGTATCTTCATCTTCATCTGCATTGACATCTGCAAAAAAAGAGGAAGCAAAATAAAAAACTCATACTTGTGCGATAGAGAGCGAAGACCAAAATGGAGTTCATTTTCATGTATGAAGATTATATGAAGTATGAATCTGAAGATTGCAGACTATAGTGAAGATGAACAAATGTTCATCTTCATTATAGCTTTTTCATCTGCACCATAATTTGTTCCGTTCAGATAACGAATTTTCAACGTTTTTTTTTACCATTTCACCTCAGTTTGCTGAAAAACAACGAAAATAGGGAAAATTTACTTCTCAAAACTACATACCTGAACGCTAAGAATATGTGATTGTGAGATCTGTCAAGAAAGTTATAGCAGAGTTCGAGTAAGTTATTAGTGTGTACCCTGTCTTACTTTTATGTTTGTTTTATATTATAGTCCCGCTCTACTTTTCTTCATGTAAAGGCCTCCTACAAATAATAAGAATAGATTATTTCATCAAAAAAGAGGATAGCTGAGTTATCGCAAGTTAAAAATGAGTCCGTATTGACTCAAATGAGTCCCAGTAGTCGCTCACATGTCGACATAACATTTTATAACCTTGTTTAATGAGTATTGTGCGTAAAATCGTTTGATTAAATATTTTCTAACAAAAAAATCTAACTGAATTCTTTAGCGTCCAATCAATCAAATACAAATGCTTAAATATTTCACGTTATTTAGCAAATGCTTTTTTTGGGACCATTTGGCGTATTTAAAGTCTGGCGGTTAACGCAAGCCAACTTCAACTCAACAAAAGATTTGAATGAACTTGGTATTCTACTTTTGAAACGCACATGGTGTGGATTAATAGCCACCCTCGTCAAGATTTTATTAATATACCTACATACCTAACAGTCATTTTTTTCAGAGCTATTTCTCCTTTATTTACAATATGTACCTAGATTGCTCCGTTTTATAATTTAGCAGAATAACGCTTTAGAAGACAAGAACTAATCCACATGAATCCTTTGTTATCATGCTCTTTTGAGATTCCACGTCGAACAATCGTTACCGTATATTATACCGTTATCGTTGTGTGGTTGGTACTATACACAGAAATCGTAATGAGAACATTTTAGTGAAAGCAGAATACACGAGAAGTAAGCATGTGCTAAAAAGGCGTATAATCACCAGTGTTGTCCTTCATAGTCGTATAATCATTGTCCTCGGAGTTATTTTTAGTTGTGATAAATAATAAGGCACTTGATGGCAAGTTTTGTAATCGAAAAAAAAAACGAAAGAAGAACCACATAAAATCTCCCTAGTAACCAGATTTTTTTTCTATAAAAATGTTCGGGATTGGTTTTGGGGAGAAATAAAATGCTGTTCCATAACAGATAGAGAAAAGACTACCTACTTAACCCATACATACCTACATACCTACACGTTTAAAAAAAAATGGGTCGAGAGCATAATTTGACATAGGGTAAAGGCACTAGTATCCGGACACTTAACACATTTGCTATCTTTGAGTTTGATTCGTCGACTTACTATGAAAGCTTCGATATACTGTCATACTGCATCTGAAAGCTTGTTTAATTTTTGCTAGAACAAAATAAACAAATTTAGCAAATTTATCATAATAATTATTTAAAACATAAAAATCTAAAAAAAGTCGATTTGCACTAGTATCCGGACAGAAACATTTAGTTTCCGGACAATTTTATTCTTGTATCCGGACACAACTATTTTGTACGAATTTATGGTTCTTTTTCGTTTTATAAAATCTTTGTTTTTGAAAAAAAAAAAAAAAAATATGTACATGGGCATTTAATAATTGGTTATTTGTTTGAATTTTTACTTAAGTAAATGTTAAGAATACTTATAGTGGGCTATAAGTCAAAATAAAATGTTATACTGTTTTAATTTTGCGACGTTTCGAGCATGGTAACGCTCATCATCCGGCATTTATTTCGTAAAAATAAATAAATACAATACAACAATTAGTTAACACTATTTACAAAGTGTCATCAACAAAACTTTCATAAAAACATTTTGAATATAGGATTAAAATCCCAACAATCGTACACTTGCAGTGTCAATGTGTGTAAAATAAACTATTTAAAATGATGAAAATAAAATATTTGAAAACATTGAAAAAGTTAAAAAAAATTTAAATTTAAAATTACTGACAATTAAGCACATCGTGTATTAACACTTTAAACACAAAAAACTCTGTCTTATTTACTACCAACAATCGATCTTTTTGTGAGTTGGCTTTAGATGTTGCTAAGCCCTTCACAATCAGATCGTCGGTTGATAGCATTCTTGTTATTATTTATGTGCAGCATCTCCAGCAACATTCTTTTTTAGTAATGTTGCTCTGTTTGCAGAACTAATGGATTCTCCAAATCTGCTCTATGTTTTCCTTGTAAACAATGGAGTACAAGAGCAGGTTTTTTTGCAGCTCCATTGCTCAAATCCGATCTGTGTCCTGAGAGACGATTTTTCAATTTCTGCTTCGAAGTACCTATATATATTGCAGAGCATACTTTGTCGTTCCCTCCTAAGCAGTTAATCTTATACATAATACCGGGTTTTTCTGGCTTATCTACTTTTTCTTTAGTATTGCTAAGAATTTTGCTTCTCAGAGCATTAGCGGATTTAAAAGCTATATTAGGGGTATTCACGATCTGGTGTACCAGATCTTGTAAAATTGTAAAGTTTTATTTTTTTACAACAGACTGTGAACACACTTTTACTAATCTGTAGCAATACTGAAGAAAATGTCAAAATCTGTTTCACATTTGTTCTGAAGAAGGTTTAAGTTTGTGTTAAAAAATCTTACAACCACTGTATTTTTCTGTTACAATAGGTTTCGGGTATTGTAAAAGTGTAAAAGCGTAAGATTTTGACATTCAGTATATTTTGTTGTTGTAGTGCAAACAAATGCTACACTTTTCCAATTATACAAGACCAGATACACCGGATCGTGAATACCCCTATTGTTTTTATTCTATCTCTGATAAGTGCTGCGTTGATATGATTGAAGAGGTGAGGGATGAACAGCACACTCTTATAAGTAAATGTTTGTTTCTCTTCATCATCGTTCTTTCTTATTCGGTTATTCTGATGATTGTTTATTAGTTTCTCGATTATAGATGGGGGGAAGGAATTGGAGTATAGGGTGTCTCGAATAATGTTTTTACTTTTGCGATGGAAACACTTTTAGCTTTTAGAGATCGTCAACATATTTGATTATGATTTTTGGCTTATTATCCAGCTTAGCCAGAACATCATCTAAGAGGGTCTCCATAACTAAGTCCGCGAGAATAGGGGATGCTGGACTGCCCATAGGTATCCCTTGTTTTTTGTTAGTAGATAACACTGTCGTAATCTAAGTAATTTTTGTCTATTACGCAAAATTTTAGTATATCTATGAATTTTGATTTCTTGATTTGGGTATATTCCTTTATACAGCACCATTTCTTCTTTATAACATTCAAAATCAAACCTATAGGTATAATTGTAAATAAAGCAACAACATCGAATGACACCAATATCTTGTCTTTTTCCAATTCAAGCTGTGAGACTTTTTCAATAAATTCTTAGGAATGATAACAGTATATTGCGAATTACATGTTACTTCTTGAAGAATTTTTACCATGAACTTAGAAAGTTCATAGCAAGGCACATGAGTGGACGCACAAAAGAGGAACGGTTTCTTTATGTATTTTTGGAAGACCGTATATCTTTGGGGCGCTTGAAGTATATGTTGTCATACGTTGTTTCTCGAACTGTGAAACATGGTTATGTAAGAATAAATCCTTAACAAAATCATTATTTGAGCTTTGCAGTGTCGACGTTGGATTGTTTTTTAGCACTCTGTATACGTTTATGTCCCCTATTAGATCTTGCATTTTGCTGATGTAGGCAGTCTTGTTCATTGCTACTGTGACATTAACCTTATCAACAGAAACAATCAACACATCTTTATGTCGTTTGAGAAAATTCTTGGTCTCAACAAAAACTCTGTTCAAATATTTATCAAAGGAGGGGATATATTTTGATCTTAAATGGGTTTGTAAAATTTCCAAACTAAGCTGTTTCTTGGTCACCGTGTTCTAATGTTTTGATTAGTTCTTAGCCATCTGCCATCATTTTGAATAGAGGTAAATCTGCTTTCATTAACGGGAGAGCAAACTTTGGACCCAACGACATTAACCATTCGCAATTTGGAGGGAACTCAACAGAAGTGCTATTTACAAACCATTTGCTATTGAATTCTAAGTGCATTCTTAGTCTTAGGTTTTCTTTTAATTTTATAGTTTCTTTTTAGGTTTTGTTTTAATATTTTTATTCATAGTCATGTATTTATCTTATTGAGTGTTGAAGAAAGAACGATACCCTTTAATAGTTAATTTGTTGGTGATTAAGCTTTCTAGGACATTAGCACTGTCCGGACACTAGTGCATTTACCCTATATAGCTTACCTACATAATACATACATACCACACAAATTTTAATCTTCTCAGATAAAGATTTATACTATGTTTTCACCGACCACTAAACTGAGATTTAAGTAGATTTAGCTAGATCTCCTGCAAATTTTGAGGATTTAACATACAAATTTTAATCTTCTCAGATGAAGATATAAAATAAATCTCATTTAAATCTTCAATCGAACTACCCTATTTCCATATCGAAATGAACGCATTCTTCGGGAAAGTGAATTTTTCTCTTCAGTTGACACGGATGAAGCTGCCTTCTACATCATATGCATTTTGAATAGTGCTGTCAAAATTAATCTACTTTTGGAGAGGTGGAAGCACTTTTTGAGATTAGTAAATCTAAAGGAGATTAAAGTTCGGTGGAAACGTAGTATTAAGGAGGCATGTATCTTCATCTTCATCTGCATTGACATCTGCTAAAATTCGATAATTACCGAATCTTATAAAACTTGCAGCATTTACACACTGCAAATTATATTATCTAGTAGCTATATAGCGGTGGATGTTGAATATTCAGTTGTCCATGAAATTATGACTTTGGCTAAACTTCACACAAACATATATTACCAAAAAAGATTCGAAACCGTTAGAACCGTTTTCGAGAAAAATATTCATTTTTCGGTCTAAAATAAAGTTTGGAAAAAAGAATCGAGCCAATCACCTAAAACGCTTAAGTAGGTAGGTACCAAGTTTGGAGAAAATCGCTTCAGTCGTATAGAATATAACTATATCGACTTACATACAGGGAGATAAACGGAATTGCGGGACCTATCATCTTTATCATCGTAATGTCAGGTTTGATTAAAATCTCGAGTTCGATTTTTTTCAAATGCAAAACTTGGCCTATAGTACTTATATCGCAAGTAAAAAGTACTAAGAAACCTTACCCTTTGTAGCAAGGCAAACAACTCATTGGCCCATATTCATAGTCATATTTTAAACTCGAGTCTAGATGAACTGATGTCTAAAGTTATCACACAGCTTAGTCACAGCTACTATTCATAGAGAATTTTTTACTCTGTTTAGTAAAACCCGACAGGAGAAACGATGTCAAGATGATTTCGACCAAAAACGCAGCATGGGCAGACATTCAACATAATATGAATGCAGCTGGATATACGAGGCCACTTTAGAAGCTAAAAGACCAGTGGCATCGAATACTGCTCGCAGGAATGTAAATCAAATGAAAGTGTCCCAAAGAGCCACGGGCAATATAATCAACATTAAAGAGCCTACCGAAGAAGACTTAATAATAAAAGACATGATAATGGAGGACTTTATTGAGGATGACGTACTCATTGATAGCAATTCTGGGGAAGTTACGGAGATCCATTTTGCAGATCATCCGCCAGAGGCTGATACAGTAATCCAAATGCAGCAGCGCTTGGATTATAACGAAACAGAAGAGGAGGAAGAAACTCCAGCTCCGATAGAAACTTCTATTCAAAAGCTGAAACGGCTACCGAAAGCAACTACGAAGCCATCTGTTGATGTACTTCCCCAGCGTCGTAGGCAAATTTCAAAAGAAGAGCGACAAAATAATGAATGCCACAAGCTCAGGATGGGAATTCTTTAATTTAGTTGATATATGCTAAGAATAACAAGTTTATTCTTACATGGGAGATTTCTTTCTTTTGCTATATTATGTAGAACTGCAACTATTCTTAACCGTATACAAGTCAACTCTAAGCCTTTCAAAAACAGATCGGAATTTTGATTTAATCTGTCCACTTAGGCATTCTACCTTACTTCTTGTAGCGATGTGGCAAGTATTGAATTTATCCTCCTGCCGACTTTGTGGGTTCCTTACAGGAGTGAACAAAATAGTAGATAAAGGGTAACCGGCGTCTCCAAGCAAAATTCCGCTGTGGTTATTTCGTGTCCATTCAAGAACGACCTTAAGTCTACTGTTAACCCAAATACGTGCATTATGCCGTGAGCCCCGAGATCGTGCAACGATATCCGTTATTTTACAGTTTGCATCACAGACAACCTAAATTTATTTGCCACTTGGCTGCATTATTTCCAAATGATTCAATTGCATCCATACATACTTGCACGTTTAAGGAATAATAACCTTTCCGATTAAGAAAGTGGCCAGCCGTCACATCTTCGACGGTTTTTGCAGGACATTTAATGCGAACATGGGTGCAATCAATTGTCCCAATAACTCCCGGAAATCTAGCTATTTGAAAAAATTCTGACTTGGCCTGTTGTATTTCGGTACTTGTAGATGGAAAAAAGATAAAATTGGGAAGCGGCAAAGCCAGTTATTTAGATATTTTCGCAATGATTCGACTAACAGTTGGTTGTGACATTCCATGAAGGTCGCCTTTATTGAAGGTAAAATGACTTATCCAAAAAATAATCGTACTAAAAAATTATATTAAACTAAACATTACTTATATCACTTGATGAACATTTCTGCCAAAAAATCTTAATGTTGTTAACACTTGAAGGCTTCCAGATATTGGCAAACCTCTTTTAGTTGGTTGGTCTTCAATATTTAGCAAATCAATTATAAATGTTGCCGTGTCTTTATCGAATCGATATCTTTCATAAAATTCGTCGGTAGTCGGTTCAAAGGAGTCGATTCTTATCCTATAGAGCTTTCGTCTTCTTGTTGGTGGCACCATTTCCAAATGAACCAAGATATCAAAATCTTCTTAAATGTTTTCATAAATTATTGACATTTTTCTTTATTTTGATAAAGTGTGTAAAATAAATGTTTTGGATGTAATACAATATTCAATTCAAATCACTTTTGTGTCACAATTATTTTTTTTACTTTTTCCAAGTATTTTTCACGTTCCGAAGAGTTAAAAACAACTTAAAGAAAACTTCTGTCGTGACTAATGTTCGTATTTTAGAAATGGATTTAAATTGTTTAAGAATAACATAAACTCGGGTCTAGTTTAGCAACAACCTAATGTAAGTTGTCAAACATCTATGAATATCGGCCATTATTTTTAAATCTTAAAGATTCTAAGAAACCTGAACTATGAAAGCAATTACGTACGACTCAGTTGGTGATTTTTTTGTCTTTAGCCACCTATTCAAAGTAAAGGCATAATGGGAATATGACTCACAAACATAGCCACCTTTATAAAAAAAAGAATAAAAGAATAACTTTGAAATCAACATTATCTCATCCTTCTCGATATACGATTTCGTGCGCTTTTTGTTCACTTATTCGTTTTCTTTGAGATAAAAAGGTTTTTTGTAAATGGAACGAGTGTCTGTCAATTGAAAACGTTAAAGAATAACAGTTCGCATATATGAACATACCTACATACGAGTACTTTGTAATTCTTACACAAGACCGAAACGAAAGACAGGAGAACACATGAGATTTGTTTTGTAATTTGCTTTTGCCTTTACTCATATGGAATTGGTTTATCCCTTTTATTTTGGAAACATAAACGCCCACATGTAATTTTTGATGATTAAATATTTGAATCAGCAATTACTTTGATATCTGAATTACATTCTAACTGATAAATTGTGATTTTTTTAAGTTCCTCCGTTTTTTATAAAATTTGAATAATATAAGGTACCTACATAATGTAGTAGCTTACATTAAAGTTATTCAATAATACCGACTAGCTTCCCTCCGGCAGCACATCGTTTATAATACAGTGCTAGTGAAAGATAAAATTGTCGTTAAATTGGCTTGTGTTGTCTTACCGTATGTATCCATTTCCATTTATCCATTAAAGTCCAACAGTATCAACAAAAAAAAATTAAACAACAAAATAACCCAAAACAATACCCGTGTCCCCGTGCCCCATAAAAAATGCATCCAAAAGTAAAAAAAATCTAAATTCAATTCAGTGTTCCGTGCTCAAATTTAAATAACATATTTTATTTACTTATTATGTACCAAGCTTAAGAAGAGAAAATAACGCAAAAAGCACAACAAGTGATGGGAAAATCTTTCCTTTTCTTTGTAACTTCTCGCAGTGTTGTATTCCATTAACTTGATCAGTGCTGGTACTGTGTGGAGCTTATCACAAAGTGAATTCATTAATTAGGTTAGTTTGACGTCAGATAGATTGCTATCTGTTTTCGGTTTTTAACCAGGGGCTATCAAGATTGTGAAAAGCAGGCCATTGTTTTTGGCACTAAGTGAAACCCAAATTGGCGAAAATTCTGATCAATCGGAATTTCAACTGTAGTAACTTAGTTGCATTATTCTTCCCCTATCATGGTCTCGCAATCGTACAAAAAAAAGATTGTGTGTTATTATGTACATGTGTTAGAAGTAAAAATTCCCTAGTTTGAAACAATGTTTTATTTCGTAATTTTATGTCATCTATAATATATTTCAATTTAATGGAAACCAAGGAACAACGAAGTTAACATTTTTTATATCGGCCCCGTACTTGCATAAATACATCTTTTGTTTTTGTGGACTTTGTGGATTAGAGCCAAATTGAATAAATTGTATGACCTTTAGTCCAAAATGCGTTTCGTCCGAGCACGATAGTTGGGCTCATCAGTTAGATGCTTCTAAGACGCAATATTTTTTGGTCTATGATTACCGACTCCAATAAAATTTACAGCAAACACACACTAAAAATTATAATTTTCTAGGTGAATTTGGTTAAACTCATGCACCTAGAAATATATTATATGCCCGTGGTCTGGCCAGTAATTATTAATGAAGAAGAAAACGCAAACAATATGTTAAATATTATTTTCGTTTTGTTTTTGTGGACTTTGTGGATTAGAGCCAAATTGAATACATCTTATGACCTTTAGTCCAAAATGCGTTTAGCCCAAGCAGGATAGTTGGGCTCATCAGTTAGATGCTATCGTACCCTTCTAAGACGCAATATTTTTTGGTCGATGATTACCTATCGACTCTAATAAAATTTATAGCACACAAACATTGTAAATTATATTTTTCTATGGGAATTTGGTTAAACGCATGCACCTAGAAATATATTATACGCCCGTGGTCTGGCCAGTAATTATTAATGCAGAAGAAAATGCAAACAATATGTTAAATATACTACAGAGTTTTTGTAAAAATTTTTGTTATTAATTAGGAAGAGGATAATGTTTTAGGAAAGTATGGATGGCAATTATCTTGACTTACATGCAAATGATGAATGACATAATCATTGTTCAGTATTATAATGATCTTTTCTTCTCGCCACTAGGTCCTCCGTGTCATGTATGATAGAAGTACTTTTTACTTTTTTGTTGTTGTTATATTTTATTATTGACTGCTATAAGCTTCAATTTTATTATATTTGACTGTTTGTCTATAAAATTCACTTTTTATGTTTGTCTATAAAATTATATTCGACTGTTTGTCTATAAATTTCACTTTTTATATTTTATTACTGACTGTTGGTCTACAAAATTCACTTTTACTATGTTTTATTGTTAACTGTTTGTTATTCACAATATTCCTTTGTAATAATGTTATTAATTTAGAATGATTCTATAATAATTGACTCGATTTTACGACTGCGCCAGTTTTGCTGTCTCATCACTTTTACCTGTGGGAATGTTTGAAAATGCAACAGAAGGTTTAGTATTACTTGAAAATGAATTTAAATGGAACGTAATATAATACAATATCAAAATAAATTCATAAACGAAAAACATTACTTATTGTGAGAAACTTAATATAATATATGGTTACAAATGTATACTGAATGTTGTTGGATGTTGCGGGGTATTTGACTGTTGGGTGTTGTCGGATGTTCCGGATACGTAACTCGCGCACTAAAGGATAATATTCATAATTCGATGGCTACGGAGTAGACAGGTATTTGAGTTTACCCTTCTTACTTAAATTCTCGTGCCGAATAAAAGTCGAATTAACTTTATTTACTAACCTCAAAAGTTGTAACCATATATTTAAAATACTATTGAACTCGAAAGTTATAATTTGATTATATAATATACTAAAACAAAAATTATTAGATCTGTTTAGTGTTCTGATTCCATTTTTTTCCTTGTTTTTTGCATCTCATATAAATTATGTCTAAGCAATTGAAACGCGGAGACTCTCGCAATAAAAACATAATTACTTCCACACCTTGCACACCCACCATTACTCCTCTAAAATGTACTTATAAAGAACAAATTGATGAGTGTAAAGTGATGGACCAACGTTTCAAAGAATAGAGTGACCACATAATAAATCTTCTTTCTAAGCACATTACCGAGTCCGAAAAAAGAATTTCGGATAACATAAGTAAACAAATAAAAGAGCTGCAAGACACAATTGAAAATACACAACTAAAAGTGATTGAATTCGAATCAGCCTTTCTGGCGCTAAAAACAACATAATCGCATTGAATACGGAAGTATCGGAGCTTAAAATCACTCTAAACGATGTGCATATAAAATACACCGCAACAAATAATGAACTCGACTGTGTTAAAAAACTTCAAAACGTACAAGAAAACCGTACCGTGGCATGTAATGCACTCCTTTCTGGTACGCCATATATGCCTAACGAGAATTTAAATTAATTTTTAATTTATTATGTAATTCACTACAAATAAAACCATCAACAATAAAGGACATTTACATACAGAGTCCAATGACACACCGATTCTAATTAAGTTTAACTCACCATATGACCGAAATTTTGTTTTGAAAACTGCTGCAATTTTTCGTAAACAACAACGAATAGAGCTTTGCTTACAAGATGTTGATCTAAATTCAGCAACACATCTCTATATGCGGGAGGTCTTAACCAAAAACAATTATCACATTCTTAAGCATGCACAAAGCGTAAAATAACAAAATTTGTTGTCATCTGTGTGCACGTCTCGAGGAATAAAACATGTAAAGCGTAATACAAATGGAGCAGCTGTGCCAATCGATAGCATTGAGAATTTAACCAGGGATATCAACTCAACAAATTAATGATTTATATTTTATCTCTAAACTTATAAATTCATTTGTTTTCTCTTTGTTTTTGGTAATTAAATACTTTTTAACTAATTTCCTTATAAATAATTTCATAATTATTTTCATTTTTGAAGCCATTTTTGTATAAATTTTCGTCACTTTTTCATTAATATCATTTTCTCTTAGAAGTGTTCTAATTTGTTATATTTACTTCTTCTCTAAAACCACTTTTTAGTATTATTTCTTTTAATCTACGTTCCATGATAAATGTTTTGAGTGGGCAGCGAACTGGTCTTCAGGTGTGTGATATTAATGCCCAGAGCTTACTGATAAAGATTGACGAGTTCCGTTATATATTTGGAAATTCAAAAGTTGACGTTATCTGTGTATCCGAAACCTGGCTTACTTTAGATTTAAATAATCAATTATATTCTTTGAATGGGTACAAGATCTTTCGATGTGATAGGACACGTTGCAGAGGTGGAGGCGTTGCCATCTATGTCAGGGAATGTATACAATGCAAGGTTAAATGTTCCTCGTGTAAGGAGAGTGGTATTGAGTACGTATTTATTGAAATTTTAAATGGCTTGGAAAAGCTTCTACTTGGTGCTGTCTATAGACCAAATCGTAACATCTGCATCTCACCGCTTTTCTTCACTATAGAGCAAATCTCTGTTTCATACCCCTCTATATTATTGTGTGACGATTTCAACTGCAACCTTCTTGCTGCAAACACTGTTACCGATGAATTTTGCTCTCTTAATCTAAACTCAGTTAATACTTCTACCCCGACCCATTTCTCCAGCTTTGAACCGACACCACTGGATCTTTTTCTCGTTAGTAACAAACATAGAGTTGTTTTTTATGATCAACTGTCAGCACCGGCTTTTTCGTTGCATGGCCTAATTTTTCTAACATACGATTTTCAAGTTGAGTTACGCCCTCAAACATTCGAATATAGAGATTTCAAACGCATCAACTATGCTTCACTTCATTCGGAAATTTATAACATAAATTGGGATGTCATTTTTTCAATACTTTCACCTAGCGATAAAGTAGAGTATTTGAACAGTAATACCTGAAGACTCTTTGAAATGCAGGTACCATTAAAAACGAAATATAAGTCTAAAAATAAATCATGGTTTACCAATGAAATCCAATGTTTAATGCGAAAACTTGACCTTGTCTACAAGCGCTGGAAAAATTTTCGACTTAATTGCTTCCACCAACAGTACCGCTCTGTACGCAATAAAACATTAGTAGCAATTCGTATTGCAAAGGTCGCCGTATACTCTAATCGCTTTAACAATTCTTTGAGCTGTAAACAGATATGGCAAAATCTGAAGATGATCGGTGTTGCTAAATCTAAAGTTGGTTTGACTGATGATATAGATATTAACATCCTGAACCAACATTTTGTATCATCCAGCAACTCTATAACTACTAATACACTTCCACGTCGCCTGTTTCGTAATCACAATAGTGTTTCCGTACCTGAAAGTTTTTTTTAGCTTTTCAACTATATCCGCTGAAGATGTCGTAGAAGGAATACTTTGCATTAAATCAACCGCTATAGGCTTCGACGGAATGCACCCATCGTTTTTAAAACTACTATTGCCGTCATTGTTACCGTATATAACGCATATATTCAATTCAATCATAGCTACTAACGAATTTCCTTCACAATGGAAAATTTTAAAAATAATACCTGTTCCCAAAACGACGAGAAATGATGATTTCAGAGGTGTTTGAAAAGGTTATTCAAAAACAAATAAGTTCTTTCCTCCAGTGTGAAAATATTTTGACTTCAAAACAGTCCGGATTTCGTAGGAAAAATAGTTGCATTACTGCTATAGCTAGTGTTTCAGAGGACATTAGGAAATCTATAGACAACGACTACATTATGTGTTTAGTACTACTCGATTTTTCGAAGGCATTCGACATGGTGAATCATTCCATTCTATGTGAAAACCTCTCCGGTTTTTATAACTTTTCTACGGATGCAGTCAAGCTAATTCACTCTTATCCAGATAAAAGAATGCAAGCGGTTGAACATAACATAACGGAATCATCTCAAATTTCGTGTTCAATAACAGCGGTGTCCCTCAGGGATCTATACTTGGGCCTCTGTTCTTTCTCTATATATTAATGAGATTCCAAAAATCTTAAACATTGTTCAATACGAATTTATGCCGATGATGCTCAGGTATACATTGGTTGGGTCCATTGGGTCTTATTGATCACTTTGTGACTTGCATAAATGAATACTTAGAAGAAGTTGTATGCTTAGTAATATCAAAGAGTAAAATTGAAATAAGATATTTCCCGATAATTTTGTTAGATGGCTCCGTTATTGAATATGCAGAATCTGCTAAAAACTTAGGTGTTATCTTCATTCGCAATCTTACCTGGAATAAGCATGTCAATCATGTTGTCGGCAAGACATACGGGGTCCTTCATTTACTCTGGTCGACACAGTGCTTCACCCCTTTAAGAATCCGAATTTGACTTGTTAAAACCCTAATCATGCCACTCATAACTTACGGCTGCGAATTATTCTGCGATCTAGACCATTCAAGTAAAAGGAAACTCACAGTTGCATTCAATAGTGCTACGTCCATGGATTACGCCGTTTTGACAGCATTTCACAATATTCATTACACTTTCTTGGAATGGCTTTCGAAAGCCTCCTTAAATTTAGGTCTTTAGTCTTATTTTCGGATATACTTATGACTAATCAACCGACTGATCTATACTGTAAAATCACATTCTTGAATTCAACTAGATCTGGGGATTTATTGATCGCCCACTTTAGTTATTTGATGTCTGAACGCCAATTTTTTGTGAACTCTACACGTTTATAGAATTCACTACCACAACAATTCAGAAGCATGAACAGCACGATTCTATTGAAGAAAAAACTTAAAATCCATTTCGGATATTTATAGATAATATTGATTATTTAAATACTTAATTTAATTAACACTTAAATTTGTAACTTTACCAAACATAAAACAATTTGTAGCTACCTATTGTAAAACTTTAAAGCTTCACTTTAAATGAGATTTTATATCTTACAGTGGAAGCATTACATACATAAATAAAATACTAAAAATACTAGTATACTAAATACTAAAGGGGTTTTGACTATGTTGGAGCACAGTGCTCAAGAAAGAATCTCTGTACTTGATCAGACGGGGAGAAGAATTTCTTGCATCTTCAAAGAAAACCTAAACACTTTGCAGCGTTTTTGGCGACATAGAATATGTGTTCATTCCATAAGAGGTGGTCTGTGATGCACATACCTAGGACTGAAAGCTGATCGGTTTTTTCGATGCAAGTGCCGAATAGCGGCATTAGGGGTGGGTTCTGCTTTAACGACAGAAGACAGTACTGAGTTTTAGAAGCATTAAATTCTATGTGGTTTTTTATTCCACATTGGAGAATGCTGTCGAGATCAGAATTTAATGAGTTTATTATACGCTGCCGTTGCAGTTCCACATCCAAAGAACAAGGAGGTGAATCCGAAAACGAATGCGGAAAGCTGATATTACTATCGTATTAAACAAAATTAAGTGGATTAGAAGTTCCAGATAAGAGATCATTAATAAAAATGTGAAAAAGGGTCGGAGACAATACGGAGCGGTGAGGCACACCAGCGTTTATTTTGCAAATATCAGACTTGCAACCGTCCAATACAACCTGTATATGGTTAACAATTGTTTTGATATTTTTAGATAATTTAATCAGATTCATACTCTTGCTTTCAGCAGTCATGTCTTCTTCGATTTCTTCTTCTTCCTCTTGCTGGATGTTCATAAAATGTTTAAATGTGGCTGAATCTTTGGTCCCTTTACTACAATCACAGGAATCTTCCTCTATTGTACTCAACTCGACATTTGAGCAAAACTGACCTTGGCAATTGGTACACGCTGAAGAACGCACCAATCCGACGTTTTTACAGCCACATTTGGCACTACAACCTTTTTGCAATTGCAAAAACTAGTGTTGAGGAGTTTGTCTGGAGCAGGTGGGGGTAACGTTTTAATCGGTTCCAGAGTAATAATAATAATAATAATAATAATAATAATAATAATAATAATAATAATAATAATAATAATAATAATAATAATAATAATAATAATAATAATAATAATAATAATAATAATAATAATAATAATAATAATGATAATAACAATAATAATAATAATAATAGTAATAATAATAATAATAATAATAATAATAATAATAATAATAATAATAATAATAATTTAACTATATGCCTGTAAGACCTAAGGTCTTTTCAAATGCAACTAGAATTGCATGTCATTAGTTAAACGGAATAGAAAGATAGGAAAGAATTGTCTGTTGGCATTGTATTATCTACCAATTTCCAACACCCCAATCTTCTGTGTTCAGTTGATTGCATAGCCATGTTTTTTTTTGTAAATTCATTTTTATTTCTTATTCACTTATAACTATCGTAAAGCTAGACAAAAATGTTAAAAACTAGCCTACTTATCAATAACTTACAACTAATTTACTGGCCTTTACGGGCGCTCTAAACTAAACAATAACTCTTAGAACTAATGTCTTTCGACTTAAAAACAATTTTAATTAAATCTAATTATTTTATATTTTTTTTTAAACCAAGAAATTTTTTTTTACAAAAAACTCAGTATCAGTATTTTTTTTTTTTTTACTTAAAAACTACCTAAAGATAACTAAAAATAATTTAAACTAGATATGACTAACTTATACTAACTAAAAATTACTTAAACTACTTAAAATACCTAATAATAGCCAAAACCACTTAAAACTACTTAAAAACTAGAACAGCAACAGCAGCATTTTACTCGTTTTTTTAAATTTTTTTTTGTTTATTTTTTATATGCATGCAGACACACAGCAACGTGCAACCAACCCATACATGTACATACGCACATACATATACGTACGCACATACATGTACAGACACGCAGATACATGCACGTATGCCCCCGTATACATACATATTTTTAATTTTTTTTTGGTGCCACCCCGACTGTTCCCTATACCTTATTACCCTAAATGTATGTAGGTCGGCCAAGACATACCATCTTAATCGCCTTTAAATATCGCGATGCTGTTCAGAGAACCACCAGAACTGGTTCTCCTGTTTCGGCCTATCCCTTCGGTCCCGATAGGACACAGTCCTACTAAACCGAAGGCGCTCCTCTCCACCTTGAGCGATGACATCTCGACCATACAGGAGTCACCTATCTACAGTTTTACGGCTGACCAGGTAGATAAGCGGAACCGCCATTCTATCCCCGAATCAGCTTAAACAAAAAATTATCTATTCTGTTTATGTTGGCTCCGTTGTATAGAACCTGGTTAGAATAATATCTTGTGTACTCCGACTCTGGTGTTCTGTGTAATCCAAGGCAACGTCTAAGACATTGCCTCTCAAACACCCGAATCTTTTCCATTTGAGATGGGGCAACGTTGAACCACACCGGGCATCCGTAGGCAATCATCGGATTGATGAGGGCCATGTAGCAAATCACCTTCAGCCTGCTGTCAAGACGGCTGCTATAAAACAGTCGTGTTGTCAAGGCAAGGCTCCCCTAGCCCTGGTCAAAGCAGCACCGATATGTCTGTCGAAATACAGGTACTGATCCAACCAGATGCCAAGGTACTTTACTACACTTTTACTCGTCAGTGGATGACCTTGTGGCCCTACGATCACCAGCCTGCGCCAGTTCTTTCTAGTATCCCTTGATGCGCTAGACAACGTAGTCCTTAACAAAATAGTTTCTGATTTCTGGAAGTTGATTTTCAATTTCCAGTCATCACAATATCGCTGAATCTTGTCGAAGTCACTCTGCAAAAGATTTTTAATGACCTCAATTATATTAGCTGTCCTATATGCAATTAAATCGTCGGCGTACGCAATTGCCTGAGTTAGACTACCTATCAGATCCTATCAGTTAGACTACCTATCAGATGGTGTAAATGCTGAATAGAATCGGCGAGTTAACCGCTCCCTGCTGAAGACCATTATTAATATTAAAGATTGCGGTAGAAGTTACATTGCCACTCTTGACAACAAATTTTCTACCATTCAGCATGTCATAAAGCATATACAATAGAGGTTTACTTATACCTAGTCTGGCTTGCTTTAGTTAGAGACCTTCTAACCATACGGTGTCGAAGGCCTTCTCCAAATCAACCAGACAGGCACCCGTACACTACTTTTTAGTTTTGTTTCATTGGATATCAGAAACAAGTTTAGACGCAGCATGAATTGTGTCATGTCCCGCCTTAAAACCGAACTGATTATCCGTTTTAATATTTTTGTCCTCCGCCCACTTGAACAGGGCTCTATTAATAACCTTTTCAAATACTTTGCTGATACTCGGAAGAAGACTTATCGACCGGAGATTCGCCGGATTGGAGTTGTCCTTTCCCGTTTTTGGGAGAGGGTGTACCACAGCTGTCTTCCACCGCCCTATATAATATGCATTATTCAGCGCGTTGTCAAACAGTGTGGTATAAATGTCAACTGCTTTCTGAGGCACATGTCGTATTACAACGTTGGATATACCATCGACTCCTGCTGACTTCTTTTTCTTTAATGAATCGAAGATGAGCGGGAGCTCATTCTGTTATGAACTGTGTGGCCTGAGGTGTTTCCGGTGCATATGCAGCGATCACATACATTCGCTTCCCCTGTTGGAGATGAATGCATATGATGCATGCCTTTAACGTCCGAAATTTTCGCGCATCACTATTATATATTACCTTATGAAGGAAGAAGGGAAGATTCCGCTTCTCCTGCCTAGCTACAACTGTAGCTGAACGGCTTGACCCCGATAAAGTCGAGATCGCCATTCGCTTTTTGGCGGAGTTCACTTAAGAGCACCTGTGGTACCGTGCAGGAATGTATGCCCTTCAAAAGAACCGTTTAAAACTTTTCGGTCTTAGGTGAGAAACTACAGAATTCAGAAGTGGATTCTCTTAGCAACGCTTTAATTTTTTTGTGCTGCTCCAGTGTGAAGCAATGGCTAGCATGCCTACTTTTTTCGCATTCGGCGGCTGTGGCTGCTGCTGCTGAGACTGATTTTGCTGCTGCTGTTGATTCTGCCGTTTTTGATTCTGGTGCTGCTGTTTTTGTTGCGGTTGTTTCTGGATTTGTGTATGATGCTGTTGTTTTTGACGTTGTTGTTTTGGCTGCTGCTGTGGCTGTTCTTGTTGTAATTGTTCGTTTTGCTGTTGTTGTTGTTGTTCCTCGAACTCTTTCTGTTCTTTCGCTCGGCGCGCTTCTTGCTTGGCCTTAACGGCGAGAACTATAAGATCCTGTTGTCT
This sequence comes from Philhelius pedissequus, assembly GCA_910595825.1. NCBI lineage: Eukaryota > Metazoa > Arthropoda > Insecta > Diptera > Syrphidae > Philhelius > Philhelius pedissequus. Next base: position 138,749,744 of record OU343161.1, read on the forward strand.
TTTCAAACTTTGGATTTGAACGACCATTCTTTGTTCCTTGTTGTCGTCCTCCCCAGATGACGCCTCTGATGTGGAGAGGTTCACGAAGGCAGCACTATCGCCCGTCGTGAAGTGCCCTTCTCCTTCTTTAGACATGTATTCAATACCCTCTTCGGGTGACGTGTCCAATTGGGTTTGTCTTGCTACCTCTGACGTCTCGTCTATAGGTATCCGACGTCTTCACCCCAGCTGGCAGCTTTGCTGAGGTGGCCGTGGATCTCCTCTTTACCAAATTTGGTGCGCACCTGATCCTCTTTCTGCGCTTCTGATTTACATCGGATGATATTGCCGTTGTTGTTATTGCTGTTGAAGTTGTTGCAGCAGAATCACTGCTTGTAAGTGGAACATCTTTCGATGTTCCCTCAGCTTTCGATGCCCAGGTGCTTAATCTCCTCCTCCTCTGCTCGTTTTCCCAATCAGCAAAGTTTTCCACTTCACGGTTGTGAAAAAAAGCTTGCAAAGTTTTGATGCCCGGCTGGGAATCGAACTGGGGACACTCGGATTCTCGGTCGACCACTCTACCTTTGTGCTACTGCACCACTTAAGAAATCTTGATTTAATGTTATACTTAAACGCTTACACGAAATTTAGTTTGGAAAAAACTGGGAAGCCGAAAACGTGTTAACACCTCCACAGTACGGGATCGACTGATTGCCTAGCCATGTTTGAACTTGATAGTATACTTGATTTGAATAGCAGATACCGATGTTGGAGGAAGACATGATTGTTGTACTTGTTTCTTGTTTCCGGGCGTATGATTTTCTGCAATCCACGTGTGTTGTAACGGATTTTTAAATACGCAGTAAACTCATCACCTCTCGCGACACTAGCCTCGATTGAATTTGGCATTCCACGACCAACCACAACTGCTTTATCTTCAGTTAAAAGTTTAGTCTAAATAAAGCAAAACTGATGCTTTTTTTCGGAGCTATAAAATAACACAAATCACTTAAATGTTAGACGCTTGTAATAAGTACGTATATCCACTTGAACTGAACCTTTAGCACTAAAACAAATGGGTCTAAGAACGAGACCAACGGACAATAAAATAAGCTAGCCAGATGTTTTTCAAGGCCACCGGGGTAGATGGGAGTCAGTTAGGGACTGACTATCTTTTCAATAAATGTCTACAGGATAGTATAATATATATGAAACGGACAAAAATAGGTATTTATACTTGTCTTAAGTGCCTGATATGTATATACGTGGCTTATATGTGCATATCATGTATAATGTGACGCTTAGAATCGCGATATTTCACGAATGTTAACTCCTACGAAAAAAATCCTTAGGACCCTTGAAGTTTTTTCTGAGAAAACTTACCGTTTTCGAGAAAAATCCAAAAAACCTCAAATTTTGACCATTGACCCCGAATAATTTTTGTGGCAGAAATAGGATCGATGGGGATTTTTAAAATTTTATTTGTAATTGTAAACCCCAGCTCCCAACCAATTTTTGGCTCTCCGGGAATTTTTGTTATTTGTCCACTACTTTTACGTCTAAATTGACCGGACTATAATCTGTGCGGAACCAACTTATCCATCAATCTGCACAAACGTTGAGCTGCTCCACATTACTGTATACTCATGCAGAGGTCTACGAGGTACAGCAAACGCGGTTTTTTCCCGAGACGATCTCTCCAGTGGAATTTGCCAAAAGGTGTCCCTCATATCTACACTTGATCTGGAAGACGAATTAGCAACCCCTCCATATGAGCAAATGGACAGGCGTCATTCTTGGATACTTGATTTACTTTCCGGGAGTCAAGGCAAAGGCGATTTTTTCCCGGTTTTCGCACCAAGACAAGCGGAGAGCACTTCTTCTATGAAACCAAGAGCGAGCATCCTATTCAGTTCCTCATACATAAGCCTTTGTACCGCTGGAGAAACCGGGTAGTGCCCTTGTTTAATGGGTCTGGTATCCCCTGTATCAATTACATGTTCTTCGAAAGTCGTACGCTCTAGCCCAAGCTTGCCAATCGATGGGAATAAGTTGATGGCATTCTCCAATTGTTTGGATTGATCCCTTGATAACGCGTGGGCATTTGGATCGTCTAAGCTGGAATATATACGGACGAAATATCATAGACTATATGAGGCAATGTAAAACAATCTCCTCAAATTAACGCCCAGATATAAGTGTTGGCCTAATGAATTACTAAAATCAAAGTCATCGCCTTTGAGATTCCTTTATATAATATGTCTGTTTTAACCTCTCCCACAATCTGTTGCGATTGACAACTTGAGGTTCTAATTTTCGATTTAAACGGTTTATATTCGATATTGGCATTTTTCAGTAGATCCAGACATCCACAACCTAAGCAACTGATACTTGCACCGCTGTCAAGAAGTCCAAGTATCTGTTTACCAAAGACGTTAAGCTTTGTGTATGGTCTTGGATCATCAATATTGCAAAGGCTTGAGACTTTAGTTTGGTTTTGAACTTCCTTTTGCTTTCGTTCTCGAAGCTTAAGTATATATTTTAGGGAGCTTACAATAGAAAATACGGCATCGAACATCAAAATAGTTCAGCAGCCTTTCGTGAAGCGATTTTTGTTGTGTCTTACCTAAAGTTGACTTAAGGAAGTTTTTCATGATTCTTTAAAATATTAGTTGTAGTTTAATTTTGTTAAGTTAGTTCTTCAATTTCTTGTGCATTAGTTTTTTGAAAGTCAGGTGGGTTTTGAAATTCGTGGTTCTTATTTGAATTATGATGTAAAATTTTCTGCAAGTCAGGTATAGATGCAAATGCAGATGAACTTCGGTTAGAGGTAACCGATAAAGGTTTCAAGAATTTGTCGGGTTCGTTACTACAGGACAAAACTCCCAGTCCTCGATTCGACCTGCGCTCTGTTTCCGGAACACTTCACACACTCGGGGGTGGTTGTGTTCATGATTCCACATCCATCTAAAGCAAAAAAGTTTTCTTTGTGGGCTGGGACAGTTAACAAATGAATGACCTTTAACTCTGCAGCTCCAACAAACATAAAGGAACTGATCTCGTTCAGCGAAGTTTAAAGTGCGCTAATTTCGAACTCCTGAGGATCAACATGCTGAAGTTCAAGTTCGCTGACTTGTTTATTTAAATTGGACTGAACGAATTGCTTATTGCGTATACTTTAAGGATATATTTTTCTATGGTTCTACACACATAGATCAATTTAGAAATGCTATTTGTATTGCAAGTAATCCTAAGTTCACCGATGCGGCGTTTTACATTTTGTTTAACTAAATCAATTATCTCATTAGCTGTTTTTGGTATATGAAGGCGAGTATTTATTAAAAGAATGGCGTTATAGAAGTCATTGAAGCTCTGGTTATGGCCTTGTCTCCTGTTGAACATTTTTCTTGACAATTCAGAATCAGATTCTAAGCTTTGATATTGCTCGATTATTGCGAACTTGAGACCGAGATTTAAGGACGGATGAGATTTTAGATACATTTAGTACCAATCTTCGACTCGACCTGCCACAAACAGGTGAAAATTGAGGAAGATATCTTCCTACGAAGCTCCATGAGACTCTTTCAACCTGTTGAGCCGAAAGACGAAATCATCAACCGTCATGTTCTTGTTATCGAATTTTAAACCGCACTGCTGGAATTCAAACTTTTTAAATGGGTTACTACGTGATGAAGTCGTGAGCTCATTGAAAATATCTTGATTAATGTTTAAAGCATTCAGTTGCGAAATAAAATTCTGTGTATTTTCGCTGATATTAGAGGGCGGTTCAGGTAAGTTATTAATGGCATTGGGCACTTTCGGAACAAGTGGTTATGGAGGAAGTCTATTCTCAGTCTATGGACGTCTATTAACATTATATTCTTCTGAATTTGGCTGATGAAAGGAAGCTTAGGGTTTTCCTAATAGTCTCGGCAACTTTATCTAAAGTTATTTGTCTTTTACTATTTCTTGACGCAAATTTATCAAATCGGTAGTACTGGCCACACCGATAGAAGCAGTTACAACTTGTTGAATATGCTCAGTTAGAGTCCTATTTGCAGCAAATAGTCGAATATCGTTTGAACCACTTGCACCGTCAATATTATTGGCGTTATTGGAAATATTTTAATTGCTTGAAACATTTTCAACAATTTGAGGACCAGCCTGGCTCTGATTAACATTTGGAGGCACTTGGAGCATTCCGCTTGGGTTCGAAGAATTTTCGTGAAGGTGTGTTGGTTCTGTGTCATCGGCTGGTGGTAGCTCAGCGTTATTTATATTAATTGGAGAATTATTTTTTTTGTAATCCGCCCTCTTTGACAAGCAGAAGCCATATTTGAATTTTTCAGGTATGGTTACGTATTTTTTTTTATAATCTACACGCGCTCAAGGGATTATACTACCCTTTAAATGTTACAACACAGCGTGGGCGTGAGTTAAGGAAGCGAAAGAAGGGTAGGAAAGATGTGTGGCGCGATGTTCTGAGACTCGAGGTAGTTGTTGAACTTAATACTTAAATAAAGTAATAATAAAATAAAAATAAAAAAAAAAGAATTAACCAAAATATTATTTGTAAAATAAATAAATCATAAATGTGTGTGTGGGTAAGTAAAATGCAATAATGTGATGTGTAGTGAGGTTAATGTTAAAAATAAAATGAATTTTATACAAACAGTGCCGGTAAGGAAAAAATAGCATCACTGGCACAAGTTTCATTTAAACTTCTTTAAATGAGTGAATGTGAAAACATTTACAGCTTCTACTATTATTATGTTATTGCTTGATCTATCACCTCTCTCTATGGTATATCTCTGGCGTTAAAATAGCAACGGTTCTTTTCTTCCGAGGCCCTTATGCGAAAATCCCATTTATTGTGGGGTAAAAATAATATATTCAGTTTTTGTATGATTACATACTTGTTTTTAAAGCACTTTTTCGTATCATTTAATGACTTTGAATGCCCAGCAACAACTTGAGTGTGCTACCACCAAGTTTTTTCTCAATCATTTTTGGATGGAATTTAGCTATTTCTTGCCAAGGTCGATCTTCAGATTCCTTTACTCTAGTGGTGCTGGTCTACTTTATCATTTTAATTGAAAAACAACCTATTGCAGGTTTTTTCTGTTTATCAGTTGCATTGAAACGACTAGCGCTTTTATTAGCCACACAAGTTTGTTGTTGTTTATTCGGCATTCAAAGTCATTAAATTATACGAAAAAGGTCCTTAAAGCAAGTATGTAATCATACAAAAACTGAATAAAATACAAATAGAAATGACCAGTGTCAATATTTTTCACATAAAAAATCTCACTCCTTATACGAACAACAAAAATGTTGGCTTATAAACAAGTAAGGAGAAAATAAGGAAGAACCTGAATAAACAACAACAAACTTGTTTGGCTAATAAAAGCGCTAGTCGTTTCGATGCAATTGATAAACAGAAAAACACTGCATTAGGTTGGATCTGATCATGTGGGCTCGGTGGCATGATGCGAAATGCGTTGGCTACTAAGCGACTGGTCATGGTTCAATACACGATGAAGGCACAAGAAGTTTTTCAATTAAAATTAAAAAGTAGACCAGCACCACTAGAGCAAAGGAATCTGATGATCGACCTTGGCAAGGCATGAAATAGCTATAACTCCAGCCAAAAATGATTCAGGAAAAACTTCGTGGTAGCACACTCAAGTTGTTGTTGGACATTCAAAGTCATTAAATGAAAAGTAAAAATAATAGCAATGATTGCAGTTTTCGTTACAAAACAACTTTTTTTCTTGTGCATATTTCATGGTAAGGGGGTCAAATGTTAGAATTTGTTTATATTTATTTGGTATCTTCATTTAAAATACAAAATTTACAATTTTTCAAAGAAAATGGGTCGTGGAAAGCATTGTACCAACGAAAAATTTAAAAAAAAAATGATATCGGAAACGTATGGAGAAGTTCGACGGTTTGTTGGCTGTTCCAAAAAAATGATTCGAAATGCAATAACATACACACCTAAAGCCATATCTAGTGGACGAAAATCTGTTACGACGACAACACTCATCAGACGCCTAGTTCGAGAAAGCCATACAAATCCCTTTATGCCTGCAAATGACCTAAAAAAGGGCTGAATATTACAGCTTGAGTGGGAACCGGTCGCCACAGATTGAAGGAACATAATTTAACTGCTTGTAGCACAAGAAAATACCCGCTTTTAACTGCAAAATATGCTTAAAAGTGTTTAATATTTGCAAGACATAATTTGAATTTAGCAGTAGAGAAATGGCGCAACGTTCTATGGACAGATGAAAGTAAAATCGTATTGCTTGGGGGTAAAGAATCTCGTTCCTACGTTAGCTTGTTTTTTCCACTACGGAGTTGGGCACATATATTGGATTAAACCCATTATGGATCAACATGTTGACGTTAACACCAGTAAAAATGCTAACAAATAGTTTGGAGATCATTCAGTTAATGCGATGGGCTGACGTGAAGCAAGCAGTCTCTGAAACCAAACCGACAAGTAACACAGAATTATGGGCTGCAGTAAAGGTCTCCTGAGAGAATATTCCGGTAGAAAGGGCCAAAATTTGATAAATTCAATGACCAGACGTTGTGAAGCAGTAATAGCCAATAAAGTCTATATAACAAAATACTAATTTTGCTGGACTATCCTTAAATAATAAAATAATAGAAAACGATTTTTTATGATGTTTTTGTTTTAAGTTGTATGAAAAAGCAATGGTGCTATTGTTTTTACCGCTTATTTATTTGAGTTTTTCGAAAAAAAAAATAATTTTTTTAATAAGTCGATGAATACAAAATGGAATCCTTTTTTAAATAAGAATTTTTGGACTTAATATAAG